>OY755048.1:34917328-35517328 GCA_963576565.1 Aspidapion aeneum
TCACACTTTTGGATAACATAGTTCATATTATAACCATAACCAAACAAAAAAACTAAGCGAGTCTGTTTACTGTTGTGTCCACCATATTGTGTTACAATTCTACCAAAAAGAAACGATTATATTATTTGCAACTACATCGCAACTTTGATGCCATTACGGAAAAAAACAGCCTCTTCGACGTAGTAGATACCTGGCTACGACGTAGTAGTGTAGTTGTTACTACAGTGACTTTAAACACTTGGCCTAGTAGTTACAACCAGAAATTGGTTCCCCACTTAGGGAATTATAACGTCGCTGTATGGTATACTGAGACGTAGCGGGAGTACGTTGCGGTTACTTTTAAGAAATTCTTTCTAGTTGGCGTTTCGTCGTTACTACTTTAAATGTTTGTTGGGTATACCACCTACCAGCGTCCAATCGGAGAGAGCTTTCTCAGTGGCCGGCGGTGTTTGTAAGAAGCTTCGTTTAAGATTAAATAATGAGTACTTAAATGCACTCGTGGCACTTAAATTTCACTTTGGACAAAAGTAATGTTTCCCTATACTTACCTTTTTATTTGCTACGTTTGTCAATTTGTTTTTATGGCAACCATTTACCAATATCAATAAACCTGTGTTCTGTTCTGTGTTAAATTAATTTAATTACTTTTATTTTAGTTTCGGGACCAGTCCCGGGACTAGTCCCGGGACCTGACTCCAACAAACAATTAAAGTTGTAACGACGAAACCCCAACGAGAAAGAATTTCTTAAAAGTAACCGCAACGTACTCCCGCTACGTCTCAGTATACCATACAGCGACGTTATAATTCCCTAAGTGGGGAACCAATTTCTGGTTATAACTACTTGGCCAAGTGTTTAAAGTCACTGTAGTAACAACTACACTACTACGTCGTAGCCAGGTATCTACTACGTCGTAGAGGCTGTTTTTTTCCGTAATGGCATAAAAGTTGCGATGTAGTTGCAAATAATATAATCGTTTCTTTTTGGTAGAATTGTTACACAATATGGTGGACACAACAGTAAACAGACTCGCTTAGTTTTTTTGTTTGGTTATGGTTATAATATGAACTATGTTATCCAAAAGTGTGAGAATTTACGAGCAGAGGATCAAAATTCGAGTGCGACGCAAAGTTTTTTGTATAACATGCATTATATATATTGCAAAAAACCGGTGCGCCCGTAAAATTGAGCCGTTTTCTGGTAGCTGATGGAATTTTTGTGTTGTGATTTTGGAGGTTATGTTTTCATAATCGACAGTTAACTCCAACAAATGGTGCTTAAGAAGAGTATTTTTGGTAAGCTTCAACTAATTTGTTTATAAAATAGTATGGCTCTTTAATATGAGCTCATAAAACGACAACAAAAATATTAAATTTTCTTTCTTACATAAAAACATGGCGTCCCAAACTATATTCCCTGATAGTCGAAAAGGTTACTTGAAAGTAGTTGCGGCTTTAAAGTTGATCCAAAAAGTTATTTTGTCTACATTGTTACATCAGATGTTACTATGATGACACAAACTTTTGTGGTAAAAATTAAAGTTATAATGTAGTTGTCGGATACACTTGTTTGGGACTCCAATGAAGCTTAATTTTCTAGTGGTAATTAAGTAGGATATAAAAGTCAGGGCGACTACGAAATAACGACTAAAAAGAAAGTAAAACTTTAGCAACGTCCTATTGTGATAGAGAAGACTATCAGAATCGACTATCAAGAAACAATCCTATGAAGTAGTTTAGAGGGTCGTTTTTACGAAACATCTACTATTTCCTGATACTAAATAGTAGTTAGAACTAAAAAGTAACAAATTTTGGTTGGGATCACCACATTTCTACTATAAGAAAGTAGCAAAGCCTTTAGAACATGTAGCCGCTACTATAAATGTTAGTTGGGACATTTGGTCCCGAAGTCCCGAAAACATATTTAGTCCCGGGACTTGGATACCCTAATTGTAATACTTTGTACTTACTTCTCTTATAGATGTGGTTTCTCTAATAAAAAAGAAATTCAGATTGCCTAAATATTGCTCAATACTGCCACCAGGTACGTAGGAAAGAGGGGTTATGTCGACGCCATGCCTTTCTTTATGTGGTATCTAAAATAATTATTATATATATATTTATCGGTTTCACAACGTTCTACGTCTTCCGATACCCAATCTCCACTCGTTTCTGTTTGCCCATAATTCATCATCTAGGCCTCTTATTCTTATTTCATTGTCTATTCCTTCTCTCCAGCTTCTCCTTGGCCGTCCTCGTTTTCTTCGGCCAGTTGGTTTCCATTGTAGTATTTGTTTAGGTAGTCTTTCATCATTCATTCTTTGTACATGTCCGTACCACATCCACTAAAGTACGTTCACCCACTGTCATAATTTCTCTTATTCTTTGATTTGTAACTCTCTTTTTTTTTATTTCCCTGCTGCTCTTCTCCAATAGTCCATCTCCGTAGCGGAAAGCATTTTTTTTGTTCTATCCTTGATTGGCCATACTTCTGAGCCGTATGTAATAATACTTTTTACAATGGTGTTATATATAAGCTTTTTGTTATGTTTTGATATACTTTGGTCCCAAATTATTCCATTTAATAAAGTTATTGGTTTTCTTCCTTATACGTTTCGAACTTTTATAGCTTTGTCTATTGTTTTGTCAGCTGTAATTTTTAGACCTAAGTATTTATACTCATCACAGGACTGAATTCGCTGCCCGGTATTTAAGATTAGATCCTGTTTCATTCCACCGATACACATGTTCTCTGTCATATTGAGATTAACCTCTAGTCCCCACTTATTGTACTCTTCTATTAGTTTTCGTGTCATATATTCGAGGTCGTCATAATCCTGAGCCACTACTATCTGATCATCGGCGAAACATAAAGTATACAAGGTGGTTTCGTCCAACGGAATTCCCATGTTTTGGCATTTTCTCTTCGATACTTTAAGGACTTGTTCCAAGTATATCTTGAAGAGCGTAGGCGAGATACAGCATCCTTGTTTAAGACCTTTATTTACTTGAAAGCCTTTGGTTAGTTTTGCTTTTATTTTAACTTTTGCCTTACTATTGCGGTATAACTCTTTGATGGCCTTAAGCGTACAACTAATTAAGGTCATTAAAATAATTATTCCCTTTTATAATTGTATACTTGAAATTGCACCATATGAAAAACTTTTTTTTCCAATGTTGGAAGCAATTTCAGAAATCATCAGAAGAGAGGCTGTTAAAAAGTTTTGCCGTTTTTTCCTTGACGTGTTTCAATACTACAAAACGGGTTTCTTTTAACGATTTTTTCACTTTCGGAAACGGGTTGAAGTCGCAAAGGGCCAAGTCTGGTGAATATGGTGGGTGGTTAACGACGAGGATCTTCTTATTAGCTAAGAACTGCTTAATGCATATGACATTGTAGGCCGGTACATTGTCCTCGTAGAGCAGCCACGCGTTGTTCTTCCACAAATCTGGACGTTTTTTCCTTAAACGTTGCCTTAGCTACATAAATACTTCCAAATATAAATGTTGGTTTACTGTTTGACCCTCACGCGCCCATTCAATAAGAATAACACCTCTAATATAAAAAAAAAACACAATGAGCATCGCTGTTATCGATGTGCTGGAGCACCCTTCTCGTTCATCATCTTTAACTTCCTCACGACCCTCGAAAAAGCTTTTATGCCACATAAAAATCATTGCACGAGACATACACTGCTTTCCGTAGACATCTTTTAACATTTGAAAGTATTCAGTAGCCGTTTTTTTGATTTTTACTTTAAATTAATATGTTGTACAATTTTTCCGTTTGTCATAATTCCGCCAAGTGAGCTATGCACGATCCGCATCAAACCACTGCGTAAGCCAAACTAGAAGAGGAAAGGCGACAAGATTGCGCGCGGTAGTAGAACGCACATCAAGGTGAATAACTCCAACCGCCCGAGGCGTGGAGATTTAAAATCTGTTAGTACGGGGGCCAGTCTTAAAAATTTAATTGTCACACCTCGTATATAAAAAGGAATGAATGGATAAGAAATAAAACAAAAGTAAGGGATGTCAGAGGAGAAGTAGCAAAATTAGAAAAGGAAATTGGACTGGAGACCTTGAAAAAATAAAAGAAGAAGGGGAAGAGTCCAAATGAGATTGGCAGACGATTTGAAGAAACATGCAAGAACTAGATGGATTAACACGGTGACAGACAGAGAAGAGTGGAACATATTGGGGGAGGCCTATGTCTAAAGATGGATCGAAGAAGGCTAAATAGATAGATAGATAGAGACAAGGCCTTTTCGCCTTCATTTTATGCACCCCACTGCAAACAATGGACTCCATTTAAATTTTCACTTACGTGTCTTTGCTTAAGGGACTGACTCATAGACTGAGTTCTGATTTTCGACGGCGACCTTCCAGGTCGGAACTTTAAACTAGTTGAATTTGAGCGCAAACCATGACTAGGAGTGTCTTGCGGTGTATCGTCGTCTAAATTGAATATAAGATCATCTTCTAAAAGATAAAAATCATTATGAGTCATACTGCTAGTAGAGGTCAAATCAAATACAGTCGAACCTCTCTCGAACTCGAACTTAAAGGGACAACCAAAACAGTTCGAGTTATAGAGAGTTAAATAGGTTAAAATACATATAAAAAGTGCAGGGACCACTTAAAAGGTTCGAGTTATAGAAAGGTTCGAGTTAAAGAGGTTCGACTGTACAGCGTGTCCCATTTTCGATGGGATTAAATGGGAAACTCGGTTATTATTAAAGATATTGATTTTCTGATTGGACCTTACCGTGCTCTTTTTTTGAGCCCTTAAAAATGGCGTAATCAGATTTTTGCTATACTCCGTAGTTTCGCTAATACAGGGAGTTTTTGAAAAAATTGTATTTTTAATAATCCCTTGTATCTCGCTTATTTTGCGAGATACTTTTATTCTGTAAAAACATTGTTATGGCAACTTTTTTAGAAGAAAATAATGACCTTCAATTTTTTAAAATATTGTTTAGTTTTTGAGATATGGTATTTATCATAAAAAAATTAAATACGGACCTGGATTTTTTTATTATTTTTTTGATTGGTTTCATGCTAGTATTATCATAAAATAATAAAAACTTAAAAAAATTTTTTGTTTTAAGATAAAAAAATATATTTAATATTTAAAAAAAAAATAGTCCGAACCTGGATATTTCCTGTTTTGATACTTAGCATATTAAAATGGTTTTACGTTAATTTACAGATTTATTTGAAACGAAGTCTACGAAAAATACAAAAAAAACAAATTATAAAAAATAACTAATCTTTCTGATTACCATTATGTGTAAGACATTGTTGGCATTTTTGAGTAATTTTTCTTAACGCATTTTGCATAAAAATATTTCTGCCATTTAAATATTGGGATTTTGTTGCTTGAATGAAGCAGTCAAACATATCACATTTTTCAAAATCTGGATATGGTCGATTTCTAGCCAGTTTAAAATAATTGTAAGCTATTTGCAAAAATGACAAGTAAAATGACAATGTCAATTCCACGCTTTTGTTTTGTAAATTTCACGACCTGCTGTTCGGTTATCAAATAATTAGTATGATATTATTTTTGTAACTTTGTAACGTTTTTACTTTATTTATAAATCTTTTAATTATCATTTCAAAACAGATAAACTAAAAATCGTTCAACTAGTGTGTCTTGCAAATTTTAATTTATAATTACGTTGGAAATTTCCAGGTTCGGTTCGGTTCGGTTCGGTTCGGACTATAATTTTTTTTTTCAAATATTAAAATGGCTTTTTTTAACCTTAAATTAAAAAAATATTAAAGTTTTATCATTTTAAGGTAATAATAGCATGGAACTAATCAAAGTAGTAATAAAAAAAATCCAGGTCCGTATTTAATTTTTTTATGATAAATACCATATCTCAAAAACTAAACAATATTTTTAAAAATTGACAACGTCATTATTTTGCACTAAAAAAGTTGCCATAGAAAGGTTTTTACAGAATAAAAATATCTTGCAAAATAAGCGAGATACAAGGAATTAATTAAAATGCAATTTTTTCAAAAACTCCCTGTATTAGCGAAACCACGGGGTATAGCAAAAATCTGATTACACCATTTTTAAGGGCTCCAAAAAAGAGCACGGTAAGGTGCAATCAGAAAATCGATATCTTTAATAATAACCGAGTTTCCCATTTAATCCCATCGAAAATGGGACACGCTGTACATTATAGCATAAATACATGTTTAAAGAATCGAAAAGTGAAGTGGTCATAGCTGGTTTTGAAAACAATGGCAAATTTAAATTCGCGGACGCGAATTTCTAAGTGCGCAGGCGTGTCTCTTGTCATGTAGACACACAGCTGCCGTATGGGTGGAGGCCATCTTTGTTTCTTATTTACATTTTGCGGTGTTTTGCGTTTGACGTGTAAAATTATGTTTTTTTTCTGTGAAAAATGGGAAATCATTCACGAAAAACATGTGCGGTTTGTTTGTGCCATTCCATAGGTAACTATTTCTATTTTGCTTCATCCTTTCTTACAATTGGCTGATGATTTAAAAATATTTAAAAGAATTTACAACGAAGGCGATTGTAAAGAACTACAAAAGGATATTTGCATTTCATATACCTGGTGTCAAAAAAATTAAATGGAAATAAATTTTAGCAAATGCAAGCTTATAACGTTTTCTAGAAAAATAAACAAAATTAAACCCAACAAACAATTAAAGTTGTGACGACGAAACCCCAACTAGAAAGAATTTCTTAAAAGTAACCGCAACGTACTCCCGCTACGTCTCAGTATACCATACAGCGACGTTATAATTCCCTAAGTGGGGAACCAATTTCTGGTTATAACTACTTGGCCAAGTGTTTAAAGTCACTGTAGTAACAACTACACTACTACGTCGTAGCCAGGTATCTACTACGTCGTAGAGGCTGTTTTTTTTCCGTAATGGCATAAAAGTTGCGATGTAGTTGCAAATAATATAATCGTTTCTTTTTGGTAGAATTGTTACACAATATGGTGGACACAACAGTAAACAGACTCGCTTAGTTTTTTTGTTTGGTTATGGTTATAATATGAACTATGTTATCCAAAAGTGTGAGAATTTACGAGCAGAGGATCAAAATTCGAGTGCGACGCAAAGTTTTTTGTATAACATGCATTATATATATTGCAAAAAACCGGTGCGCCCGTAAAATTGAGCCGTTTTTTGGTATCTGATGGAATTTTTGTGTTGTTATTTTGGAGGTTATGTTTTCATAATCGACAGTTAACTCCAACAAATGGTGCTTAAGAAGAGCATTTTTGGTAAGCTTCAACTAATTTGTTTATAAAATAGTATGGCTCTTTAATATGAGCTCATAAAACGACAACAAAAATATTAAAGTTTCTTTCTTACATAAAAACATGGCGTCCCAAACTATATTCCCTGATAGTCGAAAAGGTTACTTGAAAGTAGTTGCGGCTTTAAAGTTGATCCAAAAAGTTATTTTGTCTACATTGTTACATCAGATGTTACTATGATGACACAAACTTTTGTGGTAAAAATTAAAGTTATAATGTAGTTGTCGGATACACTTGTTTGGGACTCCAATGAAGCTTAACTTTCTAGTGGTAATTAAGTAGGATATAAAAGTCAGGGCGACTACGAAATAACGACTAAAAAGAAAGTAAAACTTTAGCAACGTCCTATTGTGGTAGAGAAGACTATCAGAATCGACTATCAAGAAACAATCCTATGAAGTAGTTTAGAGGGTCGTTTTTACGAAACATCTACTATTTCCTGATACTAAATAGTAGTTAGAACTAAAAAGTAACAAATTTTGGTTGGGATCACCACATTTCTACTATAAGAAAGTAGCAAAGCCTTTAGAACATGTAGCCGCTACTATAAATGTTAGTTGGGAATTCTCATATAACATTAACAATATTGAAATATCCAGAGTTAACCTTATAAATGATCTTGGAGTGCTTTTTGATTCAGAGTTTCGTTTCGTGGATCATATAAATAATGTTATAACAAAAGCGTTCAAAATGTCAGGGTTTGTTATTTGGTCAAGTAGTGAATTTAAGAATATTGAGGTTTTAAAAATATTATATTTCTCATTAATTAGAAGCCAGCTTGAATATTGCTGCATGATCTGGTCACCTTATTATGACATTCACAGTAATAGGTTAGAAAGAGTACAACGTAAGTTTTGCGGTTTTTTTTGTTTTTTTTTCATTACGTCAATAACTTACCGCTTTTCTTCGTAAGGGGCTTTTTTGCTTTCTTTCCTAATCCGAGAGCCATTCCTAAAAATAAAAAGAAAATCAATGCATTTGTCTTTCTTTCAAACCATAAAATGTGGAACTTAACTCAATTAGCTAAAAAAATACACCATAAATTAGTATATATTAATCTAGTTTCTCTCGTATCTCGGTAGATGGCGCTTCTTGCACGGGTTTTCTCACTATAGACATAGGATTAGAGACAAAACCGTCTAATTAATTTCGCAAGGGTGTCACATTGACCAAGCAGTGTTATGAGGAGTCCCATAAGGACGAAACAGTTAACACTGTCAACACTTATTAGGTGTCCATTAGATCTTAGACCAACGTGAGGTTAAACTTTCGAGCTACCCACGTAAAAATATGAGAGAAACCAAAACTTGTTTTTACCCGATTAGCCACGAAAACTTGTTTGATTTTTAAATTCGCGGGTACTTAAACTCACGTTTGTTAGTATATACTATATTATGCATTTGAAATTTTTTCAAGAAAACAAACAATCAAACCAAATGTTTAATCTTAGAGTAATAATTTTTTTTTTCTTACTCTAAGTGTTTAATTAAACAAGGTCCAAAGATGTAAAGAATATTTTCTACCAAGTTCCTTGATATAAAGTGTAAGACAGTGTTGCCACCCTCGACCCTGAGGTCTTCGGTAGAAGGCTTCGAGAAAAATCGGTAGATTTCGGTAGATTTTTTAATCATCTCAGCAAGCAGTGCTGGAGAACTATCGATAGTTTGGATTGATTTAGTAGGTAAATTGTATTTCTACGACTTGTTTTTACTGACAAAATACCAAAATTTAGAATTAAATAAAAAAATTAGGTACAGTCGGGGACTTTTTAAATTGCCGGTGTATTTTTTTCTGTCAAAATTTATAATATAAAGATCATAAAAAAAAGATATATTTATAATATGTATGTATAAAGAAAGAGGTAAGGTTTACTATTTTTTTGGTTTGGTTCAAACTGGGTTTCCTAATTTTAAATAGGATTAATTTTTATTTCCGAGCGCGGCCATTAAAAAAGTCCCAGACTGTACATACTAAGGACCTATTGCCGGGCGCTATATTGACAGTTTCGCATTAAAAACTGACAGTTGATCTTTCAAAATTGACATACCAAAGTCGAATTTAGAAATCCAGTCGTTTATTTTCCATTAATTGTGGCGTCACTATTAATTCTGGCTCTTATAATACACAATGGCCTTATTTTGAAAGAAGACAGCTGTTCTTATAATGTGAAACTGTCAATATAGTGCCCGGCACAATTTGTGCCTGGCTTTATTGCAATAGGTCCCTATTAGGTAGATAATATTATAAAAAAAACCTCAGGGTTTATAATAGCGTGATCTTTAATGCCGCTTGCGGCTGCCGGCTGAGTATATCGCAAAATCCAAGAGATGGCGCCATAAATACACTTTTAAAAACAATGGCTTGAAATAAAATTTTTATTCTACAAAGGATCTTACATAAAAAGAATATTTTATTTATGGTGTTTTTTTTTAATCGCGATTACGAGGCGTATCAAAAAAAAACAAGTTTATATTGAAAAAAAAATCGGTTGAAAACTATGGTAATTCGGTATATCGTAAAGTAAAAGGCTAAATCGGTAGATCTACCGAAAAATCGGTAGAGGTGGCAACACTGGTGTAAGATCTTCTTACCTATAATACAAAGTTGAATTTCGTCAGAATCTGGTATGTCCACTCTGAACTGTAAATCACAAAGAGCGCAAGGAACCATTCGTCTGAGTTTAAAATAAACGCTCTGCAACAACCTGTAACAAATAATGATATAAAAATCAAACAAATTTCGTGGCTAATCGGGTAAAAAAGAGTTTTTGTTTCTCTCATATTCTTGTGTGGGTAGCTCGAAAGCTTAACCTCACGGGGTCCAAGATCTAATGGACACCTAATAAGTGTTGACAGTTAACTGTTTAGTCCTTATGGGACTCGTCAGAACACTGCTTGGTCAATGTGACACTCTTGCGAAGTTAATTAGACGGTTTTGTCCCTAATCCTATGTAAATAGTGAGAAAACTTTCGCAAGAAGCGCCATCTACCGAGATAGGAGAGAAACCAAAACAAAAGCAGGCGAAAATAACTGTCAACACTTATTAGGTGTCTATTAGATCTTGGATCGCTACACACGGAAAAATATGAGAGAAACAAAAACCCTTTTTTACCCGATTAGCCACGAAACTTGTTTGATTTAAATTTCACGTTTGTTAACAACTCAAGATATTTGAAAATCATTTAAAAAGGCGTGGAAGTTGCAACAAATCTTAGCTATTTCCTGTAAATCGAGAAAAAATCTTGCAGATTTACAAAAATTTGGATTTGAAAAACACAAAAAAGTAATTGAAAATAACAAGAGCATATTTTAATCCAAACTGACCTGTTAAAATGCTTTTGCATGTTTTGATGCTGTGATATTTTGGCACGGTAAATCTGTATGAACATCTGCAAGTTCTTGACGATTTCTAGGTCTTCAAGTCCAGGTACTGACTCAGTGTTGACTACGTGAAAACCGTCTGGTACTTTATCCTCCATCAAAAGAGTGACCACTTCAGCATCCTCAGGGTCGTCCATCTGAAAAGAGAGTTTCATATATATTCCGCTGGAATTTCAAGTAAGATATAAATAATATATATGATATATATCGGCATGGGAATACAACTTAACGACCGATTTACCATATACACACTACAGTTCGCTCACGACCAAGTAATTGTAGCTATTGATAAAGAAGACATGGAGTATATGATGAGAAAGTTAATGGAAGAATACCAAAAGTCAACAGTGAACGTGGACAAGACACAGTACTTATGTATTGGAAACGAATCCAGTGACTTAGAACTAGACAATGAACAGTAGTAGTAGTGGTAGTGGGGGGGGTTGACCCGCAGGTCTAACAAGTAGGCCAGAGTAGGCCCTTTTTGCCATGCCCCAAGTCTGTCCCTTAACCCACTCTCTGCACTTCCCTTTGATGGTCGGGTAGCTCATTGGGCCTTCCTGTTCTCTTTACAAAGTCCAGTAAGTCTGCCCATTTGAGCATGTGCAGTTCTTCCTCGCTCAGAGTTGGCGCTCCGAGTGCCTGTTGTCTCATCCTTGCGTAGGCCTCGCATTCTGCCACGAGGTGTCTTGATGTCTCTTCTTCCTGTCCACAGGCTGGGCAGGTAGGGTCATTCTCGACTCCTATACGTGTCATGTGCTTCCTCAACCGGTTATGTCCGGTTAGAGTACCTATCAGCAGTCCGAGGTCTTTTCGTGTCCGTCCCAGCATCCATCTAATTCTGGTCGCTTTTGGACGGTCTACGAATTCTCTGGTCTGTCTGCAACCCGTTCCTGTTTCCCAGGAGTTTAATAGCGCGTCCTGGGCCCATTTGTTGAGTCCGCTTTGCACTTGTCTTTTTGTCACACCCAAAAGTGGCTCCGGTCCTACATAGGCGGTTCCTGCCCCCAAGACAATGAACAAGTAATATCTCCATGCAATGAGTATGTATACTTGGGTGTCACATTTGATAAGACAGGAACAGATTGTAAAGACTAGAAAAAAGAATAGTAAAAGCAAAAAAGGTTATTGGATGTCTTAACAGTATTTTATGGAGCAGAGAGATAAAAAAGAATGTAAAATTTAACATTATATGAAACAATGGTGAAAAGCACGTTGTTGTATGGAATAGAGACTTGTCGCGTAACAGAAAAATGCAAAACAAAAATTGAAAGTGTCGAAATGGATGCAATAAGAAGATCAATGAGAATATCTAAAACAGATCACATAAGAAATGAGATCAGAAACAATGGGAATCGAGGGAAGCATAACGGATGACATCACTAAAAGGCAACTGATATGGTACGGCCATGTACAGTCGGGGACTTAATAAATGGCCGCTGCCGTTTTCAGAAGTGCTTGGATGAGAATTCCAATACCGGGCGAGGTTTATGAATGAATGAATTATTGAACATCGTATCGCGCGCTTTCATTTCCTCGACTCCACGTCGATCGGCTGTCGCTGTGCACTTTTGTGCAATGCAATTTTTGCTATTGAAATTAATAACTATTTGGAATATTGGCCGATACACGTTTTTTGGATACATACATTTCTTTTTTTAGCTGATTTCTTGTTTATTAGTATAGGATGTGTGTATTTTGGCGGGATTAATACAGACCGATATATTTTTATTTAATACCTGCTTTTTTATTTGTTTAACATAAAGGATGGCCCACCGAAAACGTAAGGTATTACTTTTCGAAAAAATCCAAAAACAAAAGTTTGTTTGTCGGGGGCAAATTTTTGAGGATAGGACAATTCGCCGCGGCCAATTTGTTGCAGGACAATTCGCCGCGAGATTTTTTGTTTTATGAAATTACCATTGGCAATTGTTTAAACAGTTTTATTTAATATAATATATTTGTTTATTTGTATGTTTTTTAAACTTTTTTAACTAGGTATTTGGTGTTTAGTATACAATCCAACATTTTTTTTTATCAGAAAAATAAATAAAATGGGGGATCCAAAATGGCAGATTTTCCCATTTATGAAGCGATATGCAACAAACTCGGAACTGTGGGACCTTTTAGGTCGCTGATTATTATTTTGAACTTAAAATAAAAAATTTTAAATATTGGACTTTTCCATTTATGAACCAATATGCATCCAATTCGGAACTTTGGGGTGTTTTAGGTCGCTTTAAAAAAATAAAATGGCGGAACCACAATGGCGCACTTTCCTATTTATAAACTGATTTTCCTAAAACTTGAAACATGGCGGCGCTTAAGGTAACTCGAAACAATTTTTGACTTAAATTTAAAAACATGAAAATGGCGGATCCAAAATGGCAAATTTTCCCATTTATGAACCGATATGCATCAAAATCGGAACTTTGGGGTGTTTCAGGTCGCTGAATATGATTTCTAACTTTAACTTAAAAAAATTCAAAATGGCGGATCCACAATGGCGTACCTTTTTATTTATTAACCAATTTGCCTCAAACTTGAAACATCGCGGCGCTTTAGGTAACTCAATACAATTTTTAACTAAAATTAAAATGGCGTATTCAAAATGGCGGATTTTCCCATTTATCAACTGATATGCATCAAACTTGGAACTTTGAGATCTTTCAGATTGCTGATTATTATTTTTAACTTAAACTAAAAAAAAATCAAAATGACGGATCCAAAATAATGGATTTCCCCTGGGATGTTTCAGATCGCTGATTATGATTTTTAACTTGAACTTAAAAATAAATGGATCCATGATGGATCTGATACCTTCCTAGCTAGCCGATTAGCACACTTCAAGTGACGCTATGATAAAATCAGCCTTAAAAACAGTTTTTTGTGAATATTTCGCAAACTAAAGCTCTCACGAAGTTTTTGGTTATAACACAAATTATTAAGCAAAATGTGGTCTATATTCACTCACTGATTTGGAAATGTTTATTTAAACTTGGCTATAACAATTAACTCTTGCCATTAGCCATTTGCAATTTGCCACTGGCCATTGGTGCCATTGGCCATTTGTCATTTGCCATTGGCCATTTGCCATTTTCCACGTTCCACTTTCACTTTTCATTTTCATTTTTATTTTCCGTTTTCCAATTTCCATTTCCCAATTTCATTTTCTATTTTCCATTTTCCATTTTCATTTTCCATTTTCCATTTTCCATTTTCAACTTTCCATTTTCTATGTTCTATGTTCTATGTTCTATGTTCTATGTTCTATGTTCTGTGTTCTGTGTTCTGTGTTCTGTGTTCTGTGTTCTGTGTTCTGTGTTCTGTGTTCTGTGTTCTGTGTTCTGTGTTCTGTGTTCTGTGTTCTGTGTTCTGTGTTCTGTGTTCTGTGTTCTGTGTTCTGTGTTCTGTGTTCTGTGTTCTGTTGTGTTCTGTGTTCTGTGTTCTGTGTTCTGTGTTCTGTGTTCTGTGTTCTGTGTTCTGTGTTCTGTGTTCTGTGTTCTGTGTTCTGTGTTCTGTGTTCTGTGGTCTGTTGGTCTGTGGTCTGTGGTCTGTGTTCTGTGTTCTGTGTTCTGTGTTCTGGTGTTCTGTGTTCTGTGTTCTGTGTTCTGTGTTCTGTGTTCTGTGTTCTGTGTTCTGTGTTCTGTGTTCTGTGTTCTGTGTTCTGTGTTCTGTGTTCTGTGTTCTGTGTTCTGTGTTCTGTGTCTGTGTCTGTGTTCTGTGGTCTGTGTCTGTGTTCTGTGTTCTGTGTTCTGTGTTCTGTGTTCTGTGTTCTGTGTTCTGTGTTCTGTGTTCTGTGTTCTGTGTTCTGTGTTCTGTGTTCTGTGTTCTGTGTTCTGTGTTCTGTGTTCTGTGTTCTGTGTTCTGTGTTCTGTGTTCTGTGTTCTGTGTTCTGTGTTCTGTGTTCTGTGTTCTGTGTTCTGTGTTTCTGTGTTCTGTGTTCTGTGTTCTGTGTTCTGTGTTCTGTGTTCTGTGTTCTGTGTTCTGTGTTCTGTGTTCTGATGTTCTGTGTTCTGTGTTCTAGTGTTCTGTGTTCTGTGTTCTATGTTCTATGTTCTATGTTATATGTTCTATGTTATATGTTATGTTCTATGTTCTATGTTCTATGTTCTATGTTCTATGTTCTATGTTCTATGTTCTATGTTCTATGTTCTATGTTCTATGTTCTATGTTCTATGTTCTATGTTCTATGTTCTATGTTCTATGTTCTATGTTCTATGTTCTATGTTCTATGTTCTATGTTCTATGTTCTATGTTCTATGTTCTATGTTCTATGTTCTATGTTCTATGTTCTATGTTCTATGTTCTATGTTCTATGTTCTATGTTCTATGTTCTATGTTCTATGTTCTATGTTCTATGTTCTATGTTCTATGTTCTATGTTCTATGTTCTATGTTCTATGTTCTATGTTCTATGTTCTATGTTCTATGTTCTATTTTTCTATGTTCTATGTTCTATGTTCTATGTTCTATGTTCTATGTTCTATGTTCTATGTTCTATGTTCTATGTTCTATGTTCTATGTTCTATGTTCTATGTTCTATGTTCTATGTTCTATGTTCTATTTCATTTCAATTTTCAATTTTCAATTTTCAATTTTCAATTTTCAATTTTCAATTTTCAATTTTCAATTTTCAATTTTCAATTTTCAATTTCAATTTTCAATTTTCAATTTTCAATTTTCAATTTTCAATTTTCAATTTTCAATTTTCAATTTTCAATTTTCAATTTTCAATTTTCAATTTTCAATTTTCAATTTCAATTTTCAATTTTCAATTTTCAATTTTCAATTTTCAATTTTCAATTTTCAATTTTCAATTTTCAATTTTCAATTTTCAATTTTCAATTTTCAATTTTCAATTTCAATTTTCAATTTTCAATTTTCAATTTTCAATTTTCAATTTTCAATTTTCAATTTTCAATTTTCAATTTTCAATTTTCAATTTTCAATTTTCAATTTTCAATTTTCAATTTCAATTTTCAATTTTCAATTTTCAATTTCAATTTTCAATTTTCAATTTTCAATTTTCAATTTTCAATTTTCAATTTTCAATTTTCAATTTTCAATTTTCAATTTTCAATTTTCAATTTTCAATTTTCAATTTTCAATTTTCAATTTTCAATTTTCAATTTTCAATTTTCAATTTTCAATTTTCAATTTTCAATTTTCAATTTTCAATTTTCAATTTTCAATTTTCAATTTTCAATTTTCAATTTTCAATTTTCAATTTTCAATTTTCAATTTTCAATTTTCAATTTTCAATTTTCAATTTTCAATTTTCAATTTTCAATTTTCAATTTTCAATTTTCAATTTCAATTTTCAATTTTTAATTTTTAATTTTAATTTTAATTTTTAATTTTTAATTTTTAATTTTTAATTTTTAATTTTTAATTTTTAATTTTTAATTTTTAATTTTTAATTTTTAATTTTTAATTTTTAATTTTAATTTTTAATTTTTAATTTTTAATTTTTAATTTTTAATTTTTAATTTTTAATTTTTAATTTTTAATTTTTAATTTTTAATTTTTAATTTTTAATTTTTAATTTTTAATTTTTAATTTTTAATTTTTAATTTTTAATTTTTAATTTTTTAATTTTTAATTTTTAATTTTTAATTTTTAATTTTTAATTTTTAATTTTTAATTTTTAATTTTTAATTTTTAATTTTTAATTTTTAATTTTTAATTTTTAATTTTTAATTTTTTAATTTTTAATTTTTAATTTTATTAATTTTAATTTTTAATTTTTAATTTTTAATTTTTAATTTTTAATTTTAATTTTTAATTTTTAATTTTTAATTTTTAATTTTAATTTTAATTTTTAATTTTTAATTTTTAATTTTTAATTTTTAATTTTTAATTTTTAATTTTTAATTTTTAATTTTTAATTTTTAATTTTTAATTTTAATTTTTAATTTTTAATTTTTAATTTTAATTTTTAATTTTAATTTTTAATTTTTAATTTTTAATTTTTAATTTTAATTTTTAATTTTTAATTTTTAATTTTTAATTTTAATTTTAATTTTAATTTTTAATTTTTAATTTTTAATTTTTAATTTTTAATTTTTAATTTTTAATTTTTAATTTTTAATTTTTAATTTTAATTTTTAATTTTTAATTTTTAATTTTTAATTTTTAATTTTTAATTTTTAATTTTTAATTTTTCATTTTCATTTTTCATTTTTCATTTTTCATTTTTCATTTTTTATGTTGTTACAGATTTTCTCAAAAATAAGCAGTTTTGAAGTTATAGGCCATTAAAAATCAAAATTGGTCAAAATCCAAAATTGCGGCGAAATATTTAGCCATAACTCAAAAACCATTCGTCTGACAAATAAACATGCAAAAGTGTTTTTGTAGGAAATTTTTTGTCTTCAACTTTTGTTTAAAACTTTTGTTCTAAAACGTACAGTAACCAAGTAATTTTAAAAATACCCTTTTTATGCACACTAAATCCAAGATGGCGGGGGGAGCCGGCCGCCCCCAAGGTCGAAAACTCGAGTTTATTTTTTGCAAGCTAAAATTCTATAATGACTGGACTATTTAGCCACCCCCAAAAATAGTGTTTCTTGTGCGTCCAGAAGTCGGGGTAGTTACACATTTACAACAATTCAAATCTTAAAGTAAAGGCCGTTATAAATAACCTATTTTTGCTTGTATTTATTTTTTTAGCTTTACACTTTAAAAACTTACCATTTTAAAAATGGCTAAAAATACAAACATGTTGCATTTGTGTTTCTCTATGTAAGTATGTAATAAAAAACATAACAATAAATTAAAATCCTGAAAAATCACTATTATGTGTATTTTTTTAACCGAACATTCAAACGGACTATAGACCAAAGCTAATTTTTTCCGCATTATGTGTATTTTTTTTACCGAACATTTAAACGGAATACAGACCGAAGAGAAATTTTTTATGATTGAATTTAACCCAGGAATGCGAATAAATTATATGTGTTGGACGACGCGCCACGAAATCCGGCCGGTATTGGGATTCTTATCCAAGCTCTTCTGAAAACGGCAGCGGCCATTTATTAAGTCCCCGACTGTACAACGGATGAACGAGGAAAGATTACCAAAACAGGTTCAAGATGGCAACCAATAGGGCGCAGAAAAAGAGGGCGTCCTAAACTAGAATGGCAACAGTCAAAAGATCAATGATCAATGAGAAAAAATTTGATAGAAGAGTGAGAATGTAGAGAATAGGCGTCGGACAACGTAGAAAAACGTTTTTTAAAGACCTTAATTTTAAAACGTTTTCCGCCAAAATATTATTCTATTTTCTGAGAAAATTAGGGAGGCGTGCCCCAGGGTAGCGTACTAGGCCCTTATTAATACTTATTCTTTACTTGCGGTATCTCAAAGCCAGAAAATTGTCACCTAGCAACATTTGCCAATGATACTGGTTTATTGATGGTAGAAAAATCTATTAAAGAATCAATAGAAAAAATTCAGAATGCAGTCCTGAAAGTTCACAGTTGGACCACAAAGTGGAAAATAAAATTAAATCATGTTGATCACATACAAATCACAATTAACAACATACCATTGCGTTGATCCGGCCTGAAAAGACAAAGAGCTGTCGTAGGTCACGGACTATAGTTGTTTTCTTTTATTTGCATTCGATCTTTTCATTGATCGATATTGTATAGCAGTGTTTTTCCCTGCTTTTGGTTTTTTGTTTCTCTCGTATCTCGGTAGATGGCGCCTCTTGCTATAGTTCGCTCACTAATTACATTTAATTAAAGACAAAACCGTCTGATTAACTTCGCAAGATTTGTCACTTGACCAGCAGTGTTCTGAGGAGTCCCATAAGGACGAAACGGTTAACTGTCAACACTTATTAGGTGTCCATTAGATCTTGGACCCCCGTGAGGTTAAGCTTTCAAGCTACTCACGGAAAAATATAAGGGAAACAAAAAACTCCTTTTTGCCCGATTAGCCATGAAACTTGTTTGATACCATACCATATTCAAATCAGGCAAAATATCTTGGTATGACACTTGATGCCAAATTGCGCTGAAAAGCATATGTTAGAAAAAAAAAAGAAGAACTTGAGATAGGGTATAGAAAAATGAACTGGCATATTAAATAGTTAAAATACATACCTCTAAAATACTGCAGTCCTTGTTACCATAAGCAAGATCCAATGAAGCTTGTGTATCCTCCAATTCGTCATCGGTTAATTTTCCAACAAAGTCATCGTTAATTTCATAAATTACTCTAAAATACACAAAATCAAGAGTTAATTTCAATATTAGCTCACACTACTACTATAAGTAGTGTGAGCTATGGTGATCCTAATTTTTTCGAGAAAAAAAAAGTTGCTCCGATTTCAAAAAATTTTATATATCTTTGCGTTTCAGATGATTTTGAAACTTTTTTGTTTTGCTGTCTGTCTGTCTGTATGTCTGTCTGTAAAGACCAACCCGCATAACTCAAAAACCGCTTGTCCGATTTTAATGAAATTTGGTACCTAAGTTGGGTCTTGATGGTCCCATTTAAAAATGAACAAAATCCACCGAACGCAAGCCAAATAAAAGGGTGGGGGTAGATTCCAAAAATTAGAGTTTATGTGAAAATATGGCGTGTGTGATATCAAACGAAAGGTAATTAAGTCTGGAGTTAAAAAAATGAATTTTAGTTTATTTTTAAAAAAAGGGTGGGGGTAGATGTCAAAAATTAGAGTTTAAGTGAAAATATGGCGTGTGTGATATCAAACGAAAGGTAATTGAGTCTGGAGTTAAACAAAATACATTTTAGTTTTTTTCAAAAGGGTGGGGGGTAGATTAAAAAAATTTGAGTTTAAGTCAAAACATGGCTTGTGTGGTATCAAACGAAAGGTAATTGAGTCTGGAGTTGAATAAAATATATTTCAGTTTTTGATTATATTAGCTCACACTATAACTATAGTACCTAGTGTGAGCTTAGGTGCCCATAGATTGGCAGAGTATTTTTATAAAAAACAGCAGTAAAGCTGTTGTATCCAGCTGTCAGCATGTTTATCAGTTCTTCTCTCTTATTAAAACAATATCGTCATTTCGATACCGAAATAAAAAAGGCACCAACTAAATTATTCAAATAAAAATTGTTACTGTAAGCATTAACAAAAACTATCCGTTACCGATACGTACCTATTTTTTTTAATCGTCTCAATGAGCATTTCTTGTAGTCCGGCCACGATTTTTTCATCGGACACTCGGTCGGACACCAAAACCGGCAGTGCAGGGGCGTGAAGAGAGGATAGATAAATAGCAGTGCCGGAAGCAATGGCCATAAGCATTTTTTCACCCATTGAGTATCGGATTTTTAGACTGAATATGGCGTTCATACCTGAAATAAGTTGTAAATATCAAGAAATCAGCTGAAATTCCTAAAAAATCGCAGTAATTCATATAGAAATCCCAGCAGAAATCAAGTTCTTTTGCAAACTAAGCAATACATCTCAAAATCTGATTTCTTTCCGGAAATAAATTTCGTTTTCCTAAAATTTGACTATTTGCTTGATTATTTTTACTTGATTTCTGTTTTGTTTTTTAGTGTAAACTGAAAAAAAAATATTTTTATTTTGAATTTCTATATAATTCTAAAGATTTTGAGGAATTCGCTTCTTTAAAACGCTGAGATTTTTTCAAAATTTCAGGGATCGTTATACTTTATACGTAAAATTATAATTTTCAGTATTTAAATCCCAGAATCTGATTATTTGCCCGATTTCTTTATATAAAATTATTTTTGGTATTAAGTGTGAACTGAAAATAGGGTTACCAGACGTCCGGATTAATCCGGACATGTCCGGATTTTTACTACGTCCGGGTGGGTCCGGGCGGATTTTTCATAAACGTCCGGATGTTAAAGTAGCCGCCTTTATAAACATCAAATAATGCAAAATAAACTAGTTTCAAAAAATGTAATTAAACAATAATCGTCGATAAATTTAGCAGTGTGAATTCACCTTTAAGCGGGGTCTTCACATAACGTTTTACCTTACATCTTGCCTGTTCAGTCAAAACGCATCAAGTAAAACTTTGTTTTAGACGGAAAAACGGACGTTTTACTGAGAACTGACCGGATCACGCATTGTTTTCCAATAAAACCATCGTTTTGTCTCAAAAACTGATCTAAAAACGTACGTTAAAACTATCAAGTGTCTACGCTAGTCTTTCAACCGTCATACTTGACCCTTTTGACTGACAGGCAAGACGTAAGGTAAAACGTTATGTGAAGACCCCGCTTAAGTAGTATTATTAATTTCGCCTTGTTGAAGTTTACACTTCTGCCGTGTGGTTTAAGCACACACAATTTTTTTGATGAAGTTTGTAATCTAAAAAAGTACATATCAGACAATTTTACTTCTGATGACCACAATCTGCCTACCCACGAAAAATGGGCAAAATATTTTAATGCAAGTATTTCTACCCAGTGGACCAAAGAATGAAATAGGCTACTTTTATCTTCTGTAAAAGGAATACTCATGACTTCATACAATTTAAGAAATATGAGCTGTTCAGAATTTTACGATTTTGTACTTCTGCCTAAAAATTCAACGCTGTTGAATAAAATAGAAAGCAGTGAAAAGTACCTATAAAATAGTAGGTATATTATGTTATTTATTAGTTATTGTTTCCATAAAAAAAAGTTGATTTTTTGTGTGTAGCATCGAAAAAATTTTGACGTCCGGATTTTGTCCGGATTTTCTTGACGGCTGGTCCTGGTTAGAGACGTTTTCATCTGGTAACCCTAACTGAAAACATATTTTTATTTGAAAATTACCAAATTTAAATTCTTATAAATTTTAGACAATCGCGAAATTCCTTAAAGTTTTTCGAAAATCAATAGGGTTTCTTAAAAATCAAAGAAAACCGCTAGGATATCTTATATCATTTTTAAAAAATATTTAACACCATGTATCTCAAAAATTAAGACGTTTACGACACGTTTATACAGGGTGTCCCAAAATTTGACGTCAATATTTTAACCGCATATTCTACGGTCCAAAATAAAGATAAAAGTTCACATTTAGGGGGCTAAATTTCCGTAAGAGGATAAAAACAGATAGACTATAGCATTTATTAAAAAGAGACCGCGATACGCCCGAGTCCCACAGAAAACTTTACAGCGTTGTCAAAAGTAACCTTCATAAATTACTACAGGCGCACGCGGTCGCACTCCTCAAGGGGCGGAAAATCTGAAACATTTTTTTAGGGCGAGAATTGTCACTTGACTCACCATACAAGAAGTGGACTAATAAAAACGTAGACATTTTATTTTTTAAATTTTATTAAATCTGGGTTATTTAGTTCCTAAAACACCTTGATCGGATAATAAAATAAATTGTCTGTCTCAATATATGATAACTCCAGAACACCTCAAACGATTTTAACCCACTATGATACTCAAGTTTTATGTCGGCCCGGGGCGGCTCGTCCATAGGAGCGCTGGTGCGCGCGCACCCCCAGCAAAAATAAGAAAAAAAATAAATACAAACATTGCTGTTGTTTTTTATTTATTTTTTAATGATCCCGATCCCGTTAGTGGCATTTATCGGCCATTAACGGAAGTAATTAATATCTTTTCGACTTGACGCTTGCTGCCGCATACGGTGGCCTTCGATCGCCTCGCCTCGCTTGAATCTAGAGATATGAGAGGGCGGGATTGAATCTGGAGGTGCGCGTGGATTCGGCGTTCCTCTTTAATCCAATTTTTGCCACACAATTGGATCGGAAATGCTCGGGATTCGGCCGAGAAAAGCGCGGGGTGGTGCGCTAAATCAATACACACTTGCATCGTTTATTTATAGTTCTCAGCTGATTACTGTTTATATTATCGTTAGTATGCGTGTATTGGGCGTAATTAAAATTTATTTACACAGTTTTTAAGTGAATTTTATGCTGTTTTCGGCTTCTTGTTTGTAATTTTTGGGTTAATTATTATCTACAAGTGTCGAATATATCTGAGGCAGTTATAAGTTCGGGTTCGGGTAATCCTGGAACTAATTCAAGACTTAATTGTGTACAAAACGTTATAGCAAGCTTTTTATTTAGGGACTAGGAAACTAAACAAAAAGCAGGACTGACAAAAAGGTGCGTAATATCAATTTAACATTAATTTTCAGCCGATGACCGGATAACATTGAATCAACGTATACGAACATACAATATGAAATGGTATTTGAATCAAAAGCTAAGATAAAACGGTTTTGTACATTGAATTAATGTTATCCAAAAACTAATATGTATATATACTGTAGGTAATTTTAGCTCACACATATTGTATACTATAGTAGTGTGAGCTATGGTGATCCTAATTTTTTCGAGAAAAAAAAGTTGCTCCGATTTCAAAAATTAGCTCACACATATACTATACTATAGTAGTGTGAGCTATGGTGATCCTAATTTTTTCGAGAAAAAAAAAAGTTGCTCCGATTTCAAAAATTTTATATATATATATATATATATATATATATATATATATATTTATATATCTTTGCGTTTCAGATGATTTTGAAACTTTTTTGTTGCGCCGTCTGTCTGTCTGTATGTCTGTAACGACCAACGCGCATAACTCAAAAACCGCTCGACCGATTTTAATGAAATTTGGTAACTAGGCTGGGTCTTGGGTCGAGATGGTCCCATTTAAAAATGAACAAAATCCACCGAACACAAACCAAATAAAAGGGTGGGGGTAGATTTCAAAAATTAGAGTTTATGTGAAAATATGGCGTGTGTGATATCAAACGAAAGGTAATTGAGTCTGGAGTTAAACAAAATACATTTTAATTTATTCAAAAAAAAGGGTGGGGGTATATTTCAAAAATTCGAGTTTAAGTGAAAATATGGCGTGTGTGATATCAAACGAAAGGTAATTGAGTCCGGAGTTTAACAAAATACATTTTAGTTTTTGCTTTTTTTAAGGGTGGGGGTAGATTTTAAAAATTTGAGTTTAAGTCAAAACATGGCTTGTGTGGTATCAAACAAAAGGTAATTTAGTCTGGAGTTAAATAAATTATATTTCAGTTTTTAGTTATATTAGCTCACACGTAAACTATAACTATAGTACCTAGTGTGAGCTTAGGGGCCCATATATTCGCAGAGTATCTTTGTTAGTTTTCGAGATATTGACGATTGAAATTCCGAAAATTAGAAAATTTTAAATACGGGTCCACACTCTATTTTTGAAATTTACCCCCACCCTTTTATTCGACTTGTACAATGGATTTTGTTCATTTTTAAATGGGACCATCTCGACCCAAAACTCAGCTCAGGTACCAAATTTCATTAAAATCGGGCAAACGGTTTTTGAGTTATGCGCGTTGGTCGTTACAGACAGACATACAGACAGATAGACAGACAGACGGCGCAACAAAAAAGTTTCAAAATCATCTGAAACGCAAAGATATATTACTATTTATTACCCCGTCCGATAAGGTACCGGCCGATAAGGCACCGGCTAATAAGGCACTGGCCGATAAGGTAGCGGCCGATAAGGCACCGGCCGACAAGGCACCGGCCGACAAGGCACCGGCCGATAAGACACCGGCCGATAAGGTACCGGCCGATAAAGTACCGGCCGATAAGGCACCGGCCGATAAGTCACCGGCCGATAAGTCACCGGCCGATAAGACACCGTCCGATAAGGTACCGGCCGATAAGGTACCGGCCGATAAGGCACCGGCTAATAAGGCACTGGCCGATAAGGTACCGGCCTATAATACACCGGCCGATAAGACACCGGCCGATAAGACACCGGCCGATAAAGTACCGGCCGATAAGGCACCGGCCGATAAAACACCGGCGTATAAGGCACCGGCCGATAAGGCACCGGCCGATAAGACACCGGCCGATAAGATACCGGCCAATAAGGCACCGGCTAATAAGGCACCGGCCGATAAGACACCGGCCGATAAGGTACCGGCCGATAAGGTACCAGCCGATAAGGCACCGGCCGACAAGGCACCAGCCGACAAGGCCCCGGCCGATAAGACACCGGCCGATAAGGTACCGGCCAATAAAGTACCGGCCGATAAGGCACCGGCCGATAAGGTACCGGCCGATAAGGCACCGGCCGATAAGGCACCGGCCGATAAGGCACCATCTGATAAGACACCGTCCGATAAGGTACCGGCCGATAAGGTACCGGCCGATAAGGTACCGGCCGATAAGGCACCGGCTAATAAGGCACTGGCCGATAAGGTACCGGCCAATAATACACCGGCCGATAAGACACCGGCCTATAAGACACCGGCCGATAAAGTACCGGCCGATAAGGCACAGGCCGATAAGACACCGACCGATAAGACAGCGGCCAATAAGATACCGGCCGATAAGGCACCGGCCGATAAGGCACCGGCCGATAAGGCACCGGCCGATAAGACACCGGCCGGTAAGGTACCGGTCAATAAGGTACCGTCCGATAAGGTACCGTCCGATAAGACACCGACCGATAAGGCACAGGCCGATAAGACACCGTCCGATAAGGTACCGGCCAATAAGACTCCGGCCGGTAAAGTACCGGTCGATAAGGCACCGGTCAATAAGGCACCGGCCGATAAGACACTGGCCAATAAGGTACCGGCCGATAAGGCACCGACTGATAAGACACCGGCCGATAAGGTACCAGCCAATAAGGCACCGGCCAATAAGACACCCTCCGATAAGGTACCGGCCGATAAGGCACCGGCTAATAAGGCATTGGCCGATAAGGTACCGGCCGAAAAGACACCGGTCGATAAAACACCGGTCAATAAAGTACCGGCCGATAAGGCCCAGCCGATAAGACACTGGTCGATAAGGTACCGGTCAATAAGGCACCGGCCGATAAGACACCGGCCAATAAGGTATTGGCCGATAAGGCACCGGCTGATAAGACACCGGCCGATAAGGCACCGGCCGATAAGACACCGGCTGAAGAGGCACCGGCCGATAAGACACCGGCCGAAAAGGCACCGGCCGATAAAACACCGGCCGATAAAGTACCGGCCGATAAGGCCCGGCCGATAAGACATCGGCCGATAAGGCACCGGTCAATAAGGCACCGGTCAATAAGGCACCGGCCGATAAGACACCGGCCGATAAGGTAACGGTCGATAAGGCACCGGCTGATAAGACACCGGCCGATAAGGTACCGGACAATAAGGCACCGGCCGATAAGACACCGTCCGATAAGGTACCGGCCGATAAGGCACCGGCTACTAAGGCACTAAAAAGACACTTTTAATATTACTTTTTAAAATGGAACAACTTTTTTTTTTCTCGAAAAAATTAGGATCACCATAGCTCACACTACTATAGTATAGTAGTAGTGTGAGCTAAAATCCTGATGAACTTAATGCCTTCCCACCTAAAAATATTGCATTAAAAAATTAATCAACAATTTTAAATGCATTTTTCATTTTTATATTTGAAATATTCACTATTCAGTTTCCTGAAAACATCTTAAACATTTTTGATTAATTCAAAATTTGTTATGGAGTTTTAAAACCATATCTTTTGTGTTTTAAAAGTTAGCGCTAACAATTTTTTTGGTACAGTTTTTTGATAAATTAAAGTACTATTGATGGTATAAAACTGTTTTTGAAATATCATTAAAAGGTTATTCCAGCTGTGTTTTTTAGCTCACACTACTAACTATACTATAGTAGTGTGAGCTATGGTGGTCCTAATTTTTTTGAGAAAACAAAAGTTGCTCCGATTTCAAAATTTTTTATATCCTTTTTTGTCGCGCCGTCCGTCTGTCTGTCTGTATGTCTATCTCTCTGTATGTCTGTCTGTAACGACCAGCGCGCATAACTTAAAAACCGCTAGCCCGATTTGAATGAAATTTGGTACCTGGGCTGAGTCTTGGGTCGAGATGGTCCCATTTAAAAATAAACTTAATCCACCGATCACAAGGCAAACAAAACGGTAAATTTTAAAAATTAGAGTTTATGTGAAAATATGGCGTGTGTGATATCAAACGAAAGGTAATTAAGTCTGGAGTTAAACAAAATACATTTTAGTTTTTTTTTAATAGGGTGTCAAAATATGGCTTGTGTAGTATTAAACGAAAGGTAATTGAGTTTGCAGTTGAATAAAATATATTTCAGTTTTTAGTTATATTAGCTCACACGTACACTATAGTACCTAGTGTGAGCTTAGGTACCCATATATTGGCAGAGTATTTTTATATATCTTTGCGTTTCAGATGATTTTGAAACTTTTTTGTTGCGCCGTCTGTCTGTCTGTCTGTAACGACCAACGCGCATAACTCAAAAACCGCTTGGCCGATTTTAATGAAATTTGGTACCTAGGCTGGGTCTTGGGTCGAGATGGTCCCATTTAAAAATGAACAAAATCCACCGAACACAAACCGAATAAAAGGGTGGGGGTAGATTTAAAAAATTAGAGTTTATGTGCAAATATGGCGTGTGTGATATCAAACGAAAGGTAATTGAGTCTGGAGTTAAACAAAATACATTTTAATTTATTTTAAAAAAGGGTGGGGGTAGATTTAAAAAATTAGAGTTTATGTGCAAATATGGCGTGTGTGATATCAAACGAAAGGTAATTGAGTCTGGAGTTAAACAAAATACATTTTAATTTATTTTAAAAAAGGGTGGGGGTATATTTCAAAAATTAGAGTTTAAGTGAAAATATGGCGTGTGTGATATCAAACGAAAGGTAATTGAGTCCGGAGTTTAACAAAATACATTTTAGTTTTTGTTTTTTTTAAGGGTGGGGGTAGATTTTAAAAATTTGAGTTTAAGTCAAAACATGGCTTGTGTGGTATCAAACAAAAGGTAATTTACTCTGGAGTTGAATAAAAGAAATTTCAGTTTTTACTTATATTAGCTCACACGTAAACTATAACTATAGTACCTAGTGTGAGCTTAGGGGCCCATATATTGGCAGAGTATTTTTTTGTGTGGGCATATTTTTTATTTATTGGAGACCTGCTTTTTTTTACTTTGACAATCTTATTACCTAGTGGGCACCAAAAGTTCTTTTATTTGACTACAAATAAATATGCAAATTTTTTTAACTTTATTTATTTTAAATTTATTTCGACTCACTTATTTAGCGCACACCCATTCTTATACTTCACGAGCCGCCTCTGATGTCGGCATTAGATTTAGGTTAAAAAAAGGGTTAGTTAAAAGTATTGTTACGGGCTCACAACGACAAATTAAAACTCGCAATTGTTGAAAACGATACGTCAATTTATTTCGACAAATTATGTACAAAAACACGCACTTAAACTTAGTAATAACTTGCTAATAATTCACTACTATAATCGGTCTATTAACTTCGTGTTAATCTCACGACCACTACAGCACGCTATCTGTGACTGACTGCCTGGTGCGCGACCCCGGCCCTATATATAGGATCGTCCATCTCTCTCGAACTTTCCGGCAGCCTTCGACGTCCGGAAAGTTCCCGCACTACCGCGACCGCAAGCCACAGACAACGCAACTAAAACCTAGACTAAGAATACAACCTTAAGATAAATCGACCTAATACTACACTAAACCTAAATAAATTCCAATTATAAAATTTAAATAACTTAAATTTGTAACAGTATTATTTAACCAATTTTACATGTTCCTTTTATATTTAAAATATTTATGCCTGTGACGTATATCGACTGCAACCATTTAAAGTAACATTACTTTAATATTTACTAAAAATTTTCTTAAAAAAGAATTATTCTGGTTGTTTAAAAATTAGGGAATGCACTTACATAAAACTGAAAAATTGACCTTTCGCGAACCAAGTAGCGGATTATACTGATAATTTGGCTAAACTGGCAACGTTGGTCTGTTAGATAGAAGGCTAGCCACGCGGTATAAATTAGGGTTCAGAATTGGTCCGTTTCCGAGATACAGATCTCTTTGTTTGTTTACACTGGATATACTTACTAACCGATACGCCGTGTTTAAAATAAATAAAGAAGCGCCTCGAGAAATGGCGTGTTAATTTCGTTCTCCAATTATTTTCAAATATCTACACCTGAAAGTGCTCGATTTTGGTGTACTGAAGCATAGAAAAGAAACTTCAGCCCTTCAGCTACGTGGTGACATCATTAGATCCAATCAGGGGCCCCTTAGAACGTGGAGAAAGTGGCTGCAAACTGGTGAGTGCATTTGTATCTGATTGCCGTTGTGTGGTTCCAACAATTAACCTTATTAATTATTTCGTAATTCATATCAATATATTTATGTTTGCTCGCGCTTCATTTAATTAAAATATTTACAGTCCATTGCAGTTATCGTTTTTCTTACTGCGGGCATAACATAAGTGGATTTTGATTATAAAATTTTAAAGTGAAATGTTCTTCGATCAACACTCACCCCTGTTCGCTGTACTTATGGACCCAAGAAACATTTCTATCTGAGGCTTGAAAAAGGATTAATTAAATCCGAAACGTTGCCAAAGGTACCTTAGTTTCTTTTTGGTCTATCCTCTACCCACGAATACCTACCTGATTCTATAATAGGACACAAAATGCACATAAATAAAGAAAATTGAAGTCCAAAATTTTGTTTCAGATGTTCCTTCACTTACCTTTTATTTTAAGCTTATTAACTAAAAGCCTGTGCAGCTCGTATTCCAGAAACGGAAGCCCTTCTGATATTTCCCTGGCAATAGATTCGCCCTTGAGGTCTCTAAGAGGCCTCGATACGTGGCATTCGATAAAGCAACCTTTTCCCACACTCGGAATGTTGTTTGGAGGTTCGATGGTGACCATTAGGACTTCTGGCACTCTTCCTCTTCTGTAGTAAAACAACAAAACATAGGTTTTATCTCGGGTTTTATAAATCAAACAAGTTTTGTAGCTAATCGGATAAAATTGAGTTTTTGTTTCTCTCATATTTTCCGTGGGTAGCTTGAAAGCTTAACCTCACGGGGGTCCAAGATCTGATAGACACCTAATAAGTGTTGACAGTTAGCTGTTTCGTTCTTATGGGACTCCTCAGCAGCGTTGCCACCCTCGACCCTAAGGTCTTCGGTAGAAGGCTTCGAGAAAAATCGGTAGATTTCGGTAGATTTTTTAATCATCTTAGCACAAAGTAATAACTTTGTGTTCTTAGCCAGCAGTGCTGGAGAACTATCGATAGTTTGGATTGATGTAGTAGATAAATTGTATTTCTACAATTTGTTTTTACTGTCAAAATACCAAAATTAAGAATTAAATAAAAAAATTAGGTACAGTCGGGGACTTTTTAAATGGCCGCCCTCGAAAATAAAAAATATTCTTATTTAAAATTCGGAAAAGTATTTTGAACAAAAACAAAAAAATTGTAAACCTTACCTCTGTCTGTATACATACATATTTAAAAATTTGCTTTTTTTTATTTCTTTAAATGATTAATTTTGAAAGAAAAAAAATACAACGGCAATTTAAAAAGTTCCCGACTGTACATATTAGGTAGATAATATTATACGTGAAAATCATGTGAGCAGTAACTTTCTGGGAATCATTCAATTTACTGGCAAGTAATCTCAGGGGATTCACAAGGTCAAAGCCAATCGAATAATAATAATAGCGTGATCTTTAATGCCGCTTGCGGCTGAGTATATCGCAAAATCCAAGAGATGTCGCCATAAATACAAAGTGTATTGACAATCGCTTGAAATAAATTTTTTATTCTACAAATGATCTTACATAAAAAGAATATTTTATTTATGGTGTTTTTTTAATCGCGATCACGAGGCGTATAAAAAAAACAAGTTTTTATCGAAAAAAAATCGGTAGAAATCTATGGTAATTCGGTATATCGTAAAGTAAAAGGTTAAATCGGTAGATCTACCGAAAAATCGGTAGAGGTGGCAACGCTGCTCCTCAGAACACTGCTTGGTCAATGTGACACCCTTGCAAAGTTAATTAGACGGTTTTGTCTCTGATCCTATATAAATAGTAAGAAAACTCTCGCAAGAAGCGCCATCTACCGAGCTACGAGAGAAACTAGAACAGGAGCAGGCGAAAATTAACTGCTATACATATCGATCAATGAAAAGATCGATTACAAATAAAAAGAAACAAACCTACCGTGACCTACGACAGCTCTTCGGCCTTTCAGGCCAGATCAACGCTGATTGCGTTTTTACCCGCCATCAGACACGTGAGCGACAATCAGCGGAATTTTTAAGCCAAATAATACTAACAAACGTGAAATCTAGTACGCGTGAATTTAAAAATCAAACAAGTTTCGTGGCTAATCGGGTAAAAAGGATTTCTCTAGTTTTTCTGATCCATATTTAAGCATTTCAGCGTATATTCCTCCAGGTCTGCTAACTTTTCCGGATTTAAGTTTTTTAATACTATTCTTTATCCTTTCTTTTTCGATGATTACTTCCTCTCCATGTACTTCTATGTCTCGCCTCGGAGAGGCTGCCAGATATTCGGGCCTCGTCTCCTGCAGCAGTCTCTTGTAGTGTTTTGTCCATTGTTCTGGTTTGATGATCTGGATGTTTACTTTTTCTTTTGTTGGGTTTTTTACTGTAGAAATGAATTTCCATACTTCAGAACTCTGCCTACCACCTACCTCAAACATGGCAAACATCAGGAATAAAGTCAAGATGCAAATCAAAAGTAAACATTTCGCGAACTCAACTTTTTATGTATCAATTATCATCAATGGTCTAAAAGGGTGGGAAAAAATATAATAATACACCCTGTATAGAGAATAGATGAGACAAGAACCCCAAGAAAAACCATGAACTGGCGACCTGGAGAAACGAGAGTAAGAGGGATACCACGAAAAAGTTGGATAGACGATGTCGAAGATAACATCAAGAATATAAAAATAAGAAGGTGGCACAAAATGGTACTAGAGAGGGCAGAATATAGGGATCTGGTTAATCAGGGTAAAACCCAACGATTATAAACACACAGGATTGGCTATTAGCTCGAATCTTTCAGCGGTAGGCGGCGCCTTGCTTACGTCACTAGTGGACCTTTGCTCAGCGCGCTTCATTTAATACACATTGCAATCGTGAGTTTTTCCCACTTTTTTCTTGCTTATTTGCAAACAAATTTTTTTATTCGTGATAGTAAATATAACTAATAATTTCATTCATTCAAAACAAATGATTTGATAAATCAAGAGTTTGCTCTGAGAGCTGAATTTTCCTACCAGACGATATGTTGGAGTTTCTTTTTAGCTCACACATATACTATACTATAGTAGTGTGAGCTATAGTGATCCTAATTTTTTCGAGAAAAAAAAAGTTACTCCGATTTCAAAATTTTTTATATATCTTTGCGTTTCAGATGATTTTGAAACTTTTTTGTTGTGTTGTCTGTCTGTCTGTCTGTCTGTCTGTCTGTCTGTATGTCTGTCTGTAACGACCAACGCGCATAACTCAAAAACCGCTAGCCCGATTCTAATGAAATTTGGTACCTAAGCTGGGTTTTGGCTCGAGATGGTCCCATTTAAAAATGAACAAAATCGACCAAACACAAGCCAAATAAAAGGGTGGGGGTAGATTTCAAAAATTAAGTTTATGTAAAAATATGGCTTGTGTGATATCAAACGAAAGGTAATTGCATCTCGAGTTAAATAAAATACATTTTACTTTTAAAAAAAGGGTGGGGGTAAATTAAAAAAATTAGTGTTTATGTGGAAGTATGGCGTGTGTGATATCAAACGAAAGGTAATTGAGTCTGGAGTTAATCAAAATACATTTTAGTTTAAAAAAAAAGGTGGGGGTAGATTTGAAAAATTAAAGTTTAAGTCAAAACATGGCTTGTGTGGTATCAAACGAAAGGTAATTAAGTCTGGAGTTCAATAAAATATATTTCAGTTTTTAGTTATATTAGCTCACACGTACACTATAACTACAGTACCCAGTGTGAGCTTAGGTGCCCATAGATTGGCAGAGTATTTAAATAGTTGAAAGTTTTAGAATAGAAGTAGGATTTTTTCTAAAAGTTTAATCAATTTAAATCATTAGATGTATAATGTATTGTTTTTGTTGCGGATATAATAAAATACACTTATATTATGCAGTAACAAAAAGGTACGTATTTATTTGATATTTCAGATCTAAAATTGCAATATTTATTATATTATTATATCAAAAACCAGTCAGTTTTTGGAGAAAACCGCCAAATAAGATGTGTTTTTCAACTTCTTATGCTTTAAATCAATAGATTTTTATAAGTTTTTTTTAAAATGATTTACATTGTTTGTGTTATAAGTTGTTTTTATCCCACCCAGCGCCCGTTTTCACTCTTTCTCCTGTAACATGTTTCTGAAAACTTCTATAAAGAGACTAAAAAAACTTAAGAAAAAAACTGAAACTAAACTTGGAAAAACTGTCTACAAAATAAACTTTCCAATAATCAGTTTAATAAAAGAAGTACGTTTGCGGCATAATTACCAATTTTCATCAATCTGATTAATTTAATGAGCAAGGAGTTTCCAAAAAAAAAAAATAATAAAAGTTTATATAAATACAATAATATAAAAGTTTATATAAATATAATAATATAAAAGTATATATATTTATATTTCTACACTGAAAGAGGAAACACAAAGCTTTTATTTCAATAATAAATTAATGTGCTGGTGACGTAAGCAGACACTGTTCGTCTCGCTGAGCGACGCTAACATAGAGTTAAATGGAAATAAGCAATCCTGTGTGTTTATAATCGTTGGGTAAAACCAGTGGCGCACCCAGGAATGTGTCTTGGGGGGGCCCGACAGCTAAAAAGGGCGCCTCTCAAAAATACTGCGACCAAAAAAAAAAGGTCATTATGTGTGGGGGAGGCCGACAGCTACAACGGGCGCTCTCAAAAAACTTGCGACCAAAAAAAAAAAAAAAAAAAAAAGTCATTTCTTTTCGCAACTACGCCGCTGCTTGGGGTTGGGGGGGGGGGCCGAAACCTCCTGATGTCAAATTTTAAGGTATTTTTCGTGTTTTATCATCAAATATGTAGAAAATATATTAAAAAATCTAAGGCTTGGGAGGGCCCGGGCCCCGGCCCCCCCCCTGGGTTCGCCCATGGTAAAACCCACCATAATAAATATACTTACGAGCACATTGGACATTTGGAAACTTTGGCATTGGCAGGCACGCTTTGATCGTCGTAAGGTAAGTGAGATATTTTGCAAGACACATTCTGATTGATATTGTGTTCAGGGCTTTCGTAGATTGTTCTTTTACTACCATCAGAATTTCTTTGGTCTCTGTCTTCATCGATTGCAGTGCATCCGAGACTGTTGAAATCTACAACAGCCGCTGTTCCACTTGCGCTAAGGACGCAAACATCTTCGCTGAAAATGTCACAAAATGTCAAAAATGTTTTAAAATTTCAAAATTTCAAAAAATTTTTTTTGAATTTTAAAAAATATAAAAAATGTTAAAGATGTCAAAAATTTTCAGAAATTTCAATGTCAAAAATGTTTTAGAATGTCACAAGATGTAAAACAAAAGTAAAATACTCTGCCAATATATGGGCCCCTAAGCTCACACTAGTTACTATAGTTAAGTGTACGTGTGAGCTAATATAACTAAAAACTGAAATATATTTTATTCAACTCCAGACTCAATTACCTTTTGTTTGATACCACACAAGTCATGTTTTGACTTAAAATCAAATTTTTGAAATCTACCCCCACCCTTAAAAAAAACAAAAACTAAAATGTATTTTGTTAAACTCCGGACTCAATTACCTTTCGTTTGATATCACACACGCGATATTTTCACTTAAACTCTAATTTTTAAAACATACCCCCACCCTTTTTTAAAAATAAATTAAAATGTATTTTGTTTAACTGCAGACTAAATTATCTTTCGTTTGATATCACACACGCCATATTTTCATATAAACTCTAATTTTGAAATCTACCCCCACCCTTTTATTTGGTTTGTGTTCGGTGGATTTTGGTCATTTTTAAATGGGACCATCTCGACCCAAGACTCAACCTAGGTACCAAATTTCATTAAAATCGGCCAAGCGGTTTTTGAGTTATGCGCGTTGGTCGTTACAGACAGACATACAGACAGACAGACGGCGCAAAAAAAAATGCAAAGATATATAAAATTTTTTGAAATCGGAGCAACTTTTTTTTTCTCGAAAAAAACACCATAGCTCACACTACTATAGTATAGTATATGTGTGAGCTAAAAATAAAAATTACATTCTTTTTTTAAAGATTTTTAGTTTTTCTGTGTCGACAACTTTTCAGAAACCTCAAACTCATTTTTCGCTTAATATGAATTCCTAAAATAAATGATACTCTGACAAGAGTAGGAAAATATTAAAAAATGGAAATTTAGAACCCGTGAATTTAAAAATCAAACAAGTTTCGTAGCTAATCGGGTAAAAATATACACATATTTTTCCGTAGGTAGCTTGAAAGGTTAACCTCAGGGGGGTCCAAGATCTAATAGACACCTAATCGCAGCCCACGAGAAAGACCGGCCCGGGCGCGGAAATATCACGTGACCGTAGGAGTCTCACAAAAAAACGCCTCACGGCCCGCTGTCATTATAAAACATGTGTGTGTTCAGTTTTGGTATGTTTGTTTACGTCGATTTTTTTTTAATTCCGGCACGAATTTTATGTGAATTTTATCAAAGTTAAATTAAAATAACGCAGCCCACGAAAAAGACTGTAGTGGGCTGCGTTAAAATAATTAATGGCTAATGAGTAAATTATAAAGAAAATACCTATAAGATAAACAATGCCGCGAACATGTAATTAGTGTTGTTCCTTGTCGGTCCAACTATAAAACTGAAACCTAATATGTTGCAAACGGGAAAGAAGTGGTAAAAGATAAGATCTTGGATAAGATTGATCAAGTAATAGACATCCATAGTGACATTTTCGATAGTGAGAGTGAAAAATGTGTTCAGTTGTCATTTCTTATTGAACAATTAGGTCTCTTGAAAAGGTAACCTGAGAATCGAAGATATGGTGGATACACTTTAATGTTGGCTTCATCTTTGTTTATCCAGTCATCCAGTGCATACACGTAAATTTACAATTCTAAGGCAATATGTCTTCCGCACCCTCGCAATATTAAAAAACTGATTTGTAAAATATTGTTAACAGGTAGTAATCTCTCTGGTAGTGTGGAATATTTAAAAAGGAAGATACAGATTTTAAAAGAACATGAGTTGGTAGTTAACTTACACTTTAATGAAATATATATTAAACTTTGTGCTGGGTAATTTTTCAAAAAATTATTGACGACCACTCCATTCAGTTCATTGAATGTGAAAACCATCTTACTTATTCACAAAATCAGTTGTTTCTTTTTAATAAATTATTGTGAAATGTTTTATATTGAAAATTTTCCTTCAGATAACTCTAGCGAGTGTTTTTGTAGAGAAAAACTATTGTCAAAGCTTGAAAAAATTAGTTTAAGGGCATGTAAAGTTTTTTAAAATAATTTTATTAAAAAGCACAATGATTTAGTGTCTGCTAATAAATCTTTTAATAAGAACTTAAACATAGATGATGACACTCAAAGAAAAATTAAAAAACTAAAAGCTTAGGTTTGATATGTCCAATTTTGAAAGACTTGTATAGATTTGAAGTTACTAACGATATTATGTACCTAATATATGTACCTAAAGATATTAGAGTGCAAATTTTGTATAATTTTTTATTTTATAGATTCAGTTCTTTTATCCATAATAAACACATATATCAGCAAAATATTTTTTTCAATTTTTGCCTATAAAAGAACAAAAATTTTTTGTTAATTTATTTAAATTGTGTAAAATCATATAATATATTAAGCAATACAATAAGAATCCTGGGACTCCTAAGATCACGTGACCGCCGACTTGCTTATAACGCGACATGGCCGGTCTTTATCGTTGGCTGCGCACCGAATAAGTGTTGACAGTTAACTATTTCGTCCTTATGGGACTCCTCAGAACACTGCTTCGTCAATGTGACACTCCTATGTAAAATAGTGAGAAAACTCTCGGAGGAAGCGCCATCTACCTAGGTACGAGAGAAACCAGAACAAGAGCAGCGCAAATAAACTGCTATACATATCGATCAATGAAAAGATCGATTACAAATAAAAATAAACAAACTAATCCGTGACCTACGACAACTCTCCTGCCGTTTAGACCAGATCAACGCTGATTGCGTTTTTACCTTCCATCAGACACGTAAGCGTCAATCAGCGGAATTTATAAGTAAATACTAACAAACGTGAAATTTAGTACCCGTGAATTTAGAAATCAATAAAAAGTTTCGTGGCTACTCGGATAAAAAGGAGTTTTTGTTTCTCTCATATTTTTCCGTGGGTAGCTTAAAAGCTTCATCTCACGGGGGTCCAAGATCTAATGGATACCTAATAAGTGTTGACAGTGAACTGTTTCGTCCCCATGTCGCACAAAAATATAAAAAGAGAGAAAATTATATATCAGATGAGGATGAGATAAATAAACGGATGGAAAAAAGAGGGAACCTAGAGAAAGAAGGAAAAAGAACACGGCAGACAGACAGGGAAGATTGGGGGAGGTATATGTCTAAAGATGGATCGAAGAAGGCTAAACAGATAGATAAACGATGATGATACTTACTAAATACTGGCAGACTCCGTATAACCCAAGACGGCATTGCAGTTGAGACTTCTGGCGTGAGCCCGTATTTCCATACGTATCTCTAACCACCAGCTATCACGTGACTCTGGCTCGTCTATGTTTGATATTCTTTCTAGCACCTTTACTGATTTCGAACTTACAGAACTGCCTAGGAATAACAATAGATTTTAAGTTAAAGTCTAGAATAAACGGTTCTCGAATTTCTTACAGTTCTCAAGGTCAACACAGTCGCGTATTTATAAAACTTGAATTTGTTCACATTTTGATCAATAATATTAATCATAACAAAAACATTTTATGTAAAAAAAAGCCAAGTACGCGAAAATGGCATTCCGTAAAAAGAATTGAGATAAAAGTAAAGCCAAGTTTTCCAATACAAATTTCAAAATGAAAGGTTCTTACTAGTTTGGAAATGTTTTTTTAAACTTTGCAATTACAGCCAAACTTCTTTATGTTCAATTTAGCACTGTGCCTAAGAGTCATTTACAGCCGTAATAGCCAAGTTTAGAAAAATATTTCCAAACTAGTAAGAACCTTTTACAGTCGAACCTCTCTAACTCGAACCTCTATAACTCGAACGTCTCTATAACTCGAACCTTTTAGGTGGTCCCTGCACATTTTTCAATTTTTATATGTATTTTAACCTCTTTAACTCGAATTTCTATAACTCGAACTCTCCATAACTCGAACTGTATTCCCAGTCCCGCCACCGTCAAGATCTCTCTAAGACGAACCTTTGAACTCGATTAAAACTGAAATCCCTCTATCACAATTAATAACACAAATCATTAGTGGTTGCTTTAAATGTACAAGAGTTTATTAATCGATGCTAGGACATTTTTCAAGTGAATGATAAGGTGCCTTTTGATTAATTTTTAAAGCGAAACTTACAGAAGATAATATCGTGGAAAGTGTTGGCAAAACAGAGGATAATTTTGAGGAAAACTCTAACGATGAAGATGAGAGTGAAGAAATTCCTAGACAAAAACCTTCCAACGCTGAAGTTTCAAAAGCAATTGAAACCATGCAGCTCGCTTTTTCAATGGATGAGGCCACAACAAGTAATACCTTGCCTCTTATCTTTGAAATACGAAAAAAAATTGAGTCGAACTGCGCAAAAAAAACTTAACTAATTATTTTTCTAGTTTTTAAGTATGTATACATTTATTTTAAGTTAGTTTTGTATTTTTCAACTGTTTTAATGCAAAAATTTTTTTAATGGAATATATGATTTTTTTTCTTTTACTCGAACTCTCCATAACTCGAACTGTTTTGGTTGTCCCTTGAAATTCGAGTTATAGAGGTTCGACTGTATTTTGAAATTTGTATTGGAAAACTTGGCTTTACTTTTATCTCAATTCTTTTTACGGAATGCCATTTTCGCGTACTTGGCTTTTTTTACATGAAATGTTTTTGTTATGATTTCACTTCTTTTTTAAAGGAATTGGATAATACTTAATTTTTACAGTAGTAAAATATGCGGAATTTTGTTCAAAACTTTTGCAATGCCTTACTTAAATTTTTGAGATTTTTTAATTTTTTTCCATGGTTTTATCGTAGTTCCTATCAGCTTTCCAAAGCTCAGCTCTCTAGCGTTTCTGAAAGTGCACAATGTTACTTTTACATAACTTTACATGTATAGGGGAGGGAAATAAATTAAAATTGTCGTGTTTTTAAATTTTGTCCTATAGTTTTATCATAGTTCCTATCAGTCTTCCAATGCTCAGCTCTCTAGCGTTTCTGGAAGTGGGTAATGTTACTTTTACATAACTTTACATTTATAGAAGAGGAGAGTAAATGAAAATATTGGACTTTTTAATTTTTTTCCCATGGTTTTATCATAATTTCTATCAGCATTCTAATACTCAGCTCTCTAGCATTTCTGGAAGTGGGCAATGTTAGTTATATATAAATTTACATTTATAGGAGAGGGAAGTAAATTAAAATGTTGGTGTTTTTAAATTTTTTCATATAGTTTTAACATATTGTCTTTCAGTCTTAAAAAGTTCAGCTCTCTAGCGTTTTTGGAAGTGGGCAGTGTTACTTTTACATAACTTTACATTAATAGGGGAAGGAAGTAAATTAGAATTTTGCGGTGTTTTAATTTTTTCCTATAGTTTTATCATAGTTCTTATCAGTCTGCCAAAGCTCAACTCTCTAGCATTTCTGGAAGTGGGCAATGCTACTTTTACATAACTTTAAATGTATAGGGAAGGGGAGTAAATTAAAATTTTGGGGTTTTTTGATTTTTTCCAGGGGTTTGGTCATAATTTCTATCAGTCTCCCAAATTTCAGCTTTGTAGCATGTCTGGAAGTACAGTAGAATATTGATGATCTATATATTAGTGAGTGAGTGAGTCAGTGAGTGGCAATTTCGACGTTTTTTGAAATTTCGTAACTACTTTACTAGGAATTCCATGAAACTTGGAGGGGTTGTTAACTCCATGGAGATCTACGACTGTGCAAAGTTTGAGATTCGTAACTCATTCCGAAGTAGAGTTTTAGGTAGGTCAAATATCGGCTGAAATGTTTCCAGAAAAGATGGTTACGGCGCGCGAACTTGGCGAGGCACTGCCGTGCCCTCAGATAACTATCCTATTACAAACTCAAACATACATACAATTCACATTCCCAATAAAAAAGCGTGAAATGTTGGAATTGCTAAATATCAAACAAGTTTCGTGACTAATCGGGTAAAAAGGGAGTTTTTGTTTCTCTCATACTTTTCCATGGGTAACTTGAAGTCTTAACCTTACAGGGGTCCAAGATCTAATGGACAGCTAATAAGGGTTGACAGTTAACTGTTTCGTCCTTATGGAACTCCTCAGAACACTGCTTGGTCAACTGCGAAGTTAATTAGACGGTTTTGTCTCTAATCATATGTAAGACGTGAGAAAACTCTCGCAAGAAGCGCCATCTACCGAGATAAGAGAGAAACCAGAACAAGAGCAGGCGAAAATAAACTGCTATACATATCGATCAATAAAAAGATCGATTACAAATAAAAAGGAACAAACTAATCCGTGACCTACGCCAGCTCTTCTGCCTTTCAGGCCAGATCAACGCTTATTGCGTCTTTACCCGCCATCAGACACGTGAGCGTCAATCAGCGGAATTTTTAAGCTAAATAATACTAACAAACGTGAAATGTAGTCCCAGTGAATTTAAGAATCAAACAAGTTTCGTGGCTAATCGGGTAAAAAGGAGTTTTTGTTTCTCTCATACTTTTTCGTAGGTAGCTTGAAAGCTTGCTTCATTTTCTTACCTAAATGTATAATAAAACTAGAAGGAAAGCTGTTCATTGTCAAAAAAGGGTACTCGTTGATCATTTCGAAATTGTCCTGCGGTCCATTTCTTCGTATATAGTGGTTTTTCATATGCATAGCGGCTGCATGTCCACCAGATCTATCACTTCCTGTCAAACTATTACCTGTCAAAAAGACCCATCATTTTATATTGATATTCGTATATGTATTATATAGGGTGTGTCTAGTGGTGGCTGCTGCCTCCCAAAAACAGTATTTTTAATTGATTCCCTACAAACCGGCAGCGCCGCATAGAGCAAGGTTTCAATTTCACCGGTTTTTAAGCAGGGTATGGGTAGATGTTCTCGAGCGAGGGCGAAATTAATGTGTGTTTTAGTTTAAGTCGACCATCATCATCGTGCGGAAACGTCCGTTGCCCTTCTACACGATGCCGTTTCTATCCTTAGTAAAAAGCATTGCCGGTCGCGTGTCATTGTTTTTCTTATCGTTTGTTTATAAAATGGAAACAAATACCGTCGATTACATAATTAACTATGTACCTTTTGGTGTGATACTCAAATCCGAATCCGAGGACCTCCTGTGGAGCATAGCAGATGCGTTCAACTTGGTCGGTGAATACGATAGTTTACCGGGTGTTCTCTCCGGGCTGCACTCCTTTTTTTCTCCTTTTTGCTGCGAAGTACTGCAACCATTGGCTTCATGATGATGAACTGGTGATGTATTTTGCCTGTTAGAGGTTACGCATGCTGGATTAGTTATGAGGGGAACATTAGAAATATGTAGCTTTGAGTTAGTATCGCCCGTTATGTTAGTAATATTATCTGAATCTTCATTGCGAGTGTAAAGTGGCTGAATTTTAGAAATCACTTTTATGTTAGATGATTCGGACAAAGCGGGGGATGGTGTTTTATTTAGAAATTCCGTCGAAGTTTGAGTCTGTATGTCGATTTTGATCATTTCTTCGTGTTTTGGATAAAACATCTTTAAAAAACTCTTACGCTGAGGTTCTTTCGGCTCAAAAACATCTTCGATCTTACATTCTTTTTGTCCATTGTTAAATTTTAAAGTAAAGAAATTAAATTTTCTTTTAAGTTTTGAGACTTGATTTTTAGTTCTAGGTTCGTGCAAGTCAGTTTCCGAAAAGGAGCTAATTGTATCGCCTTTGTCGTTGAAATCAAAACTTGTAGAACTAAAAGATTCTGAAATCGATCTTTTATGTGCAGGTAAAACATTAACAATATTTGGCATCTCCTCCGCATGAAACAGTTTAAACAAATTAGTTCGGCTTTCTTTACCAAACTTTAACTTCAAAAATTCAAACCTTCTTCTTTTCTTTAGTTCTTGCTTTCCAGTTGCAGATTCAGGCAAATCGTTCTCCGAAAAAGAGCTAAATGTATCGCTTTTATTATTAAAATTAGCTTCGTGATTTGGATAAGATCGCAAATTCGTAGCACTAATCGATCTTCTTTCTGTGTCAGAAGACAGGCTTAAATTATTTTCTAATTTAGAAATATCTTCAATATTTTCTTCTTTTAAACTCTTTTTTATTCCCTTATTAGATGTCAAATTAAGAAACCAATATTTTCTTCTATTGTTGAGCATTTTCTTTTGAGTTAAAGGTTTGTTTAGGTCAGTATCTGAAAAGCAGCTAATTCTATCGGTTTGATCATTAAAGTCGTGGTCTGAATAAGAATCAAAATTAATTGCACTAAAAGATTTTTTAATTAAAAGTTTATAGGGATGTGAATCATAATATGCTTTTCTGGAATCATTTATGCAAATTTCAGGTAAGTTAAACTCCTTTGTATTATCTAAGACTATAGGCGAAGCAGGAGGGGTCGAGACACCAATAGTATTGAATTTATCCAAAAGAATCAACTGCATAGCCGATTTAAGCATTTTTTTTGGTTCAGAATTAAGACATTCACGATCTAACGGTGCTATAAGTATATTCTTTTTAGTACCTTTTGTAAATATGGCGCTATTTTGAATGACCTTTTCACACATATGGCTAATATTGTCTTCAGTATCGTTAAGTTTTGGAAAATCTTCAACCAGTGAGTTTTCGACAAAAGTATTATCGGTAATATAACTAGATATTGAGCTATTTTTGTCGAATACAAAATCATTTCTTTCAAAAATATCTTCGGATTTTGAGAAACTCTCATCCAACGTTCGGTTTTTGTCAAATAAGACATGTGTCTGTGACAAATTGTTAGTATTATTATCTAAGAGTAATTCAATATCACTGTTCCCTTCCTCTTTTTCCAGATTCTTTTTAAAATTACATACTTTAAATTTACTGTTATTTGCCAAAGATTTATGGTAATCTAAAACAGATGTATTTGTAAGCCCTGGACTACTTGCTGTGTTCAATTTATCGGATATTACGGATTGAGCTTCTAAAGGGAATTCGGAAACAATATGTGGAATTTCGACTACAACCTCAGCTGTATTAATCTTGTCCATTAAAACTGTTTTAATTGCCGTTTCTATAAGTCCTTTAGAGTCAAATCGTTTATCAACATTTTCGTCAAAAGTGAAACTATCTTGGTGCTCATAACATTCTGGTCTTTTTAAATTGGAAGCCTGAATTGATTTATTCGGAAATTCGGTGGCAACCTGTGGAATTTCTACTACACCCTCAGCTGTATGAACCTTGTCCATCAAAACTGTTTTAAGTGCCGTTTCTATAAGTCCTTTGGAATCAATTCGTTTATCAACATTTTCGTCAAAAGTAAAACTATCTTGATGGTCATAATTTTCTAATCTATTTAATTTATGACCCTCAACTGATTCTTTAATAAAGATATCAAGGTTAGGATTTTCTTCTTTTAAGTGGGATTTTGAAATTACATTTGGGATTTCAACGACACTTTCCGCTGTGTTAACTTTATCGATTAATACTGTCTTGATTGCCGTTTCTATAAGTTCTTTTGAACTAATTTTTTTATCAACGTTTTCATCAAAATTAAAACTGTCTTGATGATGATAATCTACAATATTTAACATTCTTGAACTAGATGAATCTGCTTTATTTTCTAAAACTTTTTTAGGATGCTCAGATATATCACAACTATCTAAAGTGGCCTCTCTCATGTCATTTTTGACCGAAGATACAATTTTATCTGAATTTGAAGTTAACTTTGACGGAAGATGGAACATTGCTGCTTCAGCTGTATCAAAAAAAATGGTGTTCAGAGCAGTTTCTATAAGACCTTGAGAGCTAATTTGTTGGTCAGCATTACCTTGATCATACACACGATCAAGTTGTTTATAACTTTTATCTATTGAATAATTTTGTGGCATTGATTTAACAGAAGTAACAATATCAAGACTATTTAATTTATCTATAAGCATTGTTTTCATTGCAGAATTCACTAAATTAGTAGATTTTTTATTTGTATTAAAAACTATTGGGGCAATAATTTCTGTAGACTTAGAAACTTGTAGGTCAGTTTCAGATTCTGTTGAAGTGGACACACTTATATCAGTATTTTCACTTGGTTTGAACGAAGGATCAAATATTGATCCTTTAGTTGCATCGAACAAGGAGGAGGATACTGCTTTATCATACAAGACAAAATTATTATCATGCGTAGGATTATTATCTAAAAACTCAGCTTTCTTTGATGACATAGATAAGTGTTTATTAGCTATATTAGAATTATCTAAAACTATTGGGGCAAGACTTTGAGTATCTTTAGAATTTTCTAGCTGGACATCATAACTTTTAATACCGGTCTTTTGTACCGTTAAAGGAACATGGGCAGCAGCCTTTATTGTATTGGCTTTGTCGAACAAAATAGTTTCAAGGGCTGTCTGCACAAGATCCTTGGAGTTTATTTTGTTTTCACCGCTTTCATTAAACGTAAAACTACCATGTGATTCACTAGAGATTTTTGGGGTAACTGGAGGGGTCGCTACGTCCATATAATTAAGTCTTTCCAGAAGCATTGTTTGCATTGCGGATTTTACAAGAGAATCTTGATTTCGCTTTACGTTTTCGGTTGCAGCAATTAATAAATGTCTTGAACTTTCTACAGTTTTGCAAAATTCGTCATGATGTGTCACTAAATCAATGTTTTGAAAATTCTTGTGATCCCTTGAGAACTCCGAAAAGGCGTTCTTTCTAGACATATCACTATCTTGATTTTTAGTGGTCTGTGAGTCAAAGCTGGTTTCCATAAGCAGCGCTTTCTTTTCTTGTTTGTATTGAGAATGTTCATTTTTTTTGTTACTATCTTGTAACAACTCAGGTTTTGAAATCGCCGACTCATCTTCTTTTATTACTGACAAGCCATTGCTCCCACCATGTTGATCATTGATTTCCGAAATCGTGTCCATACTTTCAGTTGATATACCCTTTATTGGAATAGTAGGTAAAGAGTATTGCTTCTTTAAATTATCTCTATTTCCACGCCTTTGTAATTTCTCAACATTACTTACAATATTGCTGATAGTTTCGACATCATTCTTTTCAGAGTCATCGTAATCCCAATCGGAACTAGAGGTTTCAGAACTGTAATCAGAAATATCACTAATTTCTTCTACCGACTTTTCTGATTCGGTTTTATTAAGAAGATTACTAAGAGGCTTTAACGAATCCATAGTGTCTTCAATTTTTGAATGTGTTTGAGATTCCAATATACAACTTAAGCTATTGGTGGCCTGGAACACAGAACGAGCCAAAATTTCCGCCATGGCACCAGAATCGCTAGAAGCCCGTTTAAATTGATTTTTTTTATTGCCAACTCTGGTTGGTACGGTTTGTTCACCAACACTATCACCAAATTTAGCTTTAAATGCTGTCATTCTTTTGGATAAAGATTTTTGAGAGTTCTTGAACTTTTGAAAACGCCTAGATATAGTTGAATCACATGGTTCTCCTCTTTTGTCTTCTTGATTTAATAACACTTTTAGAGTACTGTCATCTTGAAAAACAGCTGGGCTTGAGACAGCAGATATATTTCCGGAATCCAAAGAGGAGTAAAGACGCTGAGATAATTTTTTTGACATATGTTTTGCAAATGAAGGAGAAGGTAGTCGAAAAGTGTTATGAAAATGAATTGCAGAGCCCAAGCTGAAGCGTTTACCATCACCAACAAATTTAAGATACTTTTCTGCATTCCTAGATTTAAAAAATACATTTTTTTTACCATACAATAAACTATGAGGAAATGAATTAAAACAATGCAATGATAATACATTTCGAATATTGCACAATTCCAACAAAATTTAAATTAAAAAAATATTTGTATCCCTGAATAAAATTTTCTGTTATATTTATGATACTTACTCCTCTCTAGTTTCGACCACTGGATTGGGCAATAGCACGGCTTTGACGAGGGTTACTGCGGTACCGATGCCTCTAGCCACGATTCCAGATTCTCCCTCTAGATCAAAACATTGCTTGTAGCCAATGACAGCGTTTCCACCCAGATTAACAGCTTTTACCCCTAAAAATTAAGAGAATTGAACAACGAACCAAGAAATTCTAACATAAGAATAACAAAAAACGGAAAAAGGCAATGGGAATACAACTTAACAACCGATTTACCATATACACACTACAGTTTGCTAAAGACCAAGTAATTGTAGCTAATGATAAAGAAGACATGGAGTATATGATGATAAAGTTAATGGAAGAATACCAAAAGTGGGGGTTAACAGTGAACATGGACAAGACACAGTACTTATGTATTGGAAACGAATCAAGTGAATTAGAAATAGAAAATGGACAAACAATATCTCCATGCAATGAGTATGTATACTTGGTTATCACATTTGATAAGACAGGAACAGACTGTAAAGAACTGGAAAAAACAATAGTAAAAGCAAAAAAGGTTGTCTTAACTGCATTTTTGTGACAAAAAAATTGTCAAAAAAAGTGTCACAAAAAGTGTTAAAAAAAAGTGTCAAAAAAAGTGTCAAAAAAAGTGCCAAAAAAAGTGTCAAAAAAAGTGTCAAAAAATGTTAAAAAGTTAAAAAGTTAAAAAAGTAAAAAAGTGTCAAAAAAATGTCAAAAAAAAGTGTAAAAAAAAATGTCAAAAAAAGTGTCAAAAAAAAGTGTCAAAAGAAATGTCAAAAAAGTGTCAAAAAAAGTGTCAAAAAAAAGTTTCAAAAAAAGTTTCAAAAAAGTGTCCAAAAAAAGTGTCAAAAAAAGTCAAAATGGCGGATCCATTTATAAACCGATTTGCCTCAAACTTGAAACATCGCGGCGCTTAAGGTAACTTAATACAATTTTTAACTAAAATTAAAAAAATTGAAAATGGCGAATTCAAAATGGCGGATTTTCCCGTTTATCAACTGATATGCATCAAACTTGGAACTTTGAGATCTTTCACAATGCTGATTATTATTTTTAACTTTTTTACTTTTTTACTTTTTTAACTTTTTTAACTTTTTAAACTTTTTAACATTTTTAACTTTTTTTGACACTTTTTTTGACACCTTTGACACTTTTGACTTTTTTAATTAACTTTTTTACCTTTTTTAAAAAAATCTTTGAACAATGAACCAAGAAATTCTAAGAAATTCTAACATAATAAATAACAAAAAACAGAAAAAGGCAATAAAATATTTTAAATACCTGGTAGTTATACAGAATATCGATTTATTGTCATAGTGTTGCAAAAAATGGTTAGAAACGACCAGTTGTTTTAAAACACCCTTGATTTAATGTTCTTACCAATTTTTCTTTGCAATTCTCCAGAGAGCTTAAAAAATAAAGTCTGTCGCGCCTCATTCGACGCACGAGGCGTCCGAATCTTGTCGATCCATTGGTACTCTGGATCGTCATCTACGATTAACTCTTCGACAAATCCATTGATCAACTTCACTAGATACCCTTGAGGTATGCATTGAGCTGAAACAGGAAAAGTCTATTTAATTTACAAATATACACGTTTTTTATTTTTTAGGAAATAATATGCAATTTACAATCATCTATTTTTCAAACGATTTGAGGGCACAGCAGTGCCTCGCCAAGTTCGCGCTGCCGTACCATCTTTTCTTGAAACATTTTAGCCCATATTTGACCTATCTAAAACTCTACTTCGGAAAGAGGTACGAATTTCAAACTGTGCACAGTCGTAGATCTTCATAAAGTTAACAACCCCTCCAAGTTTCATGGACTTCCATAAAGTAGTAAAGTAGTTACGAAATTTCAAAAAACGTCGAAATTGCCACTCACTCACTGACTCACTCATGTATAGATCATCAATATCCTACTGTACAGCGTTTGCACCTTACCGTGCTCTTTTTTTGAGTCCTTAAAAATGGTGCAATCAGATTTTTGCTATACCCCATGGTTTCGCTAATACAGAGAGTTTTTGAAAAAATTGCATTTTTAATAATTCCTTGTATTTCGCTTATTTTGCAAGATATTTTTATTCTGTAAAAACCTCTCTATGGTAACTTTTTTAGAGCAAAATAATGACGTTGTCAATTTTTTAAAATATTGTTTAGTTTATCATAAAAAAATTAAATACCGACCTGGATTTTTTTTATTATTATTTTGATTGGTTTCATGCTATTATTATCTTAAAATGATAAAACTTTAATATTTTTTTGTTTTAAGATTGAAAAACATATTTAATATATTATTTAAAAAATTTTAGTCCAATCCTGGAAATTTCCAACGTAAATATAAATTAAAAACTGCAAGAAACACTAGTTGGATGATTTTTAGTTTATCTTTTTTGAAACGTTAATTAAAAGATTTATAAATAAAGTAAAAAACCAAATTATTTGATGGTAGCACAGCAACTCATGAAAGTTACTTCAACATGGAAAAACAATAGCTTACTCAAAATTATTCTAAAATGGCTAGAAATCGACCATATCCAGATTTTGAAAAATGTAATATTTTTGACTGCTTTATTCAAACAACAAAATCCCAAGATTTAAACGGCAGAAATATTATTAAGCAAAAGGCGTTGAGAAAAATTACTCAAAAATGCCAACAATATCTCACACATAATGGCAATCAGTTTGAAGATTTAGATCATTATAGAAAAATTAGTTATTATTTTTTGTAATTCGTTATTTTTTTTATATTTGTCGTAGACTTTGTTTCAAATAAATCCTTAAATTAACGTAAAACCCTTTTAATTTGCTAAGTATCGAAACAGTTAAACTAAAAATTGTTCAACTAGCAATTTTTAATTTATATTTATGTTGGAAATTTCCAGGTTCGGACTAATTTTTTTTTAAAAATAGTAAATGTTTTTATTTAATCTTAAAACAAAAAATATATTAAATTTTTAATATTTTGTGATAATAATAGCATGAAGCCAATCAAAACAGTGATAAAAAAATACAGGTCCATATTTAATTTTTTTATGATAAATATCATATCTCAAAAACTAAACAATATTTTAAAAAACTGACAACGTCATTATTTTCCTTAAAAAAAGTTGCCATAGAAAAGTTTTTACAGAATAAAAATATCTCGTAAAATAAGTGAGATATAAGGGATTATTAAAAATGCCATTTTTTCAAAAACTCCCTGTATTAGCGAAACTACAAGGTATAGCAAACATCTGACTACACCATTTTTAAGAGTTTAAAAAAGAGCACGGTAAGGTGCAATCAGAATATCAATATCTTTAATAATAACCGAGTTTCCCATTTAATCCCATCGAAAATGGGACACGCTATACTTCCAGACATGCTACAAAGCTGAAATTTGGCAGACTAATAGAAATTATGATCAAACCCCTGGAAAAAATAAAAAAATACCAAAATTCTAATTTACTCCCCTCCCTTATACAAGTAAAGTTATGTAAAAGTAACATTGCCAACTTCCAGAAATAATAGAGAGCCGAGCTTTGGCAGAATGATAGGAACTATGATAAAACCATAGAAAAAAAGTAAAACACCCCAAAATTCTAATTTACTTCCCTCCACTATAAATGTAAAGTTATGTAAAAGTAACACTGCAAACTTCCAGAAACGTTAGAGAGCTGAGCTTTTTAGGACTGTAGGAAAAATTTAAAAACACCAACATTTTAATTTACTTCCCTCCTCTATACATGTAAAGTTATGTAAAAGTAACATTGTCCACTTTCAGAAACGGTAGAGAGCTGAGCTTTGGAAGACTGATAGAAACTATGATAAAACCATGGGAAAAAATTAAAAAACCTCAAAATTTTAAGTAAGGCATTGCAAAGGTTTTGAACAATATTCCGCATATTTTACTACTTTAAAAATTAAATATTATCCAGTTCCTCTAAAAAAGAAGTGAAATCATAACAAAAACGTTTCATGTAAAAAAAAGCCAAGTACGCGAAAATCGCATTCCGTAAAAAGAATTGAGACAAAAGTAAAGCCAAGTTCTCCAATACAAATTTTAAAATAAAAGATTCTTACTAGTTTGGAAATATTTTTCTAAACTTGGCTATTACGGCTGTAAATGACTCTTAGGCACAGTGCTAAATTGAACATAAAGAAGTTTGGCTGTAATAGCAAAGTTTAAAAAAACACTTCCAAACTAGTAAGAACCTTTCATTTTGAAATTTGTGTTGGAGAACTTGCCTTTACTTTTATCTCATTTCTTTTTATAAAATGCCATTTTCGCGAACTTGGCTTTTTTTACATGAAATGTTGTTGTTATAAGTAAATATTTACAATTCAAATGTGCAAAAAACATATCTGCTTTAAAATTAGTTAGTTAAATAAGAAAAACTTACAATAAAAAAACTTAATTCCACAAGAAGACTGTCTGAATTTGTTAAAGTCAGAAAAGATCTCCACTTTAACCGTGACGTTCACTTCGCCTCTGATTCCATGCATCGTATCGTAAACGGGAATCCAACCAGATATTTCATGATGCGAATTGCTGTCACCTAAATACCAAAATAATTTTCTTACTACAACCCTCATAATTCAGGCCCTAAACCATCAGTATAATTCAATGCCGGTAGGGGTATTTTCCCTCGGAGTAGTTGTTTCTGGTGGTTTCACACAACTTATGCTCTACACGGAGCTATCGCCTACATTCACCTGAGGATGACCCAAAAGGTCGAAACCGGTCCGGTCGTGGATTGGCATGGAACATTTGTTCCTGACTATCAGGACGTGTTCCAGACGGGGATCACTCGTATCCTCATGATCGACGTTGGAGAAAGTGGAAACCAAACAGTTTTAACAAGTTCCCAACGAAAGCCTCAAACCATCAGTATAATTCAATGCCGGTAGGGGTATTTTCCCTCGGAGTAGTTGTTTCTGGTGGTTTGACACAATCTCTGAGACTTGTTAGATCGCTTAGAAATCCGCATGTAACCACGATATATCTAACTTGTTTTTTTATTTGCCGCAAACAGCGCAAAAGTTCCTAGCATATCCCAGAGGTTATTTTAGGGGCCGTGCATAAATTAGATATTAGGGACCTATTGCAATAAAGCCTGGCACAAAACACAGCAAAAATTTAAGTTTTCACTTCAAACCAAGCTTTAACAATAGCACAAATTTGAAAAAAACCAAAAAGAATTATTGACCCAAGCTCAACACATAAAATGAATCACAGTGAGACACGACACGTCAGCACAAGAGGCATAGATAAACGAATTCGGTTCAGTCCGCACAAGAGGGTTACGATGGTGATAGGGTGGTGTCACAGCACAAACCACGAACGACCGTAAAGACAGTACAAGAATAGAACAGCAACAAGTAGCATAAAAGATTAAGGATGTAGATTAAGCATGGACCAGGGTATTCTTAAAATCCGTGTGCGGTACTCGATACTTTGGATCAATATTTTGCATTTTGATTGTTTTGTAAAATGGTCAAGCAATGAGTTCAAAAAAATGGACTGCTCAAGGTAGTTAAAAAAATATTAGCAAAACTATTCCTAATATTCCCATATTATAAAAGGAGCCACAAAAAGTAGGGTTAAGAATGTGTGCGACCAAGATGTGACTTCAAAAAGTCTACGTTTTCAAAGTAGAAATAGGAAGGAGAGATTACTTTAAAAGATCAACATTAAAAAAAAGTCAAAGTAGTTGATCCAAAAAGTTATTTTGTCTACATTGTTACATCAGATGTTACTATGATGACACAAACTTTTGTGGTAAAAATGAAAGTTATAATGTAGTTGTCGGATACACTTGTTTGGGACTCCAATGAAGTTTAACTTTCTAGTGGTAATTAAGTAGGATATAATAGTCAGGGCGACTACGAAATAACGACTAAAAAGAAAGTAAAACTTTAGCAACGTCCTATTGTGGTAGAGAAGACTATCAGAATCGACTATCAAGAAACAATCCTAAGAAGTAGTGTAGAGGGTCGTTTTTACGAAACATCTACTATTTCCTGATACTAAATAATAGTTAGAACTAAAAAGTAACAAATTTTGGTTGGGATCACCACATTTCTACTATAAGAAAGTAGCAAAGCCTTTAGAACATGTAGCCGCTACTATAAATGTTAGTTGGGGGGGAGTTTGACGGGTGTAAAAAAGGTTTGTGAGGGGTGTAAAGGGGGTAAATTTAGAACTTTGTAATGAAAACAGATACGAACATGCGATTTTCACATTTATGATGTGTAAAAATTCAGTTTCAAATGGCGGATCCAAAATGGTTATTTTGATTTCTTTAAGTTTGAGTAAAAAATTTTGTTAAATGACCTCAGCAATGTAATATTGAGACAAGTTTGAGACAAATCGGTTGGTAAATAGGAAAATTCGCCATTTTGGACCCGCCATTTTCATTTATTTAGGTTTGATTCAAATTTTGTTAAATAACCTCAAGCAATGTAATATTTCAAGTTTGAGACAAATCGGTTAGTAAATAAGAAAATCCACCATTTTGGATCCGCCATTTTATTTTTTTTAAGTTTGAGTAAAAATTTTTGTTAAATGACCTCAGCAATGTAATATTTAAAGTTTGAGACAACTCGGTTAGTAAATAAGAAAATCCGCCATTTTGATTTTTGGATCCACCATTGTTGTAATAAATGAACCGAACCGAACCGAACTTAATGAATTTAACTTTACTTAAAAAGTAGAAATTTCAAAAAAATTGTGTAAAGGATTTTTTAAAGATGTTTTTATATAAATAATATATTTTATTTTTCATTTTATCAAAAAAAAATTTGTTGACCGGCGCCCAGTTCGCGGCGCCGAGTTGGCCCGGCGTCGAGTTGGCCCGGCGCCGAGTTGGCGGCGTCGAGTTGGCGGCGCCCAATTGGCGGCGCCCAGTTGTCCTAGACCGATGAAAAGATCATAAAAAGAAACAAACTAATCCGTGACCTACGACAGTTCTTCTGCCTTCAATTCAATTCAATTCAATTCTTTATTGTACATCGACTTATAAAAGTATATATAATGTCAAATTTTACAGCAGAAAATACTAAATAATATTACATTTAACTCTAGTCAATGATCAAAAAGGTCACTAATGCTATAGAAACATTTATCAATAAGGTAGCTCTGTAGTCTTTTTTTGAACTGTTTTTCTGATGTGACATTATTTATTTCATTAGGAATTTTATTATATACATAACTAGCAAAACATTTTGAAATTTTCCTAAAAGCTGATAGATGAAAATTTGGAATCAAGATTTTACTTGTTTGCCTAGTATTATAGTTATGACTTGTTGAAACTGTTGGGAATTTGCTTTTGTTTCGCCTTACAAACATAGCCGCCTCAAGTATCAAAATGCCATAAATAGTAAGTAGCTTTTGATTTTTAAATATAGGCCTACATGATTCCACAGGGCTCAAGGAAAAATCTTCCTTAAGATTCGTTTCTGAAGCACAAAAACCCTCCCAATTTCGCATGATTGACCCCAATAAAGAATCATGTATTTCAGATGACTGTATACCAAAGCATAATATACATTTATAAGTTGTTTTGTTGTTAATATGTTTTTCAAATTAACTATTGCGAAGTATGCAGAGTTGAGTTTTCCAGCTACATGGTCAATATGACAGGTCCAGGTAAGCTGGCTATCGATATGTAATCCTACAAACTTATAGCTGTCAACCCTATCAACATTTACACCATTCATGGAGAGGACAAAGTTTGGTACTAACTTTCTCTTGTGAAACACCATGTATTTAGTTTTGCTCTCATTGACTAGCAATTTGTTACCAGTACACCATTCATGAAACTTATCAAGCATGAGATTGGACTTTTCGATAAGAGTTTGTGGGGATTCACACGATATGACAATGGTGGAATCATCGGCATACAGAACGATTTTTATTTTATCCTCTGGCGACCAACAACTTTCTAGAAAACTTACAAGGTCATTAATAAACAGAATAAATAGGAGTGGGGATAGCACACTACCTTGTGGCACCCAATATCTTTGCTCACAAGTGCTAGAGAAATCTGAACCAAACTTTATCTTTATTTTCCTACCTGTCATAAAAGAAGTAACAAGATTTCTGAAATCACCTCGAAACCCTAAAGCATTCAGTTTTTGAATAAGAAACACTTTCAGGTCAGATCAACTCTTATTGCGTTTTTACCCGCTATCAGACACGTGAGCGTCAGTCAACGGAATTTTTAAGCCCAATAAGACTAACAAACTTGAAATTTAGTACCTGTAAAAAAATCAAAAGTTTCGTGGCTAATCGGGTAAAAAGTGTACTGATGGCAATATAAATTAATGAAAAAGAAACAGGGGTCTTTGAGATATGTAAAGGGGTAAATTCAATGGACTTGTTAAAGCTATTATTAATAGAAATCTGCCAAATTCTTTTTTACTTTTTTGGGTAATTTTTTAATAAAATTGTTTAACTTAAAAAAAAAAAAATTTATTAACTTAAAAAAGCCATTTACAACTCACCTTTGGCAATCTGACCTGCAGCTGGCAAAAGAAGAGGATTGAGATTGAGGTACACTTTGCCAATGGCATCATTGGCTGAGTAAGTGTCATGGTCCATAAGTCTTATTTGAAGTGGTTCATCTTGAAGCTCTGAATCATCAAGCTATTATTAAAAATGAAAATTAAATTTCTTTCTCTCTCTCGTTTATTTATTGGCTTTTTCTACTACTGTAGGCAATTAGGTGCAAGCTGGATTTTTGTATAATTATTCCTTGGTATCTGGGACACATCCCCAATTATTCTCTGCCAAAATCCTCCATGAGCTTCGCTAGATATAAGGCCCCAAAGGTATGTATGTATGTATTCGAAAGTGGTGGCAGGCCCTACTGGACCTCCATGCACTGCGACCACAAATGGATCTATTGTGCCCACGTACCTAAATACAGAGTTTGACTAAAGTGGCATATTTTTTTTTTCCACCCAATACATGAAAAAACTCTGCAGATTACAACAATAAATGATTTAGGCTTAACACTTTGGCTCAAAGATATACCACTAAGGCCTCTGCATTATTAGCCCCCAAAGGTACTAAAAATCAGTTTTATGTGACTTTCTCGAAAACCAATAACTTTTTTAAAAAAAGTGAAAAGAGAAAAAATACGCAAAATAATTCGGTCTATAATGTAAAATTAAAAAAAAAGTAAAAAACATTTTAAAAAACCGTTATTTTTTAATTAAATTTTTTTCTTACCTCATAGTTAACTTGTTTTAAAATGGTAATATTTTATAATATTAAGCTTGATTCCCACATGTACAAAACACAATGCACTTAAATTTAGTTCTTGTTTCTTTATAGTTAAACACCTTTAAGTAAGGGTTGCTCAATAATAGCCAGACTGCCAATGAAACTTCAAAAGTTTGCAAGAAAATCGCAAAAACTGATTTTTAGGACATTTGGGGCCTTATATCTAGCGAAGCTCAAAACAGATTTTGGCAGGGAATATATATGTGGGGATGTGTTTCAGATGCTAAGGAATAAATATACAAAATTCAGCCTAGTTTTTTAGGGTTTTTTTTAAACTGACTGGGCTATAAACTTACTTCAAACCGATACCAGTCAGTATTCCATCTGGGATGTAAAGTCCTGCGACAGACTTCAGTCTTGTAGGTGATGTTGCCAAGCTTGATTTCAACGTATGCATCTGTCGTGTCATTCGACCTGTCCATAATTGGCAGATTTTTGCCGGATATGATTTTAACTTTCACTTTTCCCGGCATGTTTTTGTATTCAATCACATGTCTTAAAAGTTCCGCGCGATGCTCCCTCTGTGCATGTCTGTAATTAAAAAACATTAAATATATTTTACCCTTGGACTCCCTGTCAGACTTCTAATCCTGTTTTTAAAAGTAACTGTATAATTAGTTTCTGTAAGTTGAAGAAAATTTTTTTTTTTGAAAGTAAAAATGTTTGTGTCTTTTTGTATTAAACTAATACTTTTTGAGTTATGATTTGAACCATTTTGCCGCCATTTTGGATTTTACCCAAAACTTTTTCTTTAGTGGGCTTTAATTTAAAAACTACTGATTCTTGAGTATACTTCTAATGACATCAAATAAAGACTGATGAATAATCTACAACATTCAATATTTTTAGTCCTGACATGTCCTGACAGGTCCTGCCAGGTCCTGACAAGTCCTGACAAGTCCTGCCAGGTCCTGACAAGTCCTGCCAGGTCCTGATAGGTCCTGCCAGGTCCTGACAAGTCCTGTCAGTTCCTGAAAAGTCTTGGCAGGTCCTGACAAGTCCTGCCAGGTCCTGACAAGTCCTGCCAGGTCCTGACAAGTCCCGCCAGGTCCTGACAAGTCCTGCCAGGTCCTGACAAGTCCTGCCAGGTCCTGACAAGTCCTGCCAGGTCCTGACAAGTCCTGCCAGGTCCTGACAAGTCCTGCCAGGTCCTGACAAGTCCTGCCTGGTCCGGACAAGTTCTGCCAGGTCCTGACAAGTCCTGCCAGATTCTGACAAGTCCTTAGAGGTCCTAACAAGTCCTACCAGGTCCTGACAAGTCCTAACAAGTTCTGCCAGATTCTGACAAGTCCTGCCAGGTCCTGAAAAGTCCTTCCTGGTCCTTGTGGGTCCTGCCAGGTCATTATCCATTGAGTTTGTTATTACACTAGTGCCCAAGGGGCTGACTTATAGCAAAAATTTTATACAAGTCCTGACATGCAGGACCAAATCCATATTTTTGGTGGTTCTATTAGTCCTGCCAGTTCCTACAAGTCCTGCCAGGTCTTGCCAGGTCCTTATGGGTCCTGCCAGGTCCTTATTGGTCAGATTTCTTATTACACTAGTGCCTAGAGTTTCCTACCAGTACTTACCCAAAGTTTACACACAAAAATGCATTTAAATTTCATTCCAAGTTTCACTCTAAGCTGAACACCTTCTAAAACAGTGCACTTCCTCACCTTCCAACTTTTAGCTCCTTAAAGGTTCTACCAAGTCCTGCCAGGTCCTGTCAAAATTTTGTACAGTTCCTGATGTTAGGGACCAAATCCATATTTTTGTTGGGTCTGTCAGTCCTGCCAGGTCCTCTCAATCCTGTCAGTCCTGCCAGGTCCTGTCAGTCTTGCCAGGTCCAGGTCATTATCAGTCAGGTTTGTTATTACACTAGTGCCTAGAGTTTCTTACCAGTACCAGTACTTACATACATTTAAATTTCACTCTAAACTAAATGCCTTCTAATGGATCGTTCATACTCGTCTTTTGTCTAGTCTTTTGTCTTGGTTTAGTCATATGTCTTGTCATACGAAAGTTAAAACCACTGATTCTTATAGGAGTGTTCATACAATACTTTTGCTTTTGTTTTTGATTAGTCTTTGTCTTAAGAGTTGCCAACTTTCAATTCTTAGGACAACAACTAAGACAAGTGACAGACATCAGCTGATATTTGTTGTTTTTTTACAGGGCGTCCCAAGCGCGCAAGCGCGCGGCCAAAATTTTGAATTTACCGCCATTAATCAGGTTTTTAACAGAAACTCTCAACATAACCTCAACATTTTATTTGTTTTTTTTTCTTTTTCGCTTTTGTTCTTTCATGGCTGTGTTTCGTGCACAGATTAGGTTAAATAAGATTGTTTTGTGTAGAAAATGACTTTTGAAGAGGGCCTTTTTATTGAAATTGATTTTTTTTTTCAGTGGGTTATGACTAAGACTAATCAAAAACAAAAGACGAGTATGAACAGCCAATTTTATTTAAGACAGCTAAGACTAATCAAAGGACAAAGACTAATCAAAAACAAAAAACTAAAACGAGTATGAACAATACTTAAAACAGTGCACTTCCCCACGTTCAATTTTTAGATCCTTAAAGGTCCTACCAGGCGCTATTAAGTCCTGCTAAGTTCTGCCAGGTCCTGTCAAGATTTTTTACAAGTCCTGTTGGATTGATCAGCCAGATCAGATATAATTTTACGTTTGCCTACAGTTTGAAGTGTGCAAATTTAAATGGAAGTCAAATAATTAATTTCAACTATTTAATAAAATAATAACAAATGCAAATACCTACAAAATGAAATTAACAACCTGTACCTTTATGAACGTAGATGAAAATAAAAAGGAATAATCTATTAAGTAGTAAAAATTCATAAATACGTACCTAGTTTACACGTCCCAAATATTTAAATTACCATAAAACACTGCAGTCATAAAACTACTTTTAAAAAAATTAAAAATAAACAAATTTTGAGGTTACAACCATCTAATTAAAATTGGATGGGATAAAAAGTAACTTTGGTTCGTTGCAATTTGTCACTGTGGACTGTTCACAAATTAATTTCAGTTTTGATTCCTCTCGCAATTGTCACGTGGTCTATGCCACATGCCAAACTTTGTCAAATATTTAAACAAAGCTCTCAAAATCTGTAAAAAAAATGTTTTAATCCTTCTGCTCCAAGATAACTGTTGATATAGCTATTGGAACATTTTTAAATAACAAAAATTAGACCAACAAAAAAATCGACCGGTACTGTGGACTATTTTGTCTTTATTCTTAGTCAGAAATTTGGACAAATATTTTTAAAAAAAATTCCTACATATAGTATGTTTAATTTTGTTTACGACGTCATTTTCTAACAAGAAAAGTAGCAGGATTTTTTATTTATTTGCAATTGTAATTATTTATTTCTTTTTTAATATTTGAATTGTAGACTTATGTGAATAAAAAAGTATTAAAAAGCAAGGAATAAACAAGATAAACTTACGTAGCATCTACACAAGTTTGGCTTGCACATATCGGGACACTACGCGCTCTGTAACGTTTCAATAACAAGCTAGCCAAAAATTTATTTTTTTAAAAAGTTATTTTTAAAAACAAAGGATCATCGCGAGGGATTCCAATCTTATTAATAAATTTAATTGGATAAATTAGCAGCGCATAGCGCAAATAAGCCGATGATGACAGATTCTCTGTTACAAAAGGAGATATAGAGCAAGTGGGGATTTAAGAGGGGGTCAGGTGGTAATTAACTCCCCTAGAAAAAAAATATGCACTTTTTGTTGATAATTAAAGGGCAAAAAAGAGAATTACCCCCCCCCCCCAAATTATATAAAACGTGGTAGTTTCTGTCATAAATACCTACTTACCCAAAATTTATCAAATGTGTTAAAATACAGTTTTTAATCCCCCCCCCGAAATTTTTTCTTGGGTACGGCCCTGTTTGTGTTGTTACCTTTTGTTTAAAGTCCATTTCCCGTTATACTTATAGCGGTCTGCAAATTCCTTTATTTTTAACATTTAAAAGAAAAATTTATAAAAATTACGAAGGCAATCACTGATCAGGAACAATTTAACAAACTGACACCTAGAAAAGTCCATTTTTTATCTAGCAAAACTGATAAAAATTGCTTATAGTTCTAAAGTACATGCTTCCCATACCTATTTCAATTAAAAGTATGTCTTTCAGTTAAATCAAGGGTCAGTAATCGACTTTTGAGGAGAATAAATGGTTAACCTCAACGATATTAAAAATCTTGTTGGTTAACCTATTGTTAGACATCATAAAACCCCTGAATGTCTCCCCCTTTGATATGAAAGAAATGGTTAATTTTTTTCCTATTTTTTTTATGAAGACTACGTAAGACACATTTTGATTAATTGCATATACTGCATTATCGCGCAATAGGGTGTTTGACAGTAGTAAAAAATAAATATATATTTATTTTTAGATCTCTCTTTAGGTCTTGGGAATGCTAAAAAAAACATTTTTGTTTAATTTTTTTCTCAAATTCATAGTTCTTTTAATTAAATAAATTCATTGAATTAAAACAATTAGCCACGTGATTCAAAACAGGTGGTCTACCAATCAGCTGCGAGTGACGTCACAAAACAGTAAACGCCTCGAACGAACCTATTTTCTGGGTTATTTTCTTATGGAAGGTAAGGTTTGCTTTGGTTTAACGTGCGAATTATCGTCCTAAATTACATTTTATTTTGTGTTTTGCTTATAAAAAACATTTTCAATGGAAAACTGATTCTCCAAAGCCGATAGCTCCAACTTGCCAATGCTGAACTCCTTTATGGTGGCAGGCTTCTTTGCCAACAACAGTGATTTTGGTTCTGCGGAATTTAGAAACGTTAAAATGTTGATGTAAGTATTCGACGAGTTGTTTTGTATATAACTGAAAGTTTTTTTACAAAATTCTTCGCCTACTTTTACTCATTTAGATTTTGAGGTTACATGTTTTGCTTTTTTGTTTTAGTATGCCACTTACAATAGATTCATTATCTGAAAAAAACAAAAATAAAAATCATGTAATAAACCGAGGGAGGGACAGGTACGCAAAAAGTATACAACGACCAGCAATACTTAAAGTATTGCATAGGTTACACTGCATAGTCCTGCGTAGGTACTGCCTAGTCCTGCCTGTGCACTGCCTAGTCTTGCATATGCACTGCTCAGTCCTACATTTAGCCTGCATGTGTACTGCCTAATCCTGCATTTAGAGGTACTCCCTAGTCCTGCCTAATAACTGCCTAGCACCGCCTAAAAATTTGTTTACCTTTCTGCCTATTATAGTTGTTCACCCCTTGTAATAAACATAACCTCAAAAATTTCATCGTCATTTACGAAATAGTTATATATATTATAGACAACGCGAGAAAAATTAATAGAAACAATTTAGTTATACTCACATCAAAGTGATCTTCACAAATATAAAGTGAAGATGTATTAGATAAGGCCCTTGGGTCTCTTCGAACAAGTTTTAGCCACTTTTTCCGTTATTTTACTACTGTAGGCACATGAATAAATAGTTTTTTAGGTGTTTTTATGCTAGTATTCGAACACTCAGGCACTACACACCACTTATAGGACATTTTTTTACATAAAAACCAGTAAAAACTGAGACCAAAAACAAATAAACACTTGAGCGCCGTGTATCTGTCCGCGAGTTTACTGCGCTGTGACGTCATTGCAACGCCATGCTAGAAATGAGCGTTTTAGCGGCAAATTCAAATCCGAAATTAGAAAACTTGATTTTAAATGTGTTCCATGATAAAATATACTATTTTAACAATTTTGCATAGCAAATTATAGGGATCTATGTATCATTCTAAACTCTTTTCTAAAATTTGTCAAATACCCTATTCTCATCTAATATTTTCCTAATATGTGTTTCATTAGATTTATTTCCATTATCGCTAATGGGATAAAAAAAGGCTGTGATTCTCGAAAGACGTTGTTTTCTGCATACCGCTGGTGCTGTAAAAATGAGAGAGACAGAACTAGGAGGCATCGCGTGTTTTTCTTGCGTCCGCGTTCGGTTTACATCCCTTGCTTAAGAATATTCGGGTGTCCCATGCATGCGTGTAAGTTGCTTGGTTAAAATCTCGGTTAAAATTCATTCTATGCCTCTTAAATGGACACGCAACCTTAAACAAGGGAAGAAAGTTCCCTTGTCCAAGATTTGGACCATATTCCTAGAACATTGACAATGTTCGAAGGCCATATTAAAATCTAAAATATTGTATATACGAGGTGTGACTATAAAATTATAAGACTGTTGCAAAAAATCTACTTTATCTAATAGAACTTAATGATGTTCCCCATCAATGTTGTCCCCCTTTTATCCAATGTTGGAAGCAATTTTCGAAATCATCAGAAGAGAGGCTGTTCAGAAGTCTTACCGTTTTTTCCTTGACGTGTTCTAATATTTCAACGCGGGTTCCATTTAACGATTTTTTCACTTTCGGAAACAGGTTGAAGTCGCAAGGGGCCAAGTCTTGTGAATATGGTTGGTGGTTAACGACGGGGATCTTCTTATTATTAGCTGAAAACTGTTTAAAGGATAGGGCATTGTGGGTCGGTGCATTGTCCTGGTAGAGTAGCCACGCGTTGTTCTTCCACAAATCTGGACGTTTTTTCCTTACATGTTCCCTTAGCTACATAAATACTGCCAAATATAAATGTTGGTTCACCGTTTGACCTTCACGCGCCCATTCAATAAGAATAACACCCCTAATATCGAAAAAAAAACAATGAGCATCGCTGTTATGGATGTGCTGGAGCGCCCTTCTCGTTCATCATCTTTAACTTCTTCACGACCCTCGAAGAAGCTTTTATGCCACATAAAAATCATTGCACGAGAAATACACTGCTTTCCGTATACATCTTTTAGCATTTGAAAGTATTCAGTAGCCGTTTTTTCGAGTTTTACTTTAAATTAATACGTTGCTCAATTTTTTCGTTTGTCATAATTCCGGCAAAAGAGCTGTGCACGATCCGCTTCAAACCACTCTGCGTAAGCCAAACTAGTAGAGGAAAGGCGACAAGATTGCGCGCGGTAGTAGAATGCACATTACGGTGAATAACTCCAACCGTCCGAGGCGTGGAGATTTAAAACCTGTTAGTACGGGGGCCAGTCTTATAATTTAATTGTCACACCTCATATATCCAAAAATGATAAAATGCTTTCTTTCTGCCGGACCCGGAAATATCCCAGCCGAACTTATTAAATATGGCACTGAAGAACTATTTTGGAGATTACGGAATCTTTTCAAAAAATATTTAAATGGAACTGTAGTACCAACTGAGTGGAAAACGTCATATATATCCACAATACACAAAAAAGGAAGGAAAGATATATGTGACAATTATAGAGGTATATCTGTGACTAGTACGCTAAGCAGATTATACGGTAAAAGAATAAGAAATAAAGTGGAGAGCGAATATAAAGACATGGAGGCAGAAGAACAAGCTGGTTTCAGGGCGGGTAGATCGACTTCAGATCATCTCTTTTGTATAACCCAAGTTATTGAAAAGAAAATGGCATACGGACTGCATCTGCTTTACGTCGATTTGCAGAAGGCATATGAGTATACCACTAAATCTACTTTGGAAACCGTTGGAAAACACAAACATAAGCGTACAACTAATTAAGGCCATTAAAGAGTTATACCGCAATGGTAAGGCAAAAGTTAAAATAAAACCCAAAGGCTTTCAAGTAAATAAAGGTCTTAAACAAGGTTGTTGTATCTCGCCTACGCTCTTCAAGATATACTTGGAACAAGTCCTTAAAGTATGGAAGAGAAAATGCCAAAACATGGGAATTCCGTTGGACGAAACCACCATGTATACTTTATGTTTCGCCGATGATGAGATAGTAGTGGCTCAGGATTATGACGACCTCGAATATATGACACGAAAACTAATAGAAGAGTACAATAAGTGGGGACCAGAGGTTAATCTCAATAAGACAGAGTATATGTGTATCGGTGGAATGAAACAGGATCTAATCTTAAATACCGGGCAGCGAATTCAGTCCTATGATGAGTATAAATACATAGGTCTAAAAATTACAGCTGACGGAACACTAGACAAAGCTATAAAAGATCGAAACGTACAATATAACTTTATTAAATGGAATAATTTGGGACCAAAGTATATCAAAACATAACAAAAAGCTTATATATAACACCATTGTAAAAAGTCTTATTACATACGGCTCAGAAGTATGGCCAATCAAGGATAGAACAGAAAAAATGCTTTCCGCTACGGAGATGGACTATTGGAGAAGAGCAGCAGGGAAATCAAAAAGAAAAATAGTTACAAATCAAAGAATAAGAGAAATTATGACAGTGGGTGAACGTACTTTAGTGGATGATATAAGAACAAAACAACTGGTGTGGTACGGACATGTACAAAGAATGAATGATAAAAGACTACCTAAACAAATACTACAATGGAAACCAACTGGCCGAAGAAAACGAGGACGGCCAAGGAGAAGCTGGAGAGAAGGAATAGACAGTGAAATAAGAATAAGAGGCCTAGATGATGAATTATGGGCAAACAGAAACGAGTGGAGATTGGGTATCGGAAGACGTAGAACGTTGTGAAACCGATAAATATATATATATATATATATATATATATATATATATATATATATATATATATATATATATATATATATATATATATAGATATATATATATATATATAAAATGCTTTAAATTTTTTGGTCTAGAGTGCGAATTTGCTGTATGTACAGGGAGATCATTTTACTCAATCTCCATTAATATTGAATTAAATTTGTGAAATTATGGCAAACAAGACTGTGTCTGTACATTTATTTACATTTGTTTATCCTACTGATACTTCAAAAATTATTATGGGCTATTAGACGCACTTTTATCGAATTAACTGTTTAATAGGAAAATTCTTAAGATAATAAAACAAGCAAAAAGTTATAATTCTATTTTATATAAATTGGGTTGTCAACTCTCCTGGAAAAAGGCAGTTGATTTGAAAAACTTGCCGGCTCCCGAAACGAAGCAAAATTCTCCCGGAAATTTAACAAAATTTTTGTAATTTTTTGAAATTTTGAAACATTTTTTTGGGCATTTTTGCAAAAAAATTTTTTAGAAATTTTCTTGGACAATTTTTGGACATTTAATAAACAAATTTGACATTTTCTGAAAATTTTGACATTTTCAAACTTTTTTGGGCTTTCTTTTAAAATATTTTCGAAATTTTTTAGGGCATTTCTTGGGTATTTTTGCAGGACATTTTTCTTGTAATTTTTTATGGACATTTTTGATTTTTTTAAAACATTTTTGACGTAATATTTTTGAAATCTTTTGCCTTTTTGTGCCTTTTTTTTGAATTTTTTTTAACATTTTTTCTTACATTTTTGAAATTTTTTTACATTTTGGACATTTTTGAAAGGGATTTTTTTAAAATTTTGCTTGACATTTTTTAAAAAATTTTGTTTAACATTTTTTTGGACATATTTTGCGCATGGAAAACGCAAAAATTTAAATTTTAAATGTTATATATCGACAAATTTAAATATTGTAAATCGAGGCTATCCGGGACATTTGTTTCTTTTGTTTTATCGATAGAGTATACCTACCCAAATAGCACAAAATTAACATCAACGTTAAATTCACGTGACCAAAAATACCACATTTTTTTTTACTTGAAAACAACTTCATACCATGTAATATTTATTTTGTTAAATCTACATGCTTAAAGATAACTTAAAAACAAGGAGAAATCAAGCTATAAAAATGTACTTTTTGCTGAAGTTTCTGGTGCTGTGTATATAACGTGTCTTTTAACCTCGTTATTTTCATGTACCAAATTCACACTTGAAAAGTCCTCCACAACATGTTCTAAAACGCCACTAGATTAAGACTTCTCAAACCTACTGACTTTCTGCGTCTTTTTTGGTCACGTTTTTTAATAACATTTTTTTAACTTAAAAGAGACGCGAAAGGAAGTTATAAAAGTTCACTAGTTTAAGACTACAACACTTCAAGACAATTTTAAAGATGGCGCTCAAGGCAAGACAAAATATCTATGTATCTATCTATTTAGATGAAGTTTTTTTTAAAAGCTAAACAAGATTTATGAACAGTAAACACTTTCACACAATATTAATGTGTCTTTATCAGGTTTGGTTAATAACAGATGCGTCGTGATCGTGGATCAGGGATCAGTCCCTTAACAGGTTTTTGGAGTTTAAGAGGCCAAAGCACTGCCTGATAGATTTCGTCAAAGTGAAAAATCCCGACTATAGGTGGCGATGCTGCTAGTAAAATCTCAAAAATATTCGGTAGAACAGCCATACAAGTCGCGTTTTAAAATTAGTGTAGAAAAGGCGTGAATCTAATGTGATTTTAACGTTGATAAAAATCACTTGGAACTAACGTAAAAACATTGCTGTTTTAATTTGATAAAGGCGTTATTAAAACGCAGTTTTTAGCAACGTTATTTTTTATAACGTTAATTAATGACCTATTAAGCTTGTTTTCATATATGAAATAAACGTTTTTTTTCTAGCAGCTTTTAAAATCATACTACCCAACAATGATATCAGCTTATATCAGGTGTAAGTTAGGTAACTTGTTTAACAAATGTTCAGCAAAATAAATCCAAAAAACTTTTATTTTTTAATTATTTAAACCCCCAAATGCGACTTTTTTAGTAGATTTCCCCAGTTAGAAATTAAAGCAGAATAAAAATAAAATAGTAAATATAAATAAAAATGTTACATGTAAAGCTAACAGATAGAAAAAGAAATTATTAAAAAAGAAATAAAACAAAAGTAAGGGATGTCAGAGGAGAGGTAGCAAAATTAAAATTTGCCGGTTATAATATGAGAGAAAAAGATGATGGTTGACACAAATATATTGTAAACTGGAGACCTTGGAAATAAAAGAAGTAGGGGAAGACAGAGAAGAATGGCCTATATCCAAAAATGGATAGAAGTAGTAGTAGTAGTAGTGTGGGGTAGGCTCTAGGCCTGGCGACTAAGCACATGAAGCGCCCCTTTCGCCAACCCCCGGGCATCCCCCCTACTTCGTTAAGGAATCTGCCCGTTTCTATACAAAGGCCAGAATATCGGGCCACCTCAGATTCAGAAGGTCCTCCGTCTCAAAGGCTTCCTCTTCGAGTACCTCTCTTCTTGCCTCCTTGTATGCTTCACATGATGAGAGAAAATGCGCCGAAGTCTCGTCCTCGGCCCAACATCGCTCGCACGTCGCGTCCTCCTTCACTCATCTTTGCCAGGTGTCCTTGTAGGACGCAGTGTCCGGTCAAGACTCCCACCTCTCTTCGTGTTCTACGGAGCAGCCAGTCCCTACGGGATTTGCTGTAGCCTGTCACATACTCCTTCGCCTGTCTGGCGTTTCCTGTGTTGGTCCACTCCCTTTGTATCTCTTTCTGGGTCCACTCTTTTGGGGCCGACTTCATTTGCCCTCTTGTGAGCCCCAGGAACGGTTCTGGCCCGACGCATTTCTGCTGGGATCCTCCCCTGGCGAGTCTGTCCGCTTTCTCGTTTCAGGGGACTCCCACGTGGCCTGGGACCCATACGAGCTCTACCTCTCTTACGCCGGCCAATTCCTAAATGGATAGAAGGCTAAATCGATGTTGTTAATTGGATTTTATTTAACTTGACGACATCTACCCGTTTTCCGATAATTCTAAATGACTTGCGTATCTAATCCTTATTATTATTTCGACATTTGATAAGACGGCACATTGTTTTCAAGATAAAATGTAAAACATACAGTCTTTGTGGGGAACATAAAAACATTTATTAAATTTTGTTCGGTACTGCCAATTTTTTATTTCTAAAATGCTTAAAAAAATTCTAGTAAGTTTATTTTATTTAAATATTTATTATAAATTATGAACCACAATGAAAAAAGTGGATTTTTTTGTCTACTACTCATCATTTTTAATCACAAAAACAAAAAACAAGAAATATTTGTATTTATTAAATTATTTTAGATCAAAACGCAGCAAAGTACTTTAATATCCAAAAATATTAGCACATCAAATGGGCTTTGGAAACTAGTGTCTTTTAAATTGTCTGACATAGGCGAAGGAATAAAAGAAGTGACAGTTAAAGAATGGTTTGTCAAAGTGGGCGACAAAGTCAACCAATTCGACAACATTTGCGAGGTGCAAAGCGATAAGGCCTCAGTAACGATAACAAGTAGATATGATGGAGTTATCACAAAATTGCATTACGACATTGATCAAACTGCACTAGTCGGTAAACCTCTTGTTGATCTGGAGACTGATTCTCAAGGTAATCCATTGATTGTTTTTTAAAGATATTATTAATGTTCACAAGATTTTCAAGATCTTTTAAATATTTTAGACGGAGAAAATCACTCAGAACCAGTTATAGAAAACCCTAAAACACAAAAAGCCGAATTTTTACAAACAAAGCCAAAATTAGAAGAGGATGTCAAGCTAAACATTCAAGAGAATATCTTTGATGGACCAATGTTACCAAGCGGTAATAAATTTTTCAATATTGTTGACGAAAATGTAAAAATTTATACTCTAACATGATTAAAAGTTCTTATAATGTTTTATAATCTAACATGATTAAAAATTCTTCTAAGCAATATTTTTATCCTAGAATCAAATAACTCAGCAGTATTATGTATCCCTTCAGTACGACATCTGGCGAAGCAGAACAACATAGACTTGTCAAAGGTGCAAGGTACTGGCAAAGGAGGCAGAATCTTGAAGGAGGATGTCCTGAGGTATTTAGAAAACGGACCCAGTAGTCTGAACAATACAGTACCAACTAGAATCTCAGAAATTACAAAACTCGACTTTGGTACAGAAGATGTCAAAACAGAACCTATCAAAGGTTTTAGGGCAGCCATGGTTAGGACCATGACTGAATCACTTGTAAGTATACTTGCTCACTTAAAGAGCTGACCTCCTCAATACAACATACCGAAAGGAGCATCGAAGTAGGAACAGTAATCTTGTCAGTGGCGACAAACACGACCATAACCTCCCGCTGATGCGTTTGGCGTCTTCTAAATAAATAAATGCGCCCGCAAACACGCAACGCTGAGCCCGCCCGCCCGGAATTGTACTGGAACTGCAAGTTTTGCAGCTCTATTTTTGCCTAGATTTCGCTATCTAAACCCATGAGCAAGTGCGGTGCGGGGCGAAGGAAGGGGTTCCTAGCCGAGCACAGATCTCGTTAGCCGCCCAGCTTCGTTGTGTTGCAATTTAGCAGCGCAACAATGCCAATAATTCATTTGACCGACTGTGAAATGCGGCCTTCGGCGACGGCGCGCGGCCTCATACTCAATACTCGTACGCGATTTGAATGCCTACTATACCAACACCGGACCGAAAATATACTGCTATTCCAATAATTTTAGAAATAAAGTAATTATATTAGAAAAAATGCAGCGGCTGAAAAATAGTCAAATAATGTGAAAATTTTTGGTGTTCTGCAGCCCTTATGCACTAGTCGCCCCTGAATCTTGTTGAAAAAAGGCCTACAATATGATATAAAGCCTTAAGAGATATCGTAGCTCACTATTTTGTAATGTAATGTGTGGTAATAGTATGTGGTAAAAACGGCCTACAATACGATATGATCGCAGCTCTCTATTTTCACCTAACTGCAGTACGGCGAAAAGAAGGGTAATGTTTTTCGATCGTTGTGTGTATGTATGTTTCTGTCACGCTAGAGGCTAAACGGCTGAACCGATTTTGACCAAAAAGGTGTCGTTGAATTGCTACTGATCCTGAAGGTGGTATAAGCTATATTTTTTTAAACATGAATTAACATGGCGGTCTTCAGACGCCATTTTGTCACATGATGTAAGCTTTAAGGTATGCAAATTATCTAAATTTCAGGCGATATTATTGAAATTCCTTTGATTACCCATTGCAAATGTCCTCTAATTTGCTGTAGTTACTTTGTAATCCTTCCTGCTCCCACCCATCGCCCCTCCTGTCATTCCCCCCAACCTATTCAAAAACCATATTCGCATAATTTTATCAAATATAGAGCAATTTCAAAAATTCTTTCTGCATATGCTTTCAGATTTTTTTGCATTTGACAAAGTGTGGCATGAAGGCCTTAATTTTAAACTAAAAAGGTTTCTGCCAAAACAATATTCGGATATTTTGGAATCATATATATCTGATAGACATTTTAGAGTAAAACAGGAAGACTCATACTCAAATTTAAGAGAAATTCAAGCAGGCGTGCCCCAGGGTAGCGTACTAGGCCCTTATCTATACTTATTATTCACTTGTGATATCCCAAAGCCAGAAAATTGTCACTTAGCAACATTTGCCGATGATACTGGTTTATTGACGGTAGAAAAATCTATTGAAAAATGCATAGAAAAACTTCAGGATGCAGTCACCCAAGTTCACAGTTGGACCACAGAGTGGCGAATAAAATTAAATAAAACCAAATCAATTCATGTTGATTTTACAAACAAAAATATAAATCACATACAAATAACAATTAACAACATTCCAGTACCATATTCGAATCAGGCAAAATATCTAGGTATGACACTTGATGCCAAATTGCGCTGGAAAGCACATGTTAAGAAAAAAAAAGAGGAACTTGAGATAAGGTATAGAAAAATGAACTGGCTAATTGGAAGGAAGTCCAATTTAACAATTCATAATAAGTTACTGCTTTATAGACAAATACTGAAACCAGTATGGACATATGGTATTCAACTATGGGGTTGTGCTAAAGAGAGTAACATTTTAGTTGTACAGAGATTTCAAAATAAAGTATTAAGAAACATTGTGAATGCACCTTGGTACGTTCGAAATAGTGACCTTCATCGAGATCTAAAAATCGAAACTGTAGCAGAGACTATAAAAAAGTACGCAAAAAGCCATGAAGATAGACTCCATCGGCATGTGAATGTGGAAGCAATTCAGCTTCTAGACAATACTATGCTAGTTCGAAGACTAAAAAGAATGAAGCCGTTTGAGCTAGTAAACTAAGTGAATTACACATAAAACAAAATAATGCTATAAACACAACACAATTGTGAGTTACAGACTAAACAAAGCGGGGAGAACTGTTGAGTAAACCCTAAGTTTAAATCTGACTTTTCTAGTAAATTAAGTTAAAACCAAATTGCTAATTAGTCTTACTGACTAGATTGTAATAAAAAAAAACACAGTGTGTTTGACAAATAAAAAAAAAAAAAAAAAAAAGATTTTTTTTCTAACACCATTCTACATTATAGGTATAACTATCAATTTTGTACTCAACTGCGACTAGTAGTTACTAGTTACAAGTAAATTTAGAAGTTGGGTGTGTTTTTATTATTTTTTTTTATTATTTACTTAATTTGTTTGTTTTTAAATTTTCACCAACTGTTTTTTTTGTTACAGAAAATTCCACATTTTGGGTACAGCGACGAAATAAAAGTCACCAAACTCTCAACTCTCAGAAGGGAACTCAGGAACCTGCCAAATGTACAAACAAAGATAACGTTTTTGCCATTCTTTATTAAAGCAATGTCAAACGCGTTGACTAGTTATCCATTAGTCAACTCGTCGATAGATGACAAATGCGAAAATATAATTTACAACAAAAATCACAACATTGGGGTTGCTATGGATACGAGCGCAGGGTTGGCGGTACCTGTCATTAAAAACGTACAAAATCTGACAGTTATGGAAGTTGCCGAGGAACTGAAAAGGCTTATGACTTCCGGAAAGAACGGTACTTTCGCTCCCAGTGATTTGATTGGTGGAACTATCGCTTTGTCTAATATTGGAATTGTAAGTATTAGTTGAGACGTACTAAATTTCACGTTTGTTAGTATTATTTAGCTTAAAAATTCCGCTGATTGACGCTCACGTGTCTGATGGCGGGTAAAAACGCAATCAGCGTTGATCTGGCCTGAAAGACAGTAGAGCTGTTGTAGGTCACGGATATTTTGTTTCTTTTTATTTGCAATCGATCTTTTTACTGATCGATATGTATAGCACCCAGCAAACATTGACCTGCTGGTACTTTACTAATATTGTTTTTAACTGCTGGCAACTGCTGGCATCGGCAACGATATGCATTATTTTTATTATTTTTGTATTGTCTAATTTGCATATTATTTAAAAGTACAAAAAATGCAACATTTTAGTACTTTTTTTTTAATACAATGAAAAGTTATACTTTATTTTTGAAGAATGACAAGTGCAGCCAGGGTTAATGGCAAAAAACACTATAAAAGTATATTTACGCAGTTGCTTTTAAACCACTTTATTTTAGTACAAAACAATTAAATATTTTACTGTGAAAATAAAATACTAAAAAAAAAAACATTTTAATAACATTTTGAAGAAGGTACTCTTAAAGGACATTTAATTTATTATTAAAAGTTTAAAAGTTTTACTGCAAAATTAATATAACAGTGAAAAAACATTTTAAAAGTATTTTTAAACAGTTGCTTTTAAAGCACTTTATTTTAGTACAAAAATATTAAATATTTTACTGTGAAAATTAAATATTTACAAAAAAATTGACAAGTTGATGTTGCCGTCCTTGCCACTAGATAGCAAACACTAGTCAACATTTTACTGGTACACTAAGGAATGTCAAGCTTAAGAATGTAAATGATTTTATTTATTTTTAAATTGATGTGGAATGTTCCATAATCTTTGGAAATATCCTCATCTGGAAAAGGAAAATATTAAAGATCCTTATATAATGATCAATTAATATTTATTTTTGTAAATATGAGACGTGCGTGACGTAATGTCCTTACAATATTTACAATAAAAGTAGTTTCTTTGTACTACTAAAAAAATTAATAAAATACAATGCTTTAAAAGTACAGGTTTTTTTAAAAAATGAATAAAAATTCAGTTTTTTTGTATTTACTAAAAATCGAAGAAAATACATTGCTTCAAAAGTGTACAAGAAGTTTAAAAAAATGCATTACTTTAAAAGTATAGTGTTTTTTGTACTAAAATATATACATGCTGGCCTGATGCAGGCCGTTGTTCCAAATCAATACGAATTAAGTACTTTCTACTTAGTACTTTGCCGTTATGGGCAGCAGTGAAAGCCAGTACTTAAAAAGTACTTCTTGTTCTATTAACGATTTAGGGTAGTTTTAAAAATCTTCCACAACTATCCCACAGGATACGATTTTTTACTAGAAGCCACTAAACTATATTTTAAAAGGGTGTTGTTAATGTTGAACTCGCTACCATTGTTCTAGCTTTTTTTTGTTTGTTTTAATTTCTTTTTGTAGATTGGTGGAACTTACACAAAACCAGTAATATTACCACCACAAGTTGCCATTTTGGCAATTGGAAAATCTCAGGTAATTAAAAACACGTGACAATTTGACCTAATAATAGTATAACTTTATCGACTAATAATTAAATGCACAATGGAAATTGAAAAAGAATCGGCCTTACCTGTTTTGGATGTTATTGTCAAACGAATAGACAGAAACATTCAAACTACTGTATGGAGAGAGGCTCATTTTACTAGGTACATATAAAATTAATCTCCCAAATTTCTTCCGCCCGACCCCTACCTTGTCACCGCAGCCAACGATAAAGACCGGCCATGGCGCGTTATAAGCAAGTCGGCGGTCACGTGATCCTAGGAGTTCCAGGATTCTTATTGTATTGCTTAATATATTATGTGTTTTTACACAATTTAAATAAATTGATAAAAAAATTTTGTTCTCATATAGCATAAATTGAAAAAAATATTTTGTTGATGTATTTGTTTATTATGGATAAAAGAACTGAATCTACAAAATAAAAAAATATACAAAATTTGCACTCTAATATATTCAGGCACATATATTAGGTACATTATATCATTAGTTACTTCAAACCTATACAAGTCTTTCAAAATTGGACATATCAAACCTAAGCTTTTAGTTTTTTAAGTTTTCTTTGAGTGTCATTAACTTTGTCTGAGTTCTTATTCAAAGATTTATTAGCAGACACTAAATCATTGTGCTTTTTAATAAAATTATTTTAAAAACTTTACATGCCCCTAAATTAATTTTTTCAAGCTTTGACAATAGTTTTTCTCCACAAAAACAGTCGCTAGAGTTATCTGAAGAAAATTTTTTAATATAAAACATTTCACAATAATTTATTAAAAAGAAACAAGTGATTTTGTGAATAAGTGAAATGGTTTTCACATTCAATGAACTGAATGTAGTGGTCGTCAATAATTTTATGAAAAATTACCCAGCACAAAGTTTAATATATATTTCATTAATGTGTAAGTTAACTACCAACTCATGTTCTTTAAAAAGCTGTATCTTACTTTTTAAATATTTTACACTACCAGAGAGATTACTATCTGTTAACAATATTTTACAATCAGTGTTTTAATGTTGCGAGGGTGCGGAAGACATATCACCTTAGAATTGTAAATTGACGTGTATGCACTGGATGACTGGATAAACAAAGATGAAGCCAACACTAATATCTTCGATTCTCAGGTTACCTTCTCAAGAATTGTTCAATAAGAAATGACAATTGAACACATTTTTAACTCTCACTATCGAAAATGTCACTAAGGATGTCTATTACTTGATCAATCTTATCCAAGATCTTATCTTTTACCACTTTTTTCCCGTTTGCAACTATAATATCAATAAACTGCATTAGCACTTCAAGTGTATCGGTGCAGTCCAAAAATAAAACTCCTGCTTTTTTGGCAGTTTGTTTTTTGGAATGGATACAGTGTTTTCATTTGTTGCCTCTCGACATCAGGTTATCAAACAGTAGATGCAGGTTATCCGCTTAGTTATTTCGGGACATTTTCAAAAATCGTAGGTACAGCATTTCCTTTTAATTTGGGTTTTTATCTTTTAAGATTTTTTAGCTCTCCATTTAAAACACACTTATCAAACCAAATAACCTGCTCGTTAGGAAAATGTTTGATGCAAACTTGTCAACGTTTTAAATTACTTAAATCATTAGGAATTTTTCGCAACCAAATTTCATGCACTTACTTATCCATTGGCAAATCAAAAGTTGACACATATTAGGTTTCAGTTTTATAGTTGGACCGACAAGGAACAACACTAATTACACGTTCGCGGCATTGTTTATCTTATAGGTATTTTCTTTATAATTTACTCATTAGCCATTAATTATTTTAACGCAGCCCACTACAGTCTTTTTCGTGGGCTGCGTTATTTTAATAACTTTGATAAAATTCACATAAAATTCGTGCCCGAATTAAAAAAAAATCGACGTAAGCAAACATACCAAAACTGAAAACACATTGTTTATTTGACAGCTGGTCGAGAGGCGTTCTTTTGTGACCCTCCTATGGTCACGTGATATTTCCGCGCCCGGGCCGGTCTTTATCGTGGGCTGCGCCTTGTCCCGTATAACACGCATCGTGAATGCAGGCAGACTGAGAAGCAACGCGCTCGACAACAAAGCACTAGCAGCTAGCTGTTTGGGGCGGAAGAAAATTGGGAGATTAACTTTTTATGTATAGGAAACCACACACGGGACAGTACCTAAATTTGAAATCTAATCATTCTGTTACCCCAAAACAAGGAGTTATACGAAGTTTATATTTAAGAGCCGTAAATATTTGTAGTAATAATGAAGAATCAACCACAAAAACATTAAAAAGGACTGAGAAATTAATAAACTCAACGTTTTCTAAAATTAAAAACAAACCAAACGTAGCAAGTTTCAAAAGAATAATCCGTTGGGTGTTATTAGCATTTCATATGATCAAGGAATTTCAAAAAAATAAGACGAATACACATATAATATTAAAACAGTATTTTCATCGAAACATACGAGTTTTGTAACTAAAAAAAACCAGAAAATCCCTCAATTAATAAGAAATGCATTTACCAAATCCCGTGTGAGGGTGGTAAATCATATGTAGGTGAAACGAAACGCCCTCTTCGGGTTACAGTAAAGGAACATCAAAAAAGTACCCAACTAGAGGATAATCACACCTTTAATTTATGATTTTTTATTTTTTTTAGTTGCTCCCAAGATTTGATAGCTCAGGCAATGTAATACCGGAAGAGATTTTAAATGTGAGCGCATCAGCCGACCACAGGGTACTAGATGGAGTGACCATGGCGAAATTTGTAACAAAAATCAAAAACCAAATAGAAAATCCTTACCTTTTGTTTCTTAATTTGTAATATGATGCCTTTTATTAAAATTAGTAATAACTTTATATTATTAAAACAAAATTTTCGTTTATTGCTCTTTTATTTTCATCTGAGTGTGTTTAATTTTTAAATTTGTTGTCTATTTTCTGTGTTATTTTTTTAAAAGGCAAAGTAATTTTTTTAAATGTAAAAAATAATAAAAAAAAACTTTTTGTCTATCTTGAAATTTTTGTAGCACGAGGGGTATACTTTAACCCTATATTTTGAATAGGAAAAGTGGGGATAGTGATTAGTTTTTGAGATAATTGCCTTTAAACTTTCAAATTTAACATGACTGATAAAATAAAAATTTAATTAATCTAATTTTTCGGATTTAATTTTTATTTTATCATTCCATGTTAAATTAAAAAATTTGAAAGCAAATATCTCAAAAACTAATCGACGGATTTTCAAAATTTTTACACGGTTGTAAAGATATTCAAGAGAGCTTCAAAACAGGGTATCATTAACCCCACTTTTCCTATTCAAAATATAGGGGTAAACCCCTCGAAGAGGGTTTGTGCTACAAAATTTCAAGATAACTCTAAATCCCCAAAAAGGCCTCTGTTTCGCTGTCCAACACCCGATGTTAGCAACCAAGGTAAATTGTGAAAGAAAACTCCAAAAAGTGCAACAAATTTTAAACAGACATTATTAATATTATATTGTCGAAGTTTTTTCTGTTATACACATCCCCCAAACTTGAGGTTATTTCTTTACTACAGCCACAATTTTTCACATATTTTTACCTAAACCTAATACAAAAAACTAATATTAAACATTTTTTGGCAAAAGCCATATCTTTAAAGTCGGCACTACACATGGCGGCATGCATTTACAATACATACTTTTTTTTAAGTTTTTTTTGGAAGACTAAAGATTAACAAAAATATACAAAACGAAAAGGTTTATATTAATACCGGGTGGGCCAAAAAAAACCGGACAATTTTTTTTCATTATAACTTTTGAACTATACAATCGATTTTAGTGGGACAAACTACACTTGGCACAGAATTAATCATAGTTTTGAATAAATATATTTTGTTGTCCGTTGTCTGACAATCCAAGATGGCGGATGACATTAAAATGTACCCTTTAAAGATGCTCGTTTAATCTTGTCTTGCGAACACGTTTTAATTATTTTTTTAAATTAGTAAAAAAGCTGTATTCTTGCCACGCACAACAAGGTATGAGTCAGTAAAATCGGTTCTGTGGTTTTAAATAAAAATATTTTTGTTATAACCAGTGTTTTGCATATTGTATGATTATCTTGTCAATCACGTCTGCATTTATTTCGTTATAAATTCATTACTACTGAACCGATTTTAATAAAATAAAAAACATACTGGTAAGAATTGATTGCTTTTCAAAGGTCATGATCAAAGTTTATCGCCATCTTAAAATTTAAAATGGCGACCAGAATCATACTTGATTCTTCAAAATGGCGTGCTTATTCTTATTTTCCGAAAATGTTTTATTTTTTTTTATTTATATAAAAGCACTACTTTTTCTCCACACAACGAGGTTCAAATTAGTAAAATCGGTAAAGTGGTTCTCAAAAAATTTATTATTCATTCAACCATTGTTTTGAAGATTATACGATTGCATTGCCAATCCTGTCTGCATCCATTTTTTAATAAATTCAGTATTATTAAACCGATTTTCATGTTCAGTTCAAAAGTTATAATGAAAAAAAAATTGTTTGTTTTTTTTAACCCATCCGGTATAGGCAAGTTAATTACTTTTTTTCATTTATTATTGATTCCATCTATCTTATTTTGTATTTTTTTTTGTATGGTTCGAACTTGTAATAATAAAATTTATAATTTAATCTATAAAGTATGTATTTTTAAATGCATCCGCATCAAAATGTAGCGGCAAAATTTTCCTAAAACTAAATTACATTTGGCAGATTATAAACACTAATTATAACACCATTTTATTTTATTAAGCTGGATTCAGAGTTTCGTAAAGTAAGCCGTACGTAGCCGTAGAGGTAAAAAGTAAGAAGTAAGCAGTAAGAAAAATGATGTTTCATAATTAAAAAGGTCAGAAATTGGGCAGTCAACCAAAATATTTTTTTCTGTGGTTATGTTGGCTTCCTGGTAACAAAAGGCTTAAGACAGGGATGTTGTATCTCCCCAACTCTTTTTAAAATATATATCGTAGTAGCTTTAAAAAACTGGAAACGTAAAGTACACGGTATGGGAATACAACTCAACGACCGATTAACCATATACCCACTACAGTTTGCTGACGACCTAGTAATTGTAGCTAATGATAAGAAAGTTAACGGAAGAATAACAAAAGTAGGGGTTAACAATAAACATGGACAAGACACAATACTTATATATTGGAAACGAATCAAGTTAGTTAGAACTGGACGATGGACAAACAATATCTCCATGCAATGAGTATGCATACTTGGGTGTCACATTTGATAAGTCAGGAACAGACTGTAAAGAACTGGAAAAAAGAAAAGTAAAAGCAAAAAAGGTTATTGGATGTCTTAACAGTATTTTATGGAGCAGAGAGATAAAAAAGAATGTAAAATTTAACATATATGAAACAATGGTGAAAAGCACGTTGTTGTATGGAATAGAGACTTGTCGCGTAACAGAAAAATACAAAACAAAAATGGAAAGTGGCGAAATGAATACAATAAAATCAATGAGAATATCTAGAACAGATCATATAAGAAATGAGACTTTAAAAGAAAGAATGAGAATTGAGGGAAGCATAATGGATGATCACTAAAAGAAAACTGAAATGGTACGGCCATGTACAATGAATGAACGACGAAAAATTACCAAAGCAGGTCCTAGAATGTCAACCAATAGGGCGCAGAAAAAGACGGCGTCCTAAACTGGAATGGCAACAGTCAATCCAAAGATCAATGAGCCAAAAAAACCTGACAGATGATTGTCAGGATCGAAGGAGGTAAAGAATAGGCGTCGGACAACGTAGAAAAACGTTCTAAACCGATATAGTAGTATGTTGACTGTCAAATGTCATTAAAATGACAGTGATTGTTGTTCTATGGTCGGCCATTTTTTTTTGTTGACGTCGGCTCTGATTGACAGACGTGGACGATTGCCTCCGAGTTTAGCCGATTCCATAAGCCGTAATAAATTAAAATAAACTAAAATAAATCATTGCTTGCCTCTTATGTACTTCTTACTTCATTTTGCTTACTTTACGGAACTCTGAATCCAGCTTTAAGCTCTGTAAGTCGCAGTCGACAGAGTAACACTAATTAAGTCTAGACATTCAACAAAAAATTTACCGACAACAATAATTAAATTAAAAGATAGTATCAAACTTAAATGCCATTTGCCTCCACGAATTTTAGCTAGTCATAAATAATGTTTTATTCAACATAATAGGGACCTATTGCAATAATGCCAGGCACAAATTGTGCCGGGCACTATATTGACAGTTTCGCATTGAAAACTGATAGTTGATCTTTCAAACTTGACATACCAAAGTCGAATTTATAAATCCCGTCGTTTATTTTAAATTAATAGTGGCGTCACTATTAATTCCGGCTCTTATAAAACACAATGGCCCAATTTTGTAAGAAGACAGCTGTTCTTATAATGCGAAAGTGTCAATATAGTGCCCGGCACAATTTGTGCCTGGCACTATTGCAATAGGTCCCTAATACGTATATCTCTTAAGTTTGATATCAAAGTACCCATATTGGAACAAACCAAATTATGAAATGAGGTCGTATCTGTTAGCTTACTCTCTTGCGGATTTTTAAAAGCACGGGTATTTGTTTACCGTCGCTACGTCCAATGAGAACCACGCTTTCTTTTTGGAATGTGTCTTATCAGTTTTTTAGCATTTATAAAACTTACATACTATATTATATCGAATACATGACACAACAAGAGAAAAGAACTATAAACAACAAGTGAAATTAAAGAAAGAAAAATAAGAAAAAGTTTTTTTTCTTCGGTCGGGACAAACAAAAAGCAAACGCTCTAAACATTGAACTACCGATAAAATTTTCGGAAAACTTTCATTTATGCAGGTGTGCGGAGTCTCAATACAAGAACAAGAAACTCTCAGGGTATTAACTCGACCAAGTCATCCAACTGATCTCTATAATTCTTCCTTCCCACTGTCAAGGGTATGAAAAAGAACTTAAAAAAAATTTGGTAAGAGTGCTTTATAAATAAGGCCATCTGATAAATTTGTTATATTACTGTACTAGTTCAAACGTAGTAAGTATTCAACTATCTCATAATTTAACTGAACATTAATGGCAAATCTCGCTCGGTATACAAATACAAATAAATACAATATTTTAACCTTATATTTTTAAGTTGAAAACACGCGCAAAATTTAAAAGTTTAATGACGTATTTATATTTTATATTTATATATATATATATATATATATATATATATATATATATATATATATATATATATATATATATACATATATAAACTCTCTGACCACACTGCAATTATAGTTACGTGTTTTAAAATGCCGACAAATACACAAAAAAGTTTCATTTGTTTTTATGGCCTACCTTAACTTTAATCTTAAAAATATAAGGTTTAGAAATTTATCTTGTATGTATATTCGATTCTAGTTTAAGTTAAATGTTTTCTAAAATTAATATTACTTGTCTAACGAGAACTTTGTCGTTGCAGCTGTTTTGTTTATGTTTTACTGATGAATAGTTAGCTGCACGTTCCATTATAGTTCATGCTGCGTTTAATGATAGAAGCAACAAAGGGAACCACCCCCCAACCTTGGCAGGGTTGAGGGGTGATGTAAGGGGGGCGTGTTTTACATCGTTAGAGAGGACTTTTGGTCAGCCTCAATAACTATTACTTAGTTTTTTTTGGCCAAGTTAAAAGTTTGCAAATAATTAGAAAAATACTGTAAAAGATCACTTTTGAGGGGGGCGAAAGGGGAGATGCCCCCACCTCTAAATTTAAATGAATTCAACTTGAAAAATTAAATTTTAAGTTAATACTAATCAAAAATAATTTTTTACTTACCTTGAGTTTTATTTACTGAGTTACAAAAATGAATGTTCAAAATTTTTGTTTGATTTAAGGATTTCTACAAACATATTTATTTGTATTTCAGTTAATACCCCTTATGTCTAAATTATTAAATATTTAACTGTATATAATGAGTTTTTTAATAAAAATACTTTTTTGAAAAAAACAATATGTTAAGGATACAAAATGCCACAAGAAAAATAAAAAAACATATTTTAAACATTTTTCCCTTTTTTACGTACGAAGGTACATGGTTAAAAAGAAAATTTTATCCGCTTGCAAACTGATTTTCAGAATATTTGTAGAAAAGTTGACCGTTTACGAGTTATTAGCAAAAAACCGTCAAAAGGCAGGTTTAAGGGGGGGGAGACCTACCCCCTGCCAGGGTTGGGGGGGTGGTTCCCTTTCGTAAAATGTTCGGAAGAGTCTTATGTATATCCATACCAAGTGTGTTGCTTCTATCATTAAACGCAGTATCGGCACCCGTAGGGCCTGAACTATTAGATCCCTTGTATAATCAACCCAATAATATCATACCACGGATCACCCAACAAATGGGTAACCTATGATCATACACCCAGAATGCGACTCCAACCTAATCTCGCCAGTGTTTACAAAATAAACTCAATCGATTGAGGTCGAAAATTTACTGGGATATTAAGGAATATCAACACTATTTTCGTACCAAGTTTCAAAACTTTTGCAACCTCAAATGTATTATATTTGTTGGCTGTTTAAATTTGTAATTTAAACGTATTTATGTGCGTTTTGTTTAAATATAATTGCATATGTGTTACCGCTTTTTGGTAGCCTTTTAGAGACAAAGAATTTTGTTTTCAAATACCAAATTGCAAATAATGCAAGGACCTAAAACCATAAACAACAAGTGAAATTAAAGAAAGAAGAATTATAAAAAAGTTTCTCTTCGGCCGCAACTCGAACCCGGATCTCTTCCTCTGTACGCAAACGCTCTTTCATTAAGCCACCAAAGGTCATACATACATTTTCGGAAAACTTCTATCTATGCATGTGTGTGGTGTCTCAATACAAGAACGAGAAATTCTCAGGGTATTAACTCGAGCAAGCCAATTACCTGATTTCTATAATTCTTCTTTCCCACTTTCAAAGGTATGAAAACTCAAATTAAACGTAAAGTATCAACGTCTAAAACATGAGATCCCCTTTTTCGTGTATTAAAATTTAATATAATACAATTGTTAGCTCGGTTCGGTTCGGTTGTTTTTAAATTTTTAAAAACCACACAATTGGATGAAGGACAGAGTGCATTTCGCGCTGGACATACGCACCAACAATCAAGAGAGATCCTTTGTCAATCGCCTCGAGAAATGGCGTGTTAATTTCGTTCTCCAACTATTTCAAATTTCTACACCTGAAAGTGCTCGATTTTGGTGTACTGAAGCATAGAACTAGAAACTTCAGCCCTTCAGCTACGTGGTGACATCATTAGATCCAGAAAGGGGCCCCTTGGAAGTGGATAAATTGGCTGCAAACTGGTGAGTGCCTTTATTTCTGATTGCCGTTGTGTGGCACCAATAATTAACCTATGGACGTTTGATTATTTCGTAATTTCATATCAATATATTTATGTTTGTTCGCTTCATTTAATTAAAATATTTACAGTCCATTGCAGTTATCGTTTTTCTAACCGCGGGCTAACAACAATATATAATTTTCAAATTCCAAATTGCAAATAATGCAAGGACCTAAAACCATTATTTGCAATTTGGTATTTGAAAATTATATTGGAAATTTTAACACACAAAAAAGGTGATCTTATGTTTTTAGACGTTGATACTTACGTCTAATTTGAGTTTTCATACCAGTGGGAAAGCAGACAGTGGGAAAGGAGAATTATAGAAATCAGTTGATTGGCTTGGTCGGGTTAATACCCTGAGAATTTCTTGTTCTTGTATTGAGACACCACACACATGCATAGATAGAAGTTTTCCGAAAATGTATATAGAGAGCAAGTGATCCGTGTTCTAGTCCCGGTCAAAGAGAAACTCTTTTATAATTCTGTTTTCTTTAATTTCACTTGTTGTTTAAGAACTTTGTTCTTACCAAAATATCTTAAGTCGGTAAATAAACACCAAAAATAAAGATAGCAGCCTCTGGTAAAATCTTTTAATTATAGTGAATCAAGCACTGTTTCTTTAAATTGTGTAAAATCTGCAGTTAGACTACAAGACAATATGTAAAAAGTTAATTCAAACGTTATTGCTTTTTATTTTTCCAACAAAGCCAAAGCATCAAAATCACACAAAAATTGTACAAAAAATGTCACCCAATTTTTTTTATTTCTTTTCATTAAAATATTTAACAAAAAGCTGCTAACTTTAAGGTTTCTAATAACTTCCCTGAAATTTTCTACTACGTGTTTACGTACGCACCATTTGTATGTTTTTAAAAAAGGTACCCTGTATATTATGTATATTCTTAATTAATAAAACTTAAATGTTATATTATACAAAGACAGTTGTTTGTCTACAAGAAATAAATACCCAATTAAAGTTAAACAAGGTACAAAAACAATAGGTTTTTTAAGACGCGTCTTTAATTGTAATATTTATTAAAAACTTAAGTTTCCAACATGCGAACGGAATCCATTATTTGAAAAAACAATTTTTTGTAACATTTTATTTAAATATTTAACAATGACATCGATATGTTCCATTTTTTATAACGAATCTCTTAAATAGCCTTAACTTGTCATCAATAAAATTTATGTCAGTATAGAAACGTCTTAATATTTTTCATTTGTTCTTATACACTGCCTAACACAATAAAACAATATGAACTGTTATTTCTGTTTAAAGTGTTTGAGTTAATTTATCGTTTTTTTTTATTTATTTTTTTAATATTATGCCTTAAGACAGTTTACTTTCGTTTTAAATTAAAACTTTTTTAAAGAAAAACGAAAGCAACTAAAAAAACATAAAATTATTTAGTATAACTTTACAAAAGACAATTGATATATGAGGTGTGACATTTAAATTGTAAGACTGGCCCCGTACTAACAGGTTTTAAATCTCCACGCCTCGGGCGGTTAGAGTTATTCACCTTGATGTGCGTTCTACTACCGCGCGCAATCTTGTCGCTTTTCCTCTACTAGTTTGGTGGTTTGAAGCGGATCGTGCATTTGCCGGAATTATGACAAACGAAAAAATTGAGCAACGTATTAATTTAAAGTAAAACTCACGAAAAACGGCTATTGAATACTTTCAAATGCTAAAAGATGTCTACGGAAAGCAGTGTATGTCTCGTGCAATGATTTTTATGTGGCATAAAACTTTTTCGAAGGTCGTGAAGAAGTTAAAGATGATGAACGAGAAAGGCGCTCCAGCACATCCATAACAGCGATACTCATTGTTTTTTTTTTCTATATTAGGGATGTTATTCTTATTGAATGGGCGCGTGAGGGTCAAACACTGAACCAACATTTATATTTGGAAGTATTTATGTAGCTAAGGCAACGTGTAAGGAAAAAACGTCCAGATTTGTAACAACGCGTGGCTGGCACAATGCCCTATCCATTAAGCAGTTTTTAGCTAATAAGAAGATCCCCGTCGTTAAACACCCACCATAATCAACAGACTTGGGCACTTGCTACCTTAACCTGTTTCCGAAAGTGAAATACTCTGCCAATCTATGGGCACCTAAGCTCACACTGGGTACTATAGTTATAGTGTATCTACGTGAAAGCTAATATAACTGAAAACTGAAGTATGTTTTATTGAACTCCAGACTCAATTACCTTTCGTTTGATACCACACAAGCCATGTTTTGACTTAAACTCTAATTTTTCAAATATACCCCCACCCTTTTTTTAAAAACTAAAATGTATTTTGTTTAACTCCAGACTCAATTACCTTTCGTTTGATATCACACACGCCATATTTCCACTTAAACACTAATTTTTGAAATTTACCCCCCCCCCTTTTTTTTTAAATAAACTAAAATGTATTTTGTTTAACTCCAGACTCAATTACCTTTCGTTTGATATCACACACGCCATATTTTTTCATAAACTCTAATTTTTGAAATCTACCCCCACCCTTTTATTTGGCTTGTGTTCGGTGGATTTTGTTCATTTTTAAATGGGACCATCTCGACCCAAAACCCAGCCTGGGTACCAAATTTCATTAAAATCGGGCAAGCGGTTTTTGAGTTATGCGCGTTGGTCGTTACAGACAGACATACAGACACACAGACAGACAGACAGACAGACAGACATACAGACAGACAGACAGACTGACAGACAGACAGACGGCGCAACAAAAAAGTTTCAAAATCATCTGAAACGCAAAGATATATAAAATTTTTTGAAATCGGAGCAACTTTTTTTTTCTCGAAAAAATTAGGATCACCATAGCTCACACTACTATAGTATAGTATATGTGTGAGCTAAAATCGTTAAAAGGAACCCGTTTTCAAATATTAGAACACGTCATGGAAAAAACGGCAAGACTTCTTAACAGCCTCTCTTCTGATGATTTCTAAAATTGCTTCCAACATTGGAAAAAAACGTATGCAACGCTACGTCGATAGATAAGGGGACAACATTGATGGGGAACATCATTCAGTTGTATTAGTATTTAAATAAAATAGATTTTTTACAACAGTCTTATAATTTTATTGTCAAACCTCATATTTGATCGAAAAAAACTTAATAAAAACCTCTTTTTAATAATTTTATCGGTATTTGAATCGGAAGTAGGAAACACGACATTACTTTTAAATCCTCAAGAAAATTAACGCGACACTAAAAACACTACTAAAAAGGAATGGGTCGGCCTTACCATTATTTATATTATTTGACCTTTTATATATAATTAAAAAATAAATTAATTTGTAAAAAACCGTAACTAAGTAAGGTAATTAATACAAATATATATCACAGAATCGATTGAAGAGTAAACGTTATATTTTATCAATCTATTAGAATGCTTCCAAAATGCCGTCTTGTGAATTTTAAAAAATTACTTAATTTTAAGATTTTTGTACACGAGCACAAAAAAAAATGTAATAAACAAAAAAAAAGTGGTTTAATAAATTCTGAAAGTTCTAGGATAAGCGAAATTATAGGTGTAGTAGTAGTAGTGTAGGGTAGGCTCTAGGCCTGGCACATGCGTCCTTCCTTCGCTGAGGAATCTGCCCGTCTTCTGTACAATGGCCAGAATGTCGAACCACCTCAGATTCAGAAGGTCTTCCATCTCAAAGGCTTCCTCTTCGAATATCTCTCTTCTTGCCTCCTTGTATGCTTTTCATGATGAGGAAGTGCGCCGAGGTTTCGCCCTCAGCCCAACATCACTCGCACGTCGCGTCCTCCTTCACTCTCATCTACGCCAAGTGTCCTTGTGGACGCAGTGTCGGGTGAGGACTCCCAATATGGCTCCTACCTCTCTTCGTGTTCTACGGAGCAGCCAGTCCCTACGGGACCTGCTGTATTCTTTCACACAATCCGTCGCCTGTCTGGCGTTTCCTGTGTTGGTCCATTTCTTTTGTATCTTTTTATGGGCCCACTCGGTTAGGGCCGACTTCATCCGCCTTCTTGTAAGCCCCAGGAAAGGCTCTGGCGAGTTCGTCGGCTTCCTCTTCGAACATCTCTCTTCTTGCCTCCTTGTATGCTTTTCATGATGAGGAAGTGCGCCGAGGTTTCGCCCTCTGTCCAACATCACTCGCACGTCGCGTCCTCCTTCACTCTCATCTACGCCAAGTGTCCTTGTGGACGCAGTGTCGGGTGAGGACTCCCAATATGGTTCCTACCTCTCTTCGTGTTCTACGGAGCAGCCAGTCCCTACGGGACCTGCTGTATTCTTTCACACAATCCGTCGCCTGTCTGGCGTTTCCTGTGTTGGTCCATTCCTTTTGTATCTTTTTATGGGCCCACTCGGTTAGGGCCGACTTCATCCGCCTTCTTGTAAGCCCCAGTAAAGGCTCTGGCGAGTTCGTCGGCTTCCTCTTCGAACATCTCTCTTCTTGCCTCCGTGTATGCTTTTCATGATGAGGAAGTGCGCCGAGGTTTCGCCCTCAGTCCAACATCACTCGCACGTCGCATCCTCCTTCACTCTCATCTACGCCAAGTGTCCTTGTGGACGCAGTGTCGGGTGAGGACTCCCAATATGGTTCCTACCTCTCTTCGTGTTCTACGGAGCAGCCAGTCCCTACGGGACCTGCTGTATTCTTTCACACAATCCGTCGCCTGTCTGGCGTTTCCTGTGTTGGTCCATTCCTTTTGTATCTTTTTATGGGCCCACTCGGTTAGGGCCGACTTCATCCGCCTTCTTGTAAGCCCCAGGAAAGGCTGTGGCGAGTTCGTCGGCTTCTGTTTCCTGGGACTCCCATGTGACATAGGACCCATACCTTTCCAGTTCTCTTATTCCGATCAACCTCTGTGGTGCATCCGCGCACTGATGATCAAGGTCGTCAGTCTCTGCACGCTTTCGACCTTTTTAGCGTCAGTGGATCCGTAGGGAACCCTCGCTCTTATGATGACCGTGTAGATCCAACAAGACGCTAGCCCTACCAAGTCCACTTCCAATCCCTGACTTCGCATGCGTAGATCTACCAATATTATTTACCTCATGTATTAGAATAGATGTACAGGGTGATTTTCACTTGAATGATTCTAACCACATGAAAATAGAAAATTTCAATAACCTAACGAAACCTAATCAGATCTAACCGAACCGAACCAAAGCAAACTAAACCAATATTTTTTTTCAAAAAAAAAACGTTCCTGACTTCCTACCCGGGATCCTAGAGGATGTGAATCCGAACCGGACCGTACCGAACCGAACCTATCCAAACCTAACCCTACCCAACTAAACCTAATTAGCAGTACGTGTTGTAGTTTAGTTTGGTTAGGTTAGGTTTGGTTCAGTTTAGTTAGGTTCGGTTTAGTTCGGTTCGGATTCACATCCTCTAGGATACCGGGCAGGAAGTCAGGAAAGTTTTTTTTTTTTTAATTATTGGTTCAGTTTCCTTTGGTTCGGTTCGGTTAGATTTGATTAGGTTTTGTTAGGTTAGGTTTTTGAAACTTTCTATTTTCATGTGGTTAGAATCATTCAAGTAAAAATCACCCTGTATTCATCTATTCTAATACATGAGGTAAATAATATTGGTAGATCTGCGCATGCGAAGTCAGGGATTGAAAGTGGACTTGGTAGGGCTAGCGTCTTGTTCCAGTGCATGATCCTCGGGCTGCGTCCCCACTTTCTTCCCACCACTCTTCTTACTTGCCAGGATGTCTTTGTCGTCTTTGTTGTTAGTTGGTCAATTATAAGTGTAAATAAAAAATACTCTGCCAATCTATGGGCACCTAAGCTCACACTAGGTACTATACTTATAGTGTATGTGTGAGCTAATATAACTAAAAACTGAAATATATTTTATTGAAATCCAGACTCAATTACCTTTCGTTTGATACCACACAAGCCATGTTTTGACTTAAACTTTAATTTTTCAAATCTACCCCCACCTTTTTTTTAAACTAAAATGTATTTTGTTTAACTCCAGACTCAATTACCTTTTGTTTGATATCACACACGCCATATTTCCACATAAACACTAATTTTTTTAATTTACCCCCACCCTTTTTTTAAAGTAAAATGTATTTTATTTAACTCCAGACGCAATTACCTTTCGCGCATAACTCAAAAACCGCTTTCCCGATTTTAATGAAATTTGATACCTACACTGGGTTTTGGGTCTAGATGGTCCCATTTAAAAATGAACAAAATCCACCAAACACAAGCCAAATAAAAGGGTGGGGGTATATTTCAAAAATTAGAGTTTATGTAAAAATATGGCGTGTGTGATATCAAACGAAAGGTAATTGAGTCCGGAGTTTAACAAAATACATTTTAGTTTTTTGTTTTTTTTAAGGGTGGGGGTAGATTTCAAAAATTAGAGTTTATGTGAAAATATGGCGTGTGTGATATCAAACGAAAGGTAATTGAGTCTGCAGTTAAACAAAATACATTTTAATTTATTTAAAAAAAAGGGTGGGGGTATATTTTAAAAATTAGAGTTTAAGTGAAAATATGGCGTGTGTGATATCAAACGAAAGGTAATTGAGTCCGGAGTTTAACAAAATACATTCTAGTTTTTTGTTTTTTTAAGGGTGGGGGTAGATTTCAAAAATTTGAGTTTAAGTTAAAACATGGCTTGTGTGGTATCAAACAAAAGATAATTTAGTCTGGAGTTAAATAAAATATATTTCAGTTTTTAGTTATATTAGCTCACACGTACACTATAACTATAGTACCTAGTGTGAGCTTAGGGGCCCATATATTGGCAGAGTATTTATTAAGGTAATTCTTCTGCGCAAAATATTAAACATTTTTATAAAAAAAAAGTTGCTTGGTTTTCAGAATTATAAATAAACTAAATTTCAAAACCGAACTAACATTGTTTTTCTGAATTTGGGTGTGATTTTTTTAATATAAAATTCTGGATAGGCGCGTTTTTAAAATTTTAGAGTTTTTTTAAATAAAAATTTTTGATACCTTGTGCAGAGAAGGCATTGTCAAGGCCTATTAAAATATTGTTAAGTTTACAGAGTGTCTACAAAATTATGTGGATAAAATTCCCATCTTTTTCCGGTTTGCAAAAATGTCGCTAATTTTTCAGTATTTTTAAATTTTTCCCGGATTGTAGACTCCCTGAACTCAAATTTAAAAAAGTTTTTTTTTGTTTACACTTATGGGTTCGCTTATCCTGGGGAACACACACAAATTGTAAAATATTTATGACTTATATTTCAAAAAAAGATAATTCTAAATTAAAGTATTATGTATAAAGTTATAAACAAAAAACGAAATTATAAAAATAGGACAAACTTGCATATCTAGTTGTTTTTTCTAATAATAAGATAATTGTTACCAGGCGGCCCTATAAAACTCATATTTTTTTTATTTCTTAATCGATTTTAATTTATAGTTTGTTTCATATCGAGAAAGTGTACGAGCGATGTTATAACTACTTTCTAGCTTATTTAAAATCTATTTTTTTATATAAAAATAGCTACAAAACTGGCTAGGTACATACATTCTAGAAATAGCATAAAAAATATATACAAACGATTGACATATTGCGGCAAACGGCAATTCTTAACTTGTTTTTTTTTTTCATTGACAACTAATACTATATTTTTCATATTGAGTATTTAACGAACATCATAACAGAGCCCTTTTTGGGTATTTAGAATGCAAATTTGGAGAAACGCTCGGACACGTCGATTTTGTTTGCGAGGGGGACACTTTTTGGTTGTCTTGAAATTTTTGTAGCACGAACCCCCTTCAAGGGGTATACTTTACCCCTATATTTTGAATAGGGAAAGTGGGTCTAGTGATGCCTTGTTTTAAAGCTATCTTGAATATCTTTACAACCGTGTAAAAATTTCGAAAATCCATCAATTAGTTTTTGAGACATTTGCTTTCAAATTTAACATGGAATGATAAAATAAAAATATAAAATTTTAATTAAATTTTTATTTTATCACTAACACAAACAAACAGATAGATTTTTTAAATTTTTACACGGTTGTAAGGACATTTAAAAGGTCTTCAAAACAAGGTATCACTAGACCTGCTTTCCCTATTCAAAATATAGGGGTAAAGTATACCCCTCGAAGAGGGTTCTTGCCACAAAAATTTCAAGATAGCCAAAAAGTGTCCCCCTTGCAAACAAAATCGATGTGTCCGAGCGTTTCTCCAAATTTGCATTCTAAATACCCAAAAAGGCCTCTGTTTCGATGTTCGTGAAACACCCTGTATGTTTTTTGCACAGAAACAATTTTTAATTTTGATTTTTTTTTTTTGAGCATAATGTCGCAAGGCATTAATAACCAATACAATCAAAAAAGAAACAAAATAATTACAAATAATAAAGAAAATAAATATTCCTTCTTTGAACCGCCCAGAACATATACATATGTATTGGCACTTCGAGTTAACTTTACGTTAAAAAAAAATGTTTTGTATATAATGTTTCTGACAAAAATTTATATTTCTTGCAAAATATTTTCAAACAAGGGTGTCCATAACATACACAATTCACTCTTCCTCCCTAAACAAATTTGCCAGACTTATGAGTCCTAGTCAAATTTTTCGTTTCGCAGATAAATGTATCCCGTGTTACATATGTTTACATATTTACATTACATCGTTTTTTATCAAAAATTTATTTATATATTAAACTTATTTCTTCAGATTACTTTTATATTTGTTTATAGCTATATTTTAATTATATCTAAAAAATATAAAAATATTTTTTAAAATAATAAATATAAAAAACAAGATAAAATAAAGGATTTAACCAACAAGTAATTTTTCTTGATATCTTTAATAAAGAATCAGTTGAGGGTCCTAAGTTAAATAGATTAGAAAATTATGACCATCAAGATTGTATTTTACTTTTGACGAAAATGTTGATAAAAGAATTGATTCCAAAGGACTTATAGAAACGGCACTTCAAACAGTTTTGATGGACAAGGTTCATACAGCTGAGGGTGTAGTAGAAATTCCACAGGTTGTCACCGAATTTCCGAATAAATCAATTCAGGCTTCCAATTTAAAAAGACCAGAATGTTATGAGCATCAAGATAGTTTTAATTTTGACGAAAATGTTGATAAACGATTTGACGCTAAAGGACTTATAGAAACGGCAATTAAAACAGTTTTAATGGACAAAATCAATACAGCTGAGGTTGTAGTCGAAATTCCACATATTGTTTCCGAATTCCCTTTAGAAGCTCAATCCGCAATATCTGATGAATTGAACACAGCAAGTTGTTCAGTGCTTACAAATACATCTGTTTTAGATTACCATAAATCTTTGGCAAATAACAGTATGTATGTAATTTTAAAAAGAATCTGGAAAGAAGAAGAAGGGAACAGTGATATTGAATTACTCCAGATAATAATACTTACAATTTTTCACAGACACATGTCTTATTTAAAAAAAACAGAACGTTAGATGAGAGTTACTCGAAATCCGAAGATATTTTTGAAAGTAATGAGTTTGTATTAGACAAAAATAGCTCAATATCTAGTATTATTACTGATAATACTTTTGTCGAAAACTCACTGGTTGAAGACTTTCCAGAACTTAACCATACAGAAGAAAATATTAGCCAAATGTGTGAAAAGGTCATTCAAAATAGCGCCATATTTACAAAAGGTACTAAAAACAATATACTTATAGCACCGTTAAATCGGGAATGTCTTAATTCTGAACCAAAAAAATGCTTAAATCGGCTATGCAGTTGATTCTTTTGGATACCCCTCCTGCTTCGCCTATAGTCTTAGATAATACAAAGGAGTTTAACTCACCTGAAATAGCATAAATGACTCCACAAAAGTATATTACGATTCAGATTCCTATAAGCCTTTAATTAAAAAATCTTTTAGTGCGATTAATTTTGATTCTTATTCAAAACAGGAATTATCAAATCGATACAATTAGCTGCTTTTCAGATACTGATTTAAACAAACATTTAACTCAAAAGCAAATACTGAACAATAGAAAATATATTGGTTTCTTAATTTGAAATCTAATAATAAGGGAATAAAAAAGAGTTTAAAAGAAGAATATATTGAAGATATTACTAAATTAGTACACGTAAGTATACTTCTACAAAATTGATTAGTATTCGTGAATATTATGGACACCCTAATTCACTACTCCCTCTTAATAGATCATATTCAGATGACATCACAACACCGCGGCCATTTTCGCTGGCAGACAACCAAACCCCACCAAAGCGTTCCGCCATATTGAATTCAATTGCTCCCAAACGTATAAAGCGACATTTCTAATCGTGTTTGCGGGCCGACACGAACGCCAGCACGGAAGTCGTCACGGACTAGGCCATTTCTAATCATGTTGCGTGCCAGCGTTCGTGCTGTGGTTAGCGCATGCGTAATTGATGTGTTTATAGCTCATTTTTATTTCTACAACTGGCTGAGTGGGCTCTGCATGCCGCTTTATATATCATAATTAAAACATCGAGAATGTTTATGAAAATTCTAGATCATAAACATTCCAGGCATAACCACATTTTTCGGAATTGCGTATTCTTTTGGTCGCCCAAGTGCACCTTTAATATATGTTCATCTTTCTTTTACTCGTACTATTATGGGAGACAGATATAGCCAAAAAGATCTCGATCGAGATTATTCCCGATACCGATCATTTAGATGATGGAACTGCGCATGTCTGGTACGCTGCATGGACGCCAGCACGGGCCGCAGAGTTTGCAGCTCGCAAGCATGAAGGACCGTGCGAATACGGTGATCATCATTGGAAATGGTTACATTGATTCCCATATGCCTAGCACGCGTGTCGGATTGCAACTCTGCCAGCGAACACGATTAGAAATGCACCTTTCCTTGGATAAAAAAACAAACGCTTTCAATAAAATTTAAAAGAAACTGCTTTCAAATGACGTTGACAATTTGTCAATTAGCTTGTCTAACGAACTGTCACGATCAGCTGTTTTTCGATCCAAGATGGTTGCCATAGGACAAACAAAGCGTTTTCCCATAAGCCGCACTGTTAACAAAAACGTAATTTTAAAAAAAAGTGAAACGATTTAATTTACAACAAACAAGTTTTAAGTATTGAACCTTTGTACACATGGGAAAAATGCGTTTTTCTTTAAAAAAATCAATTGAAGCCAGTAAATCTCAAATAAAAGGGGCCATGTTTTGTTCAAAAGTCAGGTTATGTTTTTATTTACGTCTGTTTTTTTTTTACTTTTTTTCCAGTTTTTTACTCAGTTTGAATCATTATTATTAGTTTCTGTGCTGTTATGAATTGTGGCAGCTGGGGAGAGCTTGATAATGTTAGTTTTGATAGAATGCCAAGTATTTTGACCTTAAAAAATCATCTTGATTTAAATGAACTAGGTATCAGCTCAAAGAAGGGAAAAGAAAGTGCTCTATTACCTGACTTAACAGAGGATAAATTGAAACATTTGAAAGTTTTTTGTCAGGTTTGTTTTGGATAAATGTGTAACTGCCATTTTGGCAACATTTTCTATTGGGATCTTTTTTTGTGCTTGACCTTTTGCAGAAGTGTAACATAGAATTGTGGTAAACTGTAAGAAATATTTCACTATGATTTTTTTACTATTCTAGGCAAGCAACTTTCAAAACTAGAATACAGCAATGATCATGACTGGGATTATTGTTTCAAAACGGTTGAAAAATTTTAAAAATGATGGTTGAAAAAAGGGTCCAGAGAAGAAAGAAAAGGAAAACAATATGAAGTTAAAGTGTGAATAATGAGCTGAACCAAATTTGTACACCATCCTACAGAACCTTAAATAAACTTTTGGTAGTGTAGCGTCCTGTATAGTGTCGAGTGAAGTCCTGTATCATCAAAGTTTCTTTTTCTTTAATAAATAATTATTTTACAGACGTTTAGAATAAACTGGTGAGTTTGACAATCTCCCTAACTCAAACCTCTTTTTATCTTAAACTATTTTGGTGCAAATTTTCCTTTATTTCCATGCTTTTTGACACCTAAAACTTGTACACCGTAAAATTTGTATAGTATCTGACTGGACCTACTACAAGTCCTGTTGTGAAATTTCTCCGGTACTGTTCTGAGCTTATTACCAAAACAAATTTTTTATGGCATCATTAATAATAGATGGATAAAAAAGTAATCTTTGTTGACTTTGATGACCACAAGAAAAACAAATAAGTTCTCTCAGATATTTTTTTCAATTTCTCTCAAAGAAACTTGGGTTCTAATACTCCTAATGGGTCATATGCTGTTACGCCCAATTGTAGAGTAGAGTATATGTTTATTTGCATAAACTTTTAGATACATAATTGAGCAAATATTGTTACAAAAAAACAGTAATAAAAGTAATAGTAACAGTAGTAATACAACAGCGAATATTGTACTGTTGTAAAATTTGAACAGTACTTACTGTTGTGACCTGATGAACCTTAGGTTTGACCGTACTTAAGCCCTATGTATTATAGTTCATGGAAAATCATATGGTGATGTACGGTGTGTGAGGCCAATGACAAGAAAAAACTGTATTTTAATTTTGCAAGTTTTTTTTTATATAATGTTTACTTATATTTTTTTAAATAAACATATTTTGTAAAGTACTTATTAGAAGTTTGCTTGAACCTCGGTTGGAACTTATATGTGCATATTGATCTGTTGGACTGACCTACCTATAAGTTGTGCCTCTTTTTCATGTTACTACTGGAGGGTTAAAACAATTAAACTTTGTCTAAACCTAAAAATCATAGTGAAATATTTTCCACAGTTTAACGCTATAGAAGGCCTATTACTTAGCAAAAGGTTTAGTCAAGTACAACAAAAGATCCTAATAGAAAACCTGAATCTGATGAGAAAAGTTTAGTCTATTTCAATTTCGTCTCTGTTAAGTGAGCTTTGAAGTGAGCTCTTTGAATAGAACTACTTTCCCTTACCTTGGGCTGATAGTTCATTGATTCATTGGTCAAAAAACTTCAAAAACCTTTGGGGGCCTGATACCTTTGGGGGGCCCCAGAGGTCTCATGATGTACTTTATGCTATTTTTTCTGTTTATTCATGAAATATATGGAAAATATCTAAAAAAATATGTGGTTTGGGGGGGTCCGGGCCCCTAGCCCCCCGCCCCCTTGGTGCGCCCATGTAATAATTTAAAATAAGTGAAAAAACTAGAAAAAAAGTTAAAAAAAAAACAAAATAAACAAAAACATAACCTACTTTTTCGAACATGGTCCCTTTTATTTCAGATTTTCTCGCTTTAGTTTAATATTTTTAAGAAAAACGCATTTTTCCCATACGCATAAAGGGTCTATTCTTAAAACTGATTAATTTTTAAGACTAAAGCTCTTGTCGTTTTTGTAAAATTTACGTTTTATGGGAAATCGGTTTGTTTGTCCTATGGAAGACATCTTGAATTTGATCATATGTTTTGTTAGACAGCCCAGGGCTATCAAAACGGACGGGCCACGATCCTCCACTTTGTTGACGTCACATCCGGGGCTGATTTTTTTTTGATGATCACGTTACGACACAGCTGATTGTCTTTAAAATATTGAAGTTAGAATGACGGTTCATGAATATTTAATTTTTTTTTAAATAACGCCGTTTTTGAGATTGTTTTTACTTTATTCTTGCAGAACAATTTTTTTTAAATGTATAGTAATCCTTAATTTTTCATAGCCGATTCATTAGCTCACACAATAATTCAGTTTAAAGCAGAAGTAAATGTGACAATCACAGATGACAAAGTCAAATACATGTCAAATATAACAGTTGGCATGTGGTACATGGCGGGTAATTTGAATTCAAAATAAGAAATGCTAAATCTTGAAGATTTTAATCTTTTAATCATGTTGCTTCCTTACAAACCTTTGGTGGAATATCGGGATGGTGTCTGAGAATATTTCACTGAAATTTTGCGAAAATCTGTAGTGCCATTTTGAAAATATCATAAAAAAACGTCTGACCTCCCATAAGACCCAATGTAAAATTCAGCCCCGGGAGAACAGCTGATTTTTTCAGGGTCGTGGCCTCTATTTTTGTGTTGGCCTTGGACAGCCCTATGCGGATTTGACGTTGTCAAAAGTGGGGTTAATTTTTATTTAAATTTAAGAGTTTTTATATTATCTTAATCTATTAAATTAAAAAGTATTTATCCTCAATTATTATGGGTGTTTTTAAGCTTAGAAAAGAGAATAGCGCGGCCATTATCAGTACCCTGAATTTATCCAAGCCTTATGTTTGGGTTTATTTGAAATCCAATTTGCCGCCAGTAGTAGAAGCTATTTGTAGAGGCAGGCAGTACAGATATTTTTAAGACATCCGATCAGTCGTTTGAAAATGATCTATTTTGCTTAATATATTTTTAGGTTAATTCTTCCGGTGATATAATAGTAATCGCGCTAGTCGCCGAAGGAGATTGGTCAGACAAGTTCGGTTTATTTGTGAATCGAACTGCGCCCTCTCCGCTACTTAAGGAACGCCTTAAACGCCTGTCAGTAGGTCTGTTATGTGGCTCAAACGTCAAATGGTCCAGTTCGTGACTGTCCGATGGGTTTATTGTCGCGGCAGCGCTGCCTCTGTGTGGCCGATACTCGCCACTGTCATTTTTACGCAACACTCTACACAGTAAACTAGCGTAACTGTACTGACATTGCGTTTTGTTAGGACCCATAATGGCAAACAAAGCGCCCAACAAAAATGTCGAGTATACCCAACTCACAGACATGACGAGCACTAAGAAGAAACCTATTTGTAAATAAGGTAAAATTTGAGAGTACATCATAAACGCACCCGCAGAGGCAGTAGTGAGGGCGGCCATCAGAGATGGACCCATCATGCGTGCAAGGGCGTAACGGGTTATCGCCGCACGGTCCACAGCGACATCTACCGGACAAAGTTTATAATTGACCGCGTAGTGGAGACTAAAATCAACGGTTAATCCTATTGCTGTGGATACTGCCACAGATTCTAAAATGTTCAGTTTCCAATCCAGTAACACTAAAGTAGCAATGGTAACTAAAATACTGCAAGTTATAACCAACACGCATAAAATACTAGACAACAAATTTAACGTTGACAAAAACAATACTGTCAAAGCCAATCCCATCGATACGAATATAGCAATCGAGGTACTCCGTCTAAGTTCGTTTTGTAAATCGAAAAACTGTAAATCGCTTACAAAAAAACCGTTCTTCATGGTAACTGGCGCATTGGCCATCTGTTCCGAAGTCCACGAACTAACTTCGTTAAAAAACTTACTGACCTCTTCGTAGCTTAAAGTAAAAGTTAAATTGCTGTCATACTCGACCACCACAGCGCGTATTGTGGGATGAGTCAGGTTCGTATCGAACTTGGGACCAGCGGTTTGTGGGTATGCGAAGGTATCTGGCCCGGCATGTATCTCGTTCATTTCTTCCACGATGCATTGATCGAACACAAGCCTGGAAAACGGGAATTTCGTGGCGTTACAGCAAGGTGTTAAATCTTCCGAGGTAAAAGGATCCATACATCTGCGATTCATACTTTTGGCGAAGGTTTCAATAAAGCAATTCGGAATTGCTGGTCCTATGATTGATTCGTAAAAAGGTTGCTTACGCAGTTTTTCGCAAAATCCCAGCAACCATTCCTGCGACTCGGGGGCAGCCATATCGAACTCAGGATCCATCACCAAGGTGCCCATGTCGAGCGGGTTCAGATAGTCTCCGTTGTCCACAGGTTTCACACCCCAAACGAAGCGTAGAGGAAGCTTGTACGCTTCTGTAGCTGAGTCCTAATGAAGGCAAAATGAAAAGAACATCACTTAAACTAATTCAGGTATATGCCCCCACGAGCATATCGAAGCATTCTATGAAGACATCTCAAAAACCATGGAAGAACACAAAACCCATCTGACACTAGTAATGGGAGATTTCAATGCCAAATTAGGGAAGAGGATGAACATCGAAGATATGGAGAAAGGAATGACAGGGGCACAACCTTAATGAATTATCTAGAGAGAAAACAGCTTTATACAATGAACTCGTTCTATAGAAAGAAACTGCAATGAAAGTTGACATGGCTCAGCCTTAATGGAATAACGAAAAACGAAATTGATTACGTAATGACTACTGATAAAAATATCGTTAGAGATGTAACAGTCCTAAACAGCTTTACAACAGGCAGTGATCACAGGATGGTCAGAACAAAAATCTGCTTTGATAGCAATTTCGAAATGAAAAGAAAAATTTATAATAACAATGAACAACTTGACATGAATAAACTTACACAAAATAAAGCTATATACAAAGAAAGGCTAAAGGAACAGCTAACTTAAAACCTAGGAAGCGAAAATGAAAATATAGATAAAATAAATGATACGCTGACAAGAGCTATGACCAAAGTAGGAAAAGACATCGCACACAAAGATAAAGAGGGAAAATTGTATATCAGAAAAAATAAGGAGACTGCTGTATAGAATACACAGAAATAAATATAACTATATGAAAAGTGATAAAATAAAATAAAAGAAAGAGCCAAGAAATTAAAGTTAAGAGAGTTGTAGAAAATAACAGAAATATAAAATGTCTAAGGCCGACTCTAGATGGATATGATATATTTGATTGATATTGAAGATATGGAGGAAGGAATGACAGGGGCACAACCTTAATAAATTATCTAGAGAGAAAACAGCTTTATGCAATGAACTCGTTCTATAGAAAGAAACTGCAATGAAAGTTGACATGGCTCAGCCCTAATGGAATAACGAAAAACGAAATTGATTAGATAATGACTACTGATAAAAATATCGTTAGAGATGTAACAGTCCTAAACAGCTTTACAACAGGCAGTGATCACAGGATGGTCAGAACAAAAATCTGCATTGATAGCAATTTCGAAATGAAAAATTTATAATAACAATGAACTACTTGACATGAGTAAACTTACACAAAATAAAGCTATATACAAAGAAAGGCTAAAGGAACAGCTAACTTAAAACCTAGGAAGCGAAAATGAAAATATAGATAAAATAAATGATACGCTGACAAGAGCTATGACCAAAGTAGGAAAAGACATCGCACACAAAGATAAAGAGGGAAAATTGTATATCAGAAAAAATAAGGAGACTGCTGTATAGAATACACAGAAATAAATATAACTATATAAAAAGTGATAAAATAAAATAAAAGAAAGAGCCAAGAAATTAAAGTTGAGAGAGTTGTAGAAAATAACAGAAATATAAAATGTCTAAGGCCGACTCTAGATGGATATGATATATTTGATTGATATTGAAGATATGGAGGAAGGAATGACAGGGGCACAACCTTAATAAATTATCTAGAGAGAAAACAGCTTTATGCAATGAACTCGTTCTATAGAAAGAAACTGCAATGAAAGTTGACATGGCTCAGCCCTAATGGAATAACGAAAAACGAAATTGATTAGATAAAAAGAATTGAAAATTGTATATCAGAAGAAATAAGGAGACTGCTGTTTAGAATACACAGAAATAAATATAACTATATGAAAAATGATAAAAGAAAATAAAAGAAAGAGCCAAGAAATTAAAGTTGAGAGAGTTGTAGAAAATAACAGAAATATAAAATGTCTAAGGCCGACTCTAGATGGATATGATATATTTGATTGATATTGAAGATATGGAGGAAGGAATGACAGGGGCACAACCTTAATGAATTATCTAGAGAGAAAACAGCTTTATGCAATAAACTCGTTCTATAGAAAGAAACTGCAATGAAAGTTGACATGGCTCAGCCCTAATGGAATCACGAAAAACGAAATTGATTAGATAATGACTACTGATACAAATATCGTTAGAGATGTAACAGTCCTAAACAGCTTTACAACAGGCAGTGATCACAGGATGGTCAGAACAAAAATCTGCATTGATAGCAATTTCGAAATGAAAAGAAAAATTTATAATAACAATGAACAACTTTACATGAATAAACTTACACAAAATAAAGCTATATACAAAGAAAGGCTAAAGGAACAGATAACTTAAAACCTAGGAAGCGAAAATGAAAATATAGATAAAATAAATGATACGCTGACAAGAGCTATGACCAAAGTAGGAAAAGACATCGCACACAAAGATAAAGAGGGAAAATTGTATATCAGAAAAAATAAGGAGACTGCTGTATAGAATACACAGAAATAAATATAACTATATAAAAAGTGATAAAATAAAATAAAAGAAAGAGCCAAGAAATTAAAGTTGAGAGAGTTGTAGAAAATAACAGAAATATAAAATGTCTAAGGCCGACTCTAGATGGATATGATATATTTGATTGATATTGAAGATATGGAGGAAGGAATGACAGGGGCACAACCTTAATAAATTATCTAGAGAGAAAACAGCTTTATGCAATGAACTCGTTCTATAGAAAGAAACTGCAATGAAAGTTGACATGGCTCAGCCCTAATGGAATAACGAAAAACGAAATTGATTAGATAATGACTACTGATAAAAATATCGTTAGAGATGTAACAGTCCTAAACAGCTTTACAACAGGCAGTGATCACAGGATGGTCAGAACAAAAATCTGCATTGATAGCAATTTCGAAATGAAAAATTTATAATAACAATGAACTACTTGACATGAGTAAATTTACACAAAATAAAGCTATATACAAAGAAAGGCTAAAGGAACAGCTAACCCAAGACCTAGGAAGAAATAAATGATACGCTGACAAGACCGATGACCAAAGTAGGAAAAGACATCGCACACAAAGATAAAGAGGGAAAATTGTATATCAGAAGAAATAAGGAGACTGCTGTATAGAATACACAGAAATAAATATAACTATATGAAAAATGATAAAAGAAAATAAAAGAAAGAGCCAAGAAATTAAAGTTGAGAGAGTTGTAGAAAATAACAGAAATATAAAATGTCTAAGGCCGACTCTAGATGGATATGAAATATTTAAAATAAAGGATATTAATGGCATAGAAACTAACGTTAAAGAGGATATCATAAATATCACACAACTATGCTATACAGAATTATACCAAACAAAAAGGGAACCATCACGAGAGACGATGATGAAACTCCAAACAAAAATAAAGAACATAAACTCTACAACCTGAAATAAAGCGGAACTAAAGGGAGCATTAACAGAAATGAAAATTAGCAAATCACCTGGAAAAGACGGAGTAATTCATCAATCAAACAAGTTTCGTGGCTAATCGGGCAAAAAGGAGTTTTTGTTTCTCTCTTATTTTTACGTGGGTAGCCTGAAAGCTTAACTTCACGGGGGTCCAAGATCTAATGGTGATCTAATAAGTGTTGACAGTTAACTGTTTCGTCCTTATGGGACTCCTCAGAACACTGCTGGTCAATGTGACAAATCTTGCGAAGTTATTAGATTATTAATTTTTGTAAAAGAAAATCAATTTCAATTAAAAAAAGTATCGACAATTGAGAACTTCACTTTCTTTTAAAAACTTCTCTAGTTTATTACCTTTCTAACGGTATGCTACACATTAATAAAAAAAAACAATTCTGCTTTAAAATACGGATATTCCGTGAGACAGGCGATAATCGATCGGATTTGATAAGAAAAACAATTTGATGTTTATGATCGTTTTTTTAAATAAAAATTAATCAACTAGAGAAGTTTTAAAAAAAAAATGAAGTTCTCAATTGTCGATACTTTTAAAAATTTTTAATTTTGAAATTTTCTTTCACAAAATCACTAATGTTCTTCAATAAAAAACCTCGTATGTCCCTTTGAGAAAAAAAATTAAAAAATTCATATCTCTTTTGCCGTGACTCTTAGGACCCAAGTTCCAAGGTTGAAAAGGTAGCAAATGACCCCAACAATAGCCCAAAAAATTTTGACGGTTCATGTGCCGAACACCCTATATATCTCGGTCAAATTATTTATCTATTTAGCCTTCTAAAGAATAAGATAGAGTAAGATTTCTTACCTTCTCCTCTTTTTTGAACCAGAACCTCGACTTGTAGATAAAGTCATATTGCTCGAAAGGATGCTTCGTCGAAAAAAGCTGGAACTCGCTAGTGGAAGGAAGCTGCATTTGCGGATAAATAAAAACTACAACGGCACTTGCCGCGGATAATCCTAGGAAAAATATCACCCATAAGTACCTCCATCTGATTATATTGTCGATAACGAATTGCTTTTTCTTTTTCCACACGTTTTCTAAAAAAAAAATTAAAATTCGCACCAAATACGTCAAAGAATCGAAAAATGAAGCGCTCATAGCTGGCTTTGGAAACAATGGCAAAATTAAATTCGCGGATGCGAATTTTAAAGTGCGCATGCGTGTGTTTATGAAGATCACAGCTGCTATGTGGATGGAGGCCATATTGACATTTTGCGGTGTTATGCGTTTGTCGTGTAAAATATGTTTTTTCTATGAAAAATGGGAAATAATTCATGTAAAACATGTACGGTTTGTGGAAAACTTTCCGGAAGAAGTAAGGGAGTGCCATTCCGTAAGTCACTAGGTGTATTTTTCTTTATAATTTGTTAATAAAGTTAAGAGTGGTTTATAGATGCCAATAAACACTCGTTATGGTGTCCACAGTAAATCTGCACAATTAGTTTTAGAAAAACTACAATTTTAATCCACAATTTGATAAATTTTCACCCAATCAACTAGTTTTTAGAAAAAAATAATAGACATAACCCTAAACTTTTGAGAATTGTCAAATTATGTAGTGACGTAACGGAGTATGTTCCAAAACCACCAAAACTGACGCATGCGCAGTAACCGAAATCTTGTCTACCCGAAAAAGGAACTTTAAGAATTAAATAGGGGTCCTGGCTTCAAGTATCGCGTGTGAGAATGCATGGGTATGCCCCACATTTATGCTCTAACGTATTTGCATCGCACAGTCTTAGAAAATGGTCTTGCTAGAAACAATTAATACTCTGCCAATATGGACACCTAATTCTAACCCCACCCTTTTTTTGGCTTATGTCCGGTGGATTTTATTCATTTTGGAACCATCTAGAGCCAAAACCCAAATTTCATTAAAATCGGGCAAGTAGCTTTTGAGTTATGCGCGTTGATCGTTACAGGCAGACATACAGCCAGACAGAGGGACAATTTTTTTTTAAATCATCTTAAGCACAAAGATGTATATCAAAATTTTTGAAATCGGAGCTTTGAACTATTCCTTCTTATTTTTGACACGATCACCATACATGTCGGGACTATTTGTTTAAAATAAATAAAAAATTATTTAAGACATTAACCTGTTTGATTCCAAATATTTAAAAGAACAACCAAAATAGAAGAGCCCAAAACAAACCTAATCTATTACTAAATACGCTATAGCATAAATACATGTTCAAAGAATCGAAAAGTGAATCCATAATAGCTGGCTTTGTAAACAATGGCAAATTTAAATTCGCGGACGCGAATTTTCAAGTGCGCATGCGAGTGTCTTGTCATGTAGACACACAGCTGCCGTGTGGATGGAGGCCATCTTTGTTGCTATTTACATTTTGCGGTGTTTTGCGTTTGTTGTGTAAAATTATGTTATTTTTCTGTGGAAAATGTTAAGAGTGGTTTATAGATGCCATTAAACACTATTCATGGTGTCCACAATAAATCTGCACAATTAGTTTTAGAAAAACTACAATTTTAATCCACAATTTGATAAATTTTCACCCAATCAACTAGTTTTTAGAAAAAAATAATAGACATAACCCTAAACTTTTGAGAATTGTCAAATAATGTAGTGACGTAACGGAGTATGTTCCAAAACCACCAAAACTGACACATGCGCAGTAACCGAAATCTTGTCTACTCGAAAAAGGAACTTTAAGAATTATATAGGGGTCCTGGCTTCAAGTATCGCGTGTGAGAATGCATGGGTATGCCCCATATTTATGCTCTAACGTATTTGCTTCGCACAGTCTTAGAAAATGGCCTAGCTAGAAACAATTAATACTCTGCCAATATGGACACCTAATTCTATCCCCACCCTTTTCTTGGCTTATGTCCGGTGGATTTTATTCATTTTGGAACCATCTAGAGCCAAAACCCAAATTTCATTAAATTACATAAAATTTACATTTGTCTGAGAAAATTCAAAAACCAGTAAATTGCGTTTGTTGTGTAAAATTATGTTTTTTTCTGTAAAAAATGTTAAGAGTAGTTTATAAATGCCATTAAACACTCTTCATGGTGTCCACAATAAATCTGCACAATTAGTTTTAGAAAAACTACAATTTTAATCCACAATTTGATAAATTTTCACCCAATCAACTAGTTTTTAGAAAAAAATAATAGACATAACCCTAAACATTTGACAATTGTCAAATAATGTAGTGACGTAACGGAGTATGTTCCAAAACCACCAAAACTGACGCATGCGCAGTAACCGAAATCTTGTCTACTCGAAAAAGGAACTTTAAGAATTATATAGGGGTCCTGGCTTCAAGCATCGCGTGTGAGAATGCATGGGTATGCCCCATATTTATGCTCTAACGTATTTGCTTCGCACAGTCTTAGAAAATGGCCTTGCTAGAAACAATTAATACTCTGCCAATATGGACACCTAATTCTATCCCCACCCTTTTCTTGGCTTATGTCCGGTGGATTTTATTCATTTTGGAACCATCTAGAGCCAAAACCCAAATTTCATTAAAATCGGGCAAGTAGCTTTTGAGTTATGCGCGTTGATCGTTACAGGCAGACATACAGACAGACAGAGCGACAAAAAAATTTTAAAATCATCTTAAACACAAAGATGTAAATCAAAATTTTTGAAATCGGAGCTTTCAACTATTCCTTCTTATTTTTGACACGATCACCATACATGTCGGGACTATTTGTTTAAAATAAATAAAAAATTATTGGAGGAAGACATTAACCTGTTTGATTCCAAATATTTAAAAGAACAACCAAAATAGAAGAGCCCAAAACAAACCTAATCTATTACTAAATACGTTATAGCATAAAAACATCTTCAAAGAATCGAAAAGTGAATCCCTCATAGCTGGCTTTGGAAACAATGGCAAATTTAAATTCGCGGACGCGAATTTTTAAGTGCGCATGCGAGTGTCTTGTCATGTAGACACACAGCTGCCGTGTGGGTGGAGGCCATCTTTGTTGCTATTTACATTTTGCGGTGTTTTGCGTTTGTTGTGTAAAATTATGTTATTTTTCTGTGGAAAATGTTACGAGTGGTTTATAAATGCCATTAAACACTCTTCGTGGTGTCCACAATAAATCTGCACAATTGGTTTTAGAAAAACTACAATTCTAATCCACAATTTGATAAATTTTCACCCAATCAACTAGTTTTTAGAAAAAAATAATAGACATAACCCTAAATTTATGAGAATTGTTAAATGATGTAGTGACGTATCGAAGTATGTTCCAAAAACATCAAAACTAACGCATGCGCAGTAACCGAAATCCTGTCTACCCGAAAAAGGAACATTAAGAATTATATAGGGGGATATGCCCCATATTTATGCTCTAACCTATTTGTCTATTACTTACTTATTTTCTGGACGCACCCAGCTGTTAAATTAAACTGAAATTTTAAACAGCCTGCCGATTGCAGGCAATGAGTCATGTTGTTCTGGCAGCAACTCGACGTGGTGGAGCAGGAGTCCGCCCATATGACCAGCGCTGCCGGAAACCACGTAACCATCAGAAGGTAGTTTACAATCACTGCGGTTCCGGCAAAAATACTAAAAAAATGCGCGAAGCCTGACAGATCTATTTTCTTCTCAACCATTTCAAACAGAAATTTTTTTATCGTGGCTAAGCGTGTATAGAAAGGTTTTTGTTTCTCTTGTGTTTTTCCGTGGGCAGCTCTAAAGCTGTACACCCATGGTGAATCAAAGAAATAAAAAATATTCAAACAGTTGCGTGGATAATCGGGTAAAAAGGAGTTTTTGTTTCTCTTATATTTTTCCGGGGGCCCAATATCTAATGGACACATAATAAGTGTTGACAGTTAACTGCAGCAAAACACTGCTTGGTCAATTCGACACTCTTGCGAAGTTAATTAGACGGTTTGGTCTCTAATTATATGTAAATAGTAAGAAAACTCTCGCAAGAAGCTCCATCTACCGAGACACGAGAGAAACCAGAAAATTAACTGCTATACATATCGATCAATGAAAAGATCGATTACAAATAAAAACAAACGACAGCTCTTCTGCCTTTCAGGCCAGATCAACGCTGATAGCGTTTTTACCCGCCATCAGACACGTGAGCGTCAATCAGCGGAATTTTTAAGCCAAATAATACTAACAAACGTAAAATTTAGTACAAAAGGCAGAAGAGCTGTCGTAGGACACGGATTAGTTTGTTTCTATTTATTTGTAATCGATCTTTTCATTGATCGATATGTATAGCAGTTTATTTTTGCCTGCTCTTGTTCTGGTTTCTCTCGTATCTCGGTAGATGGGAAGCGCCATGCGAGAGTTTTCTCATTATTTACATAGGATTAAAGCCAAAACCGTCTAATTAACTTCGCAAGAGTGTCACATTGACGAAGCAGTGTTCTGAGGAGTCCCATAAGGACGAAACAGTTAACTGTCAACACTTATTAGGTGTCCATTAGATCTTGGACCCCCGTGAGGTTAAGCTTTCAAGCTACCCACGGAGAATATGAGAGAAACAAAACCTCCTTTTTACCCGATTAGCCACGAAACTTGTTTGATTTTTAACTTCACGGGTACTAAATTTCACGTTTGTTAATAAAAAAATATTGCCTGCGATACCGTATCTTTTTAACACAAGTGGCGACATCTATTAAATATAAAAGAAACTACCAGAAATTAATTCAAGAGGCAGGCAGATGGAACGAATAAGAGTACCCATAACCGTGACATAATTTGTCCCTCAGTGTACGAATTCTTTAAATAGGTGAGGGTCCGAATAAGCATCTCCCCACGTCAGGACCAATAGAGATGCAGAAATCAAGTGAGTTTGACTTTCACCCGATTTTGAGGGAGTACATAGGTCGGCTCAATGCTTATTGCATTTATGCCGCCTTCACGAAGTTTTGTCTGTCAGTGAAACAGGTGAGAAGTGGGTATTTGTTTTTCACGCAAATTCTAGCTCAAGCCATGACATTTCCTCTCTCTACTTTACCGGGGCGCACATAGGACAGGTATTGTCTGTGGGTCTAACTATCCTGAAACAATGTACTGATGAATACAGTAATAATTTGTCATGATCACTATAGCATTTAATTAGGGTGTATACAATGTTTTATGAGTCGCCCGTTCGTTTTGCCAACCAAATGTACTTACCTGAAACAAGCTACCGCAGTCACAGAACTGACGTAAGAGCCCCAAAAAGCAACGGAAGTAGTCAAAGCGGTCACAAGCATTGCAATGAAAGCGTGCCGGAACGTCTCCTGCATGATTTTCTGCGTCGAATTGTACCGCTCTTCGTGTTTATACAGGTCCCACATCTTGCAGAAGATGAATGCATCGTCTGCTCCGATTCCTGCGGAAAGATTGAGATAAAAAAATACTGTTCCAACATGGTTGTCTTAAATTCCAACATGGTTGTCTTAAATGAAGATTCAAGTGATACACATCGTTGGAAAGTAAATTTCTTCAGCTTTAAAAATAAGTTTTAAAACCAAACATGTGGGACAGTAAAATTTAAAAAAATAAAAAATAAAAGATTTTTCCACACCTCTTATTTATTTAAATGCCTAATAAAAGGTGCGCCACTGATGTAAGGGGGGCGTGTTATACATCGTTAGAGAGAACTTTTCATCAGCCTCAATAATTGTTACTTGTTGTTGTTGTTTTTTGCCAAGTTAAAAGTTTGCAAATAATTGGGAAAATAATGTAAGAGAGCACTTTTGAGGGGGGTGAGAGGAGGGATGCCCCTCGCCACCACTTTGAAAAAGGTTAACTAGAAAAAGTCAGTTTTAAGTTATTACTAACCAAAAATAATTTTTTACTCACTCTCATTCTTATTTACTCAGTTACAAATTTAAGGATTTCTACAAACACATTTATTTTTATGTCAAGGCGGCTATTAAAAAAAAATTCTAGCTTAATAACTATTTAACTGTATACAATGGGCTTTTAACCAAAAATATTTAAAAAAAAAATAGTGTTACAATAAAAAATACCACAAAAAAAATTAAATTAATATTTTATAAATTTTCTTTTTTCGTACGCTAATGAAATGTGCACCGCTGCCGTCAGAGGGCACTAAGGTACATCGTTGAAAAGGAAATTGTGACCGCTTGAAAAATGATCTCCAGAAGATTTTTGGAAAAGTTGACTGTTTTCCAGTTATTAGCAAAAAACTCAAAAAGCACGTTTGCACCCCTGCCAGTGGTGAGGGGGTGGTTCCCCTTCGTAAAATGTTGCTTCTATCATTAAACGCAGTATCGGATCCCTTAGGGCCTGAACTACTTATCGTCTTTCCCAATGGAAATACTATTTTAGTATCATAGTGTTTGGCTATTCGTCTTATGTTTTCTGAAATCCCTTGAAACGAATTATTATTTTGAGAATTTGCTACATTTGGTATGTTTTTAATTTTATTGAGTTTATTAATTTCTCGGAATAAAATTATAATTAAATTAAATCGTTTAAAAACAAAAAAAGAAATACTTACCCAAAATTACAATGATCGTCAATATATTCATAAATGGAAAAAACTCGATCTGGTAAACTTGGATGTAGAGCACGTACGAGATGACCAAAGTGAAGAAAATTGACGTCAACGTCATCATTGTCAGGAACACGGATTTCGTGTAGATCCAGATGCAGCCGAAAAGGAAGCAAGCACTTATGAAGATAAGCGACGTGTCTCTAATTAAGTACTCGTCAAATAGACTGGATTTGACGCCGAATTCCATTGCCACCACCTCTAGACCTGCAAAACGAATTTAAACAGAATATTTTTAAACGTGAAATTTAGTACCCGTGAATTTAAAAATCAAGTTTTGTGGCTAATCGGGTAAAAAGGAATTATTGTTTCTTTCATATTTTTCCGTCGCTAGCTTGAAAGCTTAACCTCACGAGCAGTGTTGCCAAAACTCACGATTAATCGTGAGATTACACGATTTTGGAAAGTATCTTACGATATCACGAATTACGTAGCGTTTCTCACGATTTTTGTATTTTACGTCAAATTTTAATAAAAATTTTTCTTTTTTATTCATAAACGTCACGTCACAAATATATCAGGTTAAGCGTTCAGACTCTCGCTACTACTCTACTGGATTATTTTCATTGCATTGAAATTCGGGGAAGTCCCGAACTTCGAACATTGGGCAGTAACAAGACGCTAGCCCTACCAAGTCCACTTCCAATCCCTGACTTCGCATGCGTAGATCTACCAATATTATTTACCTCATGTATTAGAATAGATGTACAGGGTGATTTTCACTTGAATGATTCTAACTACATGAAAATAGAAAGTTTCAAAAACCTAACCTAACGAAACCTAATCAGATCTAACCGAACCGAACCAAAGCAAACTAAACCAATATTTTTTTTCAAAGAAAAAAAAACTTTCCTGACTTCCTACCCGGGATCCTAAAGGATGTGAATCCGAACCGGACCGTACCGAACCGAACCTATCCAAACCTAACCCTACCCAACTAAACCTAATAAGCAGTACGTGTTGTAGTTTAGTTTGGTTAGGTTAGGTTTGGTTCAGTTTAGTTAGGTTCGGTTTGGTTCGGTTCGGATTCACATCCTCTAGGATCCCGGGCAGGAAGTCAGGAAAGTTTTTTTTTTTTAAATTATTGGTTCAGTTTCCTTTGGTTCGGGTCGGTTAGATTTGATTAGGTTTTGTTAGGTTAGGTTTTTGAAACTTTCTATTTTCATGTGGTTAGAATCATTCAAGTGAAAATCACCCTGTATTCATCTATTCTAATACATGAGGTAAATAATGTTGGTAGATCTGCGCATGCGAAGTCAGGGATTGAAAGTGGACTTGGTAGCGCTAGCGTCTTGTTTGGGCAGGAGGAATTTGTTTCAAAATAGTTTCACCGATTAGGCAAGTGCTTTTGTTTGCAATTAGTTCGTATTGCGCTGTTTGTCTGAATATGTCTGATAGAAGTGATAGTGAAAAATCTGTTCATGAATCCGAATCCCTCCCTCATAAAAAGTCCCTTATCAACATAAATATAAAACTGGCTGGGAAAAGGAATGGAAATGGATACATGCTATGATTTTGACATAGGTATTAAAATGATTAAAAAACTAGGAACTAAAGAAGTATATTTGAATAAAAATGATGATTTGAGCGATTTCGACTCTGACTAACTATGTTAGGTATGAAACATTATTATCTCTACAGTTTTTTGTAATAAATATAAATATAAATTTCTTTTTGCTTTTTATAAACTTTTACTTATTCCTTCTCTAGTTTTATTTCTTTTTAGGACTTTTTAAAATCTCACAATTTCTCACGATTTTTAATATAAAATTTTCACGAATTATCTTGGAACATTTTGGCAACATTGCTTACGGGGGTCAAAGTATGGGACTCCTTAGAACACTGCTTGGTCAATGTGACCCTCTTGCGAAATTAATTAGATGGTTTTCTCTAATCCTAGAAGCGCCATCTACCGAGATACGAGAGAAACCAGAAAAAGAGAAGGCGAACATAAATTGCTGCACATATCGATTAATGAAGATTGATTACAAATAAAAAGAAACAAACTAATCCGTGACCTACGACAGCTCTTCTGGCTTTCAGGCCAGATCAACGCCTATTGCGTTTTTATCCGCCATCAGACACGTGAGCGTCAATCAGCGGAATTTTTATTCCAAATAATACCAACAAACGCTGGCTTAGATGGACTACTTTGTTAATAAAAAAAAAATATTTGACCCCGACGTGATTTGAACACGCAACCTTCTGATCTGGAGTCAGACGCGCTACCGTTGCGCCACGGAGTCGTTGATTCATATTTATTTAAAAACATTCATAACATATTTATAATATTATCGCCACTTGAATCTGAGGGCACGGCAGTGCCTCGCCAAGTTCGCGCGCCGTAACCATCTTTTCTGGAAACATTTCAGCCGATATTTGACCTATCTAAAACTTTAATTTGGAATGAGCTACGAATCTCAAACTTTGCACAATCGTAGATCTCCATGGAGTTAACAACCCCTCCAAGTTTCATGGAATTCCATAAAGTAGTAAAGTAGTTACGAAATTTCAAAAAACTTGAATTGCCACTCACTCACTGACTCACTCATGTATAGATCATCAATATTCTACTGTACTTCCAGACATGCTACAAAGCTGAAATTTGGCAGACTGATAGAAATTATGACCAAACCCCTGGAAAAAATCAAAAAACCCCAAAATTTTAATTTACTCCCCTCCCCTATACATTTAAAGTTATGTAAAATTAGCATCGCCCACTTCCAGAAATGCTAGAGAGTTGAGCTTTGGCAGACTGATAGGAACTATGATAAAACTATAGGAAAAAATCAAAAAACCCCAAAATTTTAATTTACTCCCCTCCCCTATACATTTAAAGTTATGTAAAAGTAGTATTGCCCACTTCCAGAAATGCTAGAGAGTTGAGCTTTGGCAGACTGATAGGAACTATGATAAAACTATAGGAAAAAATTAAAACACCCCAAAATTCTAATTTACTTCCCTCCCCTATAAATGTAAAGTTACTTCCTTCCCCTATAAATGTAAAGTTATGTAAAAGTAACACTGCCCACTTCTAGAAACGCTAGAGAGCTGAACTTTTTAAGACTGAAAGACAATATGATTAAACTATATGAAAAAATTTAAAAACACCAACATTTTAATTTACTTCTCTCTCCTATAAATGTAAAGTTATATAAAACTAACATTGCCCACTTCCAGAAACGCTAGAGAGCTGAGCATTGGAATGCTGATAGAAATTATGATAAAACCATGGGAAAAAATTTAAAAAGTCCAATATTTTCATTTACTCTCCTCCCCTATAAATGTAAAGTTATGTAAAAGTAACAAAACCCACTTCCAGAAACGCTAAAGAGCTGAGCATTGGAAGACTGATAGGAACTATGATAAAACTATAGGACAAAATTTAAAAACACGACAATTTTAATTTATTTCCCTCCCCTATACATGTAAAGTTATGTAAAAGTAACATTGTGCACTTTCAGAAACGCTAGAGAGCTGAACTTTGGAAGGCTGATAGGAACTACGATAAAACCATGGAAAAAATTAAAAAATCTCAAAAATTTAAGTAACGCATTGCAAAAGTTTTGAACAATATTCCGCATATTTTACTACTTTAAAAATTAAGTATTATCCAATTCCTTTAAAAAAGAAGTAAAATCATAACAAAAACATTTCATGTAAAAAAAAGCCAAGTACGCGAAAAAGGCATTCCGTAAAAAGAATTGAGATAAAAGTAAAGCCAAGTTCTCCAATACAAATTTCAAAATGAAAGGTTCTTACTAGTTTGGAAATATTTTTCTAAACTTGGCTATTACGGCTGTAAATGACTCTTAGGCACAGTGCTAAATTGAACATAAAGAAGTTTGGCTGTAATCGCAAAGTTTAAAAAAACATTTCCAAACTAGTAAGAACCTTTCATTTTGAAATTTGTATTGGAAAACTTGGCTTTACTTTTATCTCAATTCTTTTTACGGAATGCCATTTTCGCGTACTTGGCTTTTTTTTACATAAAATGTTTTTGTTATGATTTAATTTAACGGTAACAAAATAGTATTTAATATTTACAATACTGGCCTTCATGTTATGCAATTAAGATAAGCATTGAGTATGGCAGGGTTTTTGCACAATTTAAAACAATGTAACATTTTTAAAACAGATAAAAAAAAAGCCCGTAAGGCGTTTCTGCAAAAAAAAAATTTACCTTTGCTAATAAAAAATCTACAGTAACCAGACAATTCTAATTGACCTTTTAAGCTACCAAATTTTATTTGTTAACAACTTATTTTTTTTTATTTAACTATATATAGAGTGTAAAAAGGAGTTTTAGTTTCTCTCATATTTTGCCGTGGGTAGCTTGAAAGCTTAACCACACGAGGGTCCAAGATCTAATGGACACCTAAGAAGTGTTGACAGTTAACTGTTTCGTATTTATGGGACTCCTCAGAACACTGCTTGGTCAATGTGACACCCTTGCGAAGTTAATTAGACGGTTTTGTCTCTAATCCTAATGTAAATAGTGAGAAAACTCTCGCAAGAAGCGCCATCTACCGAGATACGAGAGAAACTAGAACAAGAGCAGGCGAAAATAAACTGCTATACATATCGATCCTACGACAGCTCTTCTGTCTTTCAGGCCAGATTTTTACCCGCCATCAGACAAGTGAGCGTCAATCAGCGGAATTTTTAAGCCATATATTAATAACACACGTGAAATTTAGTACCCGTGAATTTAAAAATCAAACAAGTTTCGTGGCTAATCGGGTAAAAAGGAGTTTTTGTTTCACTCATATTTTTAAAAAATTAAAAAAAAAAAATTTCATGTGTGTCACCAATTTTCAGAGGATCATTTTTTGAGTGATTGTAAGAAAAAAGCTTCAAATAAACATGGTGTCAAAGTTACAATTCTTTGTTTGTTTTTTCTTTATAGCTACTGCAGTTTTTGAGATTTTTGGTTAAAATTTGGAAAGTAACAAGTAAGAATTTTTATTAATTTTCTTTTCTTTCTTACCTTCAAATTTCCAGCTGAGTTTCTCAACTTCATGATAATAGGGCAATGTTGCCATGCTGCAAGCTACCGGTAGGAATATCATGGTTTCTAACAGAACGGCATCATTTAAGGTGTCCTAAAAAGATTTGATAATATAAGGAAAGCCCGCAGTTTTTGAAGTTTTTTAAAGTTTTTTGACAATATTGAACTTTTTTACTTTTTTGACATTTTTAAATGTCTTGAAACTTTCAAAATTGAAATTTTTTTTTTTTAATTTTTTGACATTTTGGTCATTTATTGACATTTTTTTGTTAAAATTTTTCGAATGTTTCGAATTTTTTTTTAATTTTTTGAGATTACAGTGAAACTTCCTATAAGCGGACACGCACGGTCTCGTCGGTTTTGTCCGCTCATTGGAGGTGTCCGCTTATGAGAAAGAACTGCGAAATTTTAATATATATATTTATTAACAATTTCCGCTGCCTGAGTTGTTCCGATATTAAATTTTTCAGCGATCTTTTGTGCTGATAGATGTTGCTTCTCCGAAACAGTAACAACTTTTATTTCTTTACGTAAACTAAGAATTTTTTTCCTAGGCGCCATTTCAAAGAGGTCTATTAATACCCAACTGAACAACAAAAATAAAACACAGCAGTCCCACCGAATAAAATATCTCGTAAATACGACAGAAGTATTTAGTCTCCGCATTAAAACGGAAAGAGGTAATCCCCAGCTGCAGAGTGCGTTGTTGCCAACATACTACATAATATTTATGCCCATGTCGTGCAGCGCTCCGTCCCGTTGTCAAAGGTTCGCGTCCGGTTAAGGAAGGTTTCAGAATTTTTTAACCAAAAAAAATTGTCCGCGTCCGGTTATTAGAGTGTCCGGTTATAGGAGTGCATTTTACATGTAAAGAAATAGGGAAAAGCTTGGTTCCAACAAATTTGTCCGCCTAAAGGGAGTGTCCGCTTAATAGAGGTGTCCGCAAGGAGAGGTTTCACTGTATTTGACACTTCTGAAATTTTTTTTAAATTTTTTGCACTTGAAATTTTTTTATATTTATATAAATTTTGACATTTTTGAAATCTTTGACATGTTTTAAATCATTTTTTGACATTTTAGAAATTTTTGTAATTTACTGACATTTTTAAAATACTTTGAAATTTATTTTTCTTTTTATATTCTTGACATTTCTGAAATTTTTTGACATTTTCGAATTTTTTTAAAAAATTTGGTATTTTTGACATTTTGAATATCCTTTTATGTACTTTCGAATTATATACCTTATACCTGATGTGTGCGTGTATGCCACCATTTTTTGTAACTACCATAGCTTAAAAACTATTTGCCTGATTTAGATGAAATGCGACAGGCAGGTGATGTTGTGGTTGTTAAGAGTGCAAAACTACTTACATTGGGAGGTAAAAATTCAATATCCGTCAAGAAATTCATGATATTGAACACAGCATCGTATCTGATACATTCTAGTGGAGCATCACAACGTTTGTTCTTAATGCAAACGTTCAAATTGGTCAATATTGAACTATGGTAATGTGGGGCACATTTTATCAAAAGTGCTTTTGTCATTTCTACGTCTTCCTTCTAAAAAAGCGTTAATTGTGAGGTTAAGCTTTCAAGCTACCCACAGAAAAATATGAGAGAAACAAAAACTCCTTTTTACCCGATTCGCCACAAAACTTATTTGATTTTTAAATTCACGGGTACTAAATTTCACGTTTGCTAGTATTATTTCGTTTAAAAATTCCGCTGATTGACGCTCACGTGTCTCATGGCGGATAAAAACGCAAAAAGCGTTGATCTGGCCCGAAAGGCAGAAGAGCTGTCGTAGGTCACGGATTAGTTTGTTTCTTTTTATTTGTAATCGATCTTTTTATTGATCGATATGTATAGCAGTTCATTTTTGCCTGCTCGTGTTCTGGTTTCTCTCGTATCTCGGTAGATGACGCTTCTTGCGAGAGTTTTCTTACGATTTACACAGGATTAAAGACAAAACCGTCTAATTAACTTCGCAAGAGTGTCACATTGACCAAGCAATGTTCTGAGGAGTTCCATAAGGACGAAACAGTTAACTGTCCACACTTATAAGGTGTCCATTAGATCTTGGACCCCCGTGAGGTTAAGCTTTCAAGCTACCCACGGAAAAATATGAGAGAAACAAAAACTCCTTTTTACCCGATTAGCAAAGAAACTTATTTGATTAATTTATATATTACTGCACAAATTTTTGTTTTTCGTTCGCCTGTGTCTACTCAATAAGCCGCTGGGTTAATGCGTCCGTTGGTTGTCACGACAACGTCGCATGCTTTGGCAGGGCAAAGAATCAGATGTTGTACCTGCTACATTATTGAAATAGTGGTCGGCTACCGACGTATTGTTTACATTCGGTTCTGATTCGGTTTTTATGTTAATTATTTTGCCAAAACAATACAATTACAATGACAAAAAAGACGTAGTGTGGCGGCTGGTGACGTTAAAAATTGGGAGGGAAGCAATTTATATTGCATGGAAAAGGAGATAAAAAAACTTACCTAAACAATTTTATTTTAGCATTTTACAAATAAGCAGCTACTTGGTGTAGTTTTTAGTTTATTTGTTTATAGATAAAGTCTATTCGCTCTTCTTTTACATTCGGTAATGTTTTACCTATAGGCACTATTCAATTGGCACCTAATATCAGTCTTGCCTAGCATAGAAAATTCTATGTCGTTATTTAAATAAGTAGCACTTACGTTGTGTCTTTAACTTTCTACTAAAGTGCTTGATATCACACATTCGTAGTATAATAAGACAAATAAAGCAAAAAAAAGCATTTCGTTTTTCACAACCGCAAAACCAGTTTTCAGCATCGTATATGTTTTTATTACTTGCATTAAAACTTTGGTTAATTTTTAGAATTTTTAGCCCGGTCTATGACAGTGTTTATTTCCATTTTATAAACAAGCGATAACAAAAACAAACAATGACATGCGACCGGCAAGGCTTTTTACTACTGACATACCCCAAATCAAAACAAACTCATACGTCTTTAGGTACTAAGGATAGAACCGGCAACGCTAGGAAGGGCAACGGACGTTTTCGCACGATAATGATAACCGACTTTAACTAAAACAAACATTCCTCCATACACCGCTGAAAAACGGGTGAAATTAAAACCATGCCCCGCGCGGCGCTGCCGGCTTGTAATTATTTACGGTAAAAATTTCTACCGATCAATCGCTTGTTTCAGTCGCTTTTTACTTACAGTGATCTCCATACAGTTATTCCTATTACTCAGTACGGCTACATAATTGGGAACTGACCAAGGCAAGCAGCAGCCATCAAAGTTCTTCTTGTTTTGGACACATAATTCGGTGTAATGACTCACGTTCAAAAAAGATTTCTGCAATCCGCATAAGGACAGAATCTTGTCAAATGTGAACAAGTCATCGTCATTTTTTGATTTGACTACGAAATGGGCATACTGCGAATCTGAAACAATTTTTTTTACAAATTGTGAAAGACTTTCGCGGCCATCGTCCAATGGTGGGTGTGCTTTCGGGCTGTTCGGCCGTCGTCGTTGGAAATTCGTTCTCGACGTTTCGCCATCTCGAGTGGATGGCATCTTTAGGAGATGTTGACTGTTTGTCGGCTTCTCGAAGACTGGTGGTTAGTCTGTCGCGGGCGCAGGTTATATACGCTATGGTGGGCGGGACGTATATGAGAGCTGGTCGGGATTGGTCACATTCCCTTGATTCAGTTTTGTTATTGTAAGCGAGCCGTTTAGTGTTTTTAAGAACCGGTACCCATGTTCTGTTAATTTTAAGAGTTTCTTCAGATCTGTTGAAGTTCTGCTGGTGTTTATGAATTTCGATTGCTTCTCTATAGAGTCTTGGATAGTATGAAGAGGAGGCGCAGAGAACTTGTGTGTCTTCGAATTTTATTCGGTGGTCTTCATTGTTTAGTGTGTGGTCTGCAACTGCGGATTTTTCCGTATGTCCGAGTCGACAGTTGGCTTTGTGTTCAACACAAGAATCAAAGAACACAAAGCCAACTGTCGACTCGGACATACGGAAAAATCCGCAGTTGCAGACCACACACTAAACAATGAAGACCACCGAATAAAATTCAAAGACACACAAGTTCTCTGCGCCTCCTCTTCATACTATCCTAGACTGTATAGAGAAGCATTCGAAATTCATAAACACCAGCAGAACTTCAACAGATCTGAAGAAACTCTTAAAATTAACAGAACATGGGTACCGGTTCTTAAAAACACTAAACGGCTCACTTACAACAACAAAACTGAATCTCGGGAAAGTGACCAATTACCTACCAGCTCTGATATACGCCCCGCCCACCATAGCGTATATAACCTGCGCCCGCGACAGACTAACCACCAGTCTTCGAGAAGCCGACAAACAGTCAACATCTCCTGAAGATGCCATCCACTCGAGATGGCGAAACGTCAAGAACGAATTTCCAACGACGACGGCCGAACAGCCCGAAAGCACACCCACCACAATTTTTTTTTATTCAGTATTAATGGTAATTCGATACATTCCTTTGGGGATGGAATAGAGGACGGAGTAAAGAGTGCATTATTTAGTACAAAATTTCACGTTTGTTAGTATTATTTGGCTGACAAATTCCGCTGATTGACGCTCACGTGTCTGATGGCGGGTAAAAACGCAATAAGCGTAGATCTGGTCTGAAAGGCAGAAGAGCTGTCGTAGGTCACGGATTAGTTTGTTTCTTTTTATTTGTAATCGATCTTTTCATTGATCGATATGTATAACAGTTTTTTTCGCCTGCTCTTCTTCTGGTTTCTCTCGTATTTAGGTAGATGGCGCCTCTTGCGAGAATTTTCTCACTATTTACATAGGGTTAGAGACAAAACCGTCTAATTAACTTCGCAAGAGTGTTACATTGACCAAGCAGTGTTCTGAGGAGTCCCATAAGGACGAAACAGTTAACTGTCAGCACTTATTAGTTGTCCATTAGATCTTGGACCCCTGTGAGGTTAGGCTTTCAAGCTACCCACGGAAAAATATATGAGAAACAAAAACTAATTTTTACCCGATTAGCCAAGAAACTGATTCTTTAATTTTTTCAGATAACTATATTCCAAATGTTTGTTAGTTTTACTTACCCGGACTGCCGCAAAAGTGTTTCTCAGCACTAACGATTTTGCTTAACTCTGCCGATGGACCCCAAGTTGTAAAATTCTGTAGAGTCTTCCATTTTTCTACCAAAAAATCGACTTCGCCTTTACCGACTTCGTCTTGCACGTATACTTTCTGTAATTCAACAAGACAAAAATTTGATATTAGATTTAACACTACAACAATCTGGTTTGTTTTAGTTGACGTCGGCCATATTCATCGTGCCAAACCGTTCGTTGCCCTTCCTACGTGTTGCCGGTTCTATCCTTAGTGAAGATGTATGAGTTTGTTTTGATTTGGGGTAGGTCAGTAGTTAAAAGCCTTGCCGGTCGCGTGTCAATTGTTTGTTTTTGTTTCTTTTCAAAATGGAAATAAATACCGTCGATTATATAATTAACTGCGCAAATTTAAATTAGTTGACATATGAACTTCGACTACAAATAAAATGTTTAGGGCCACATAGACCGGACCTAAACATCCTAGTAAAAATTAACCAAAATTTTAGTGCAAGTAATAAAAATTATATGATGCTGAAAACTGGTTGTGCGGTTGTGAAAAACGAAATGCTTTTTTTTTGCTTTATTTGTCTTAGTATGAACAATCCACGAAGTGATCCTGTGTGGGTGGCAAAGAGAATGTATGATATCAAGCACTTTAGTGAAAAGTTAAAAACACCAAGTAAGTGCTACTTATTTAAATAACCACATAGAATTTTTTATGCTAGGCAAGACTGATATTAGGTGCCAATTGAATATTGCCTATAGGCAAAACATTACCGAACATAATGAAAATGTGGCAAAAAATGGACATATACTTAGTAGGTTAATAGTGTCATGTATGTAATTTGGGCATGCTATCCGGAACTTGGTTGGTTGACCTGATGTAAAAGTATTAGGACGTCAACCTAGGCGCCTCCACCATATGTCACGAGGGGGTTGTCGTGACTATTTGTGTACGTGTTGCGCACAAATAAAGAGGATCGTGAGATAGTTTAAGGGTTTATTTAATACTAGTACAAAGATACTTACACACTAATCACTACTGTCTGGCCCAGTTTTCTGATACAAATATTATTCACTTGTAGGTCGGGTTCAGCTCTCGATCAGAATCTCTTTACTGTTTCTATACTTGACTATTAAGAACTTAAGTACTTAGCGTACTCACTGAACTGAACCCCGACTATCCGTTCTTGATTGGTTTTATAGAAGCATGTGATTACAAACGTGTTTCAATCTTAAACATAAATCGTTTGCACCACATACTTCCTAGGTTGACGTCCTAATACTTTTACATCAGGTCAACCAACCAAGTTCCGGATAGCATGCCCAAATTACATACATGACAATAGACTGTTAAAAATTCTGTGGGATTTTTGAGGTTGCTCTACAGGGCATGATTAGTCTGAAACTGGTGCTAATCCGAGCACTTTATACATGTAAAAGAAGGGCGAATAGACTTTATCTATAAACAAATAAACTAAAAACTACACCAAGTAGCTGCTTGTTTGTAAAGTGCTGAAATAAAGTTGTTTAGGTAAGCTTTTTTATCTCCTTTTCCATGCAATATAAATTTCTGCCTCCCAATTTATAACCAGCCGCCCCTGTATACAAAGGTATTTTTATAAGAATTGTATAACTATCTATATTTATAAATTAAGAGGCTGTTGGTTGATATTATTAGATAGCCGCAAACTATATAAAACACCAAATATTCTTTGGGCGAGAGCGTTTATGTTAAGTTGAGTTTAAGTTAGATAAAAATTACTTACATTTCCGTACACGACCTGTTTTTCCTTGGTTTTCTTCTTGTACGGTTTTTTCGTTTTGTGAATTTTAGTCTTAGTAGGCGCGTCCTCTTCCTCTAACAAGGCTCCCGGAGGAGGCGCTACTGTCGCCTTTGGAACTAGTGTTGTGTTGTTCATGTCACTGCTGTAGAAAAAACATTTACTTTAACGTTTGCGTTTGATGTGTAAAATGGTTGTTTTGTTTGTGAAAAATGAGAAAAAATTTAATAAAAAAAACACCAGCAGTTGGCTAAATTTACTTGTAAGTACTAGTCGCAGTTGAGTACAAAATTGATAGGTATATACCTATAATGTACGACATGCTTCAACTCTTAGTTTTGATGCCCAAAGCGCACTTACGAAATTATACAGTTTTGTATTTTCATGAATCAAGTTATTGGGTGATTTTGTACCCAACTGCGACTAGTAGTTGCAAGTAAATTTAGCAGTTGAGTGTTTTTTTTATTAAAAAAAATACTCTGCCAATCTATGGGCACCTAAGCTCACACTAGGTACTATAGTTCTAGTGTGAGCTAATATAATCAAAAACTGAAATATATTTTATTCAACTCCAGACTCAATTACCTTTCGTTTGATACCACACAAGCCATGTTTTGACTTAAACTCAAATTTTTTTAATCTACCCCCCACCCTTTAAAAAAAAACTAAAATGTATTTTGTTTAACTCCAGACTCAATTACCTTTTCGTTTGATATCACACACGCCATATTTTCACTTAAACTCTAATTTTTGAAATATACCCCCACCCTTTTTTTAAAATAAATTAAAATGTATTTTGTTTAACTCCAGACTCAATTATCTTTCGTTTGATATCACACACGCCATATTTTCACATAAACTCTAATTTTTGAAATCTATCCCCACCCTTTTATTTGGTTTGTGTTCGGTGGATTTTGTTCATTTTTAAATGAGACCATCACGGCCCAAGACCCAACTTAGGTACCAAATTTCATTAAAATCGGACAAGCGGTTTTTGAATTATGCGGGTTGGTCGTTACAGACAGACATACAAACAGACAGACAGACAGCAAAACAAAAAAGTTTCAAAATCATCTGAAACGCAAAGATATATAAAAAAATTTGAAATCGGAGCAACTTTTTTTTTTCGAAAAAATTAGGATCACCATAGCTCACACTACTTATAGTAGTGATATTGCAACTTGGTGTGATAATAATAGTTTTAAGTTAAACGTTAGTAAATGTTCCTGTATGTCTTTTTCCTTAAACCGGGATATTATGTTTTATGATTATTCTTTAAATGATACAAAGTTGCAAAGAGTAATACAACAAAAAGACTTAGGTGTAATATTTGATCCCACTCTTTCGTTTTCGTCGCATATATTAACTAAGATTGAGAGTGCTCAAAAAATATCAGGCTTTATTGCTAGGAACACCAAAAAATTTAATATAGAGGTTGGCTTGCACCTTTTTGACAGCCTGGTCTTGCCTATATTGGAATATGGTTCTATTATCTGGTCGCCACAGTATAATGTGTGGATTTCACTTTTAGAGAGGGTACAGAGAAAGTTTCTGAAATGTATGTATTTCAGCCTAATCTCCTCTCAGCCTAAGATCTTAGTAAACACTGATGTAGGTGTTCTCTTACCTTTGATTATGACCACCGGACGTCTCAGAATCGTTGTCAGATTTGTGAAATTTACTTTTTATCTTTTTGCCAAAGTTTGAGGTAAGGTTTTTGGAAAGATGGTGTATTAAGATGTATTCTTTTGGGTTTTTGATCAAGGGCCCATATGGTCGAACGGATTTTATCAGATTTGACCATGCTGTGAGTCGATTCGCTATGTAGGTGCCTCTGGTGGAAAATCCCTGCAAAAAATATTTAATTAAACAATTTTACAACAAATAAACGGATCTATGAAGAATTGATCTATTTTTGCGGATATATTTAACCCTTGAAGATAAAAAAGAATCAAACAAGTTTCATGGCTAATCGGGTAAAAAGGAGTTTTTGTTTCTCTCATATTTTTCCGTGGGTAGCTTGAAAGCTTAACCTCACGGGGGTCCAAGATCTAATGGACATCTAATAAGTGTTGACAGTTAACTGTTTTGTCCTTATAGGACTCCTCAGAACACTGCTTGGTCAATGTGACACTCTTGCAAAGTTAATTAGACGGTGTTATCTCTAATCCTATGTAAATAGTTCGAAAACTCTCGCAAGAAGCGCCATCTACCGAGATACGAGAGAAACCAGAACAAGAACTGGCGAAAATAAACTGCTATACATATCGATCAATGAAAAGATCGATTAAAAATAAAAACAAACAAACTAATCCGTGACCTACGACAGCTCTTCTGCCTTTCAGGCCAGATCAACGCTTATTGCATGTTTACACGCCATCAGACACGTGAGCGTCAATCAGCAGAATTTTTAAGCCAAATAATACCAACATGTAGTATGAATGTGAGAGTGAATAAGTACTAACGAAACGACCAAAGGTAATCAAAAAACTTACCAACTGCGGATCTTGAAACGTGGGAAACTCCATGGATTTTACGGTGAACGGTAAAATGATGCATGTTGCCGACAAAGCTCCGATGATGCTAATGATGAGGAATGGGTGCTTGACTAGGAAATTTGATGCACACTCTAGTACTGCCATTTTCAAATTTATTATTGTTTTCTCCCGTTTACGATCTTATGGGATTGGTCCATTGTTATACTGTCATGGTTGGCATGGTGAATTTAATTTGTCTAGAAGTAGGAATAGTCCAATCATTAAAGACACAAAAAAGTTGTTATGGTGCACAAGGTTCGAAAGCATTGAAACTTGGCATGATTCTAGGGTTGAGAGTCTTTAGTATTCCAGTAAATTTACGAGATTGAGAAATGTTAGCTCGCGCCGTCATCTTGGAAAAATGGCGCACAACTTCAGTTTTTTTTAAATAATTTGGTTTCTAAAGGTTTTAGAAAAAAAAAACAACAGTTTTCAAGATATTTGCATTTATAGTTTTTAATGCATGAGTAAAAATTTTGTGATATGCCTAATTCACCTATTACTTTCTTTAATAACTGTTTAGCCATGCAATAAAAACTTTAAATACAAAAATCTCGAAAACCTTTGTCTAAGCATCATTACAACAGTATAACTTTTTTACATAAAAATAAGAAGTAAAATCATATTTTAAATAAAAACCAACGCACAAAAAAGTAACACTGATTTTAATATGACCCTGAGAATATCATGTACAATATACACCAAAGTTTTTCTCAAAATCGAATTGCTCATCACAAAAAACCCCTACCCTAAAATTGTAAAAATATTGATTAGTTATTAAAGAAAATTGAAATGCAAAAATAAAGTATAACACTCGGTAAATATCATTTTTTGGACTAAGGCAAGTGTAGCTAAATCTTAATATTTTGATTCGACTAATCTACAATTTTTTTTGTTTACAACTCGTAGACAATGATTGAGTAGAAAATTTCGGACTTCCATTGTCTTTATTTAGTTTAAACAACATGTTTTGGTTTGTAAGTACTAACTGAAAGGTCTTGGTTAAATTAAACAAAGACAATGGAAGTCTGAAATTTCATTTTTACAGTTTTACTATGTAGTAAAACTAAAAAAAAATTTGATTTTTATAAAATGCCAGTATTTTAGCTCTTCTCTTTTATTAAGACTAAAAAGTAAAAAACAAAATAAATATATTTTTTTTACATTAAACAATTTTATTACAAAATTACACTTAAAAGTAAAAAATAATTTGGCAGATTTTAATTTACTATATTTAACGGCACATTATATATTTTTAACTTCGGTATAAAAAATTTTTAGAAGCATAGGTCTTGGCATAGGTAATTTATTAAAAAATAAATTGTCTTGATTCTGGTTGCTGTTTAATGACACATTTGACATGTTCACTGCCACACATAATTTACAACTATTCCACTAACACTACAAAAATATGGGCTAGAAGAGGTTCCCTGGAGGTTCACTTTTTCACCCTATGCAGAATTAAATGTTTAGTGCGGTCCTAGAGAGTGCAATTGGTGAGGGTTATAGAACATGGTGGAGAAGAAAACAACTACATTTTTAGGTGTTTTAGATCAAGTTGGCAGTGAATATTTTAATAAAAAAGTAGCCGACCATATTTGTTTAGCGTAAAAGGCCATATTTTGGATAAAAAAGCCAGACAAAACCATCCAAAAAAGTTTAATGATCCTTATTTATCCTTTATCCAGACATATGGTCACCGTAGGAAATATGACAACAGAATGAAACAATATAAATGTTTTTAAGTACAAAAGCATTGACAAAATAATTTTTTAAATGTGGTTTTAAAGTACTAGGATTTGGGGCCCTAGGATTTTTTAATATCTAAGTATTATGTAGGCATTAAAAACCAAGCTGTTTTTTACTAACCACTTATGAATTGGCAACATGATATTAACTAGAGGACACACATACATTCAAGTCTCCCTGGTTACTAAATGCTATTTTTGGCTGCACACAAAATGGGGATTCATTGGAAGGTGGTGGTGAACTGCTGGGAAAAGGGGTGCGATTTTTTATCCCCTGCTAAAATGTCAAAATCATCCCCCAATTCTCCACAGCATCAATGGTCTAAATCTGGGATCAGACAAGGAAGGTCATATACAACTCCGGCGTCGGCGAGTGAGATGGAAGTATAGGGATGCTGGAGAGTAAATCTAACCTCAACAAACAAGGATAAATATTTTTTGATATGCGATTCTGACGATTTTATACAACGTTCTAAGACGTTTTAATTAATTGAACATAGTTTACCTACTACAGAATAATTAAAAACTCACCTTTTTTAAATTTGTAAAACAAAACCGGTCGTACCCAAAGAACAGCGAGGAAGTTTTTGCATTTGCAAATGAAAAAACAAAGATGGGTATGTTCACGGATAAGTGTAAGTGTACGTCGCATGTGCACAGTGGGCATTAACGTATTAATACGTTAATAGTGGGTTTACACATGCATGAATTTAGTGGCGCCAGTGTTCGCGCCAGTTCTATTTGCACGCCAGTAAAGGTTTACACTATTGTGCGAAAACTAAAAAGACTGGCACGCTAGTTTCATTTTTAAAATATACACGATACGCGATATGTCGGCTGAACTCTCGGAAGCCTGCAAAATAGTCGCTAAACTTTTATTGAAAAAAAAAAATAAAAGAGGTTCAGGAAAAGGAACAACGAAAAGGCCGTATCCGCATGGGTTAAAGCATGGATTGCTAGTCGATCTACTTTGGGTGCTTCCGAAAAACTTTTAGGAGAACTTGCAGCAGAAGATCCTGCTAGCTATAAAAACCATCTTCGAATGACAAAGCAACATTTTGATATTCTTCTAGAGTTTCTCTAATTAAACAACATTCTTTAAAATTCGGTCTGCTACTTTAAACCATGGTACTTTTGGGGTGTATACTTCATTTGCACCGGCTCCGGAACGTTGGCTTTTTTTAATTTTTGTCAATTCCAAAGCATATGTGTTTCTTAAGGATCATATTTTTGCTTTTACTTCTGCAACTTCAAAGCCTTCAATAGTCATTATTTTACTATTTTTTTGGGAAGCATTATCTCGACTATCTTTGTTTTTATACGAACTACTGTGTACATCCCATAAACAAGGAAAACATTCATAGCCTTCAAGAAACTGTATGGTCAGTTCTGCTGACCACTTTTGTTAGCCATATTAAGCTATAAAAACAAAAATAAACAAAATTTTTAAGCTCAAACACAATGAAAATAAAAAATAATGTAAAATAATGAACTTAAAACTGGCGAGCCGACGTGCAAGCACTTGTTTACACATGAAAATTTTCCTTTTCTGCGCGCATGCGTCACCACTGGCGCCAGCAAATTCAGTCAGCTGCAGACTTTTTTGATACATGCATGCAAAAAAATAACTTGTGCGCAAGTCGGTGTTTACACTTGCAAATTTAACTTACTGGCGCGCCAGTTTTTATTGGCGCCAGCAAATCCATGCATGTGTAAACTCTCCTTAATGACAGTGGGCCTTTCATGACTTCCGTGAGTGGACTACAAAAAGATATAAAGGGAACATTCTTAAATTACGTAACGCAAACATTCAGGATTTCTTAACAACAGGTATCGAAAATATAACATTATACCGGGTGGGCCAAAAAAAACGGGACAATTTTTTTTCATTTTAACTTTTGAACTATACAATCGATTTTAACAAGACAAACTGCACTTGGCAGAGAATTAATCAGAGTTTTGACTGAATGTATTTTTTTGTCCAAAATCCAAGATGGCGAACAAAATTAAAATCTACCCTTCAAAGATGCTCGTTTATTCTCGTGTTGCAAACATATTATGTCTTAATTATTTTTTTAAATTAGTAAAAAAGCTGCATTCTTATTGCTACGCACAACAAGGTACGAATTAGCAAAATCGGTTCAGTGGTTCTAAAAAAATATTTTGGTTTGAATCATTGTTTTGTATATTATACGATTGCCGTGGCAATCATGTCTGCATTTATTTTCTTATAAATCCATTACTACGGAAGCGATTTTAATGAAATAAAAAACAAAGAACTGATTGCTTTTTCAAGACCATGATCAAAGTGTATCGCCATCTTAAAATTTAAGATGGCTGACAGAATCATACTTAATGCTTCAAAATGGCGTGTTTATTCTTAGTTTCTGCAAATGTTTTAGTTTTTTAATTCATAGAAAATCACTACTTTTCCCCTACACAACGAGGTGCAAATTAGTAAAATTGGTGTGGTGGTTCTCAAAAAATCTATTTTTGTTTTAGCCATTGTTTTACAGATTACACGATTGCATTGCTAATCCTGTCTGCATTCATTTCCTTATAAATTCGTTATTATTAAACAATTTTAGTTAAATAAACAAAATTATCTTGTTGAATTGATTGCTCTTTAAAGATTATAATCTAAATTTGCCGCCAACTTAAAATTAAAGATGTCGGACAGAATATACTTGATTCTTCAAAATGGAGTGCTTATTGTTATTTTACGAAAATGATTTAGTTTTTTTTTAATTTATAGAAAAACATTACTTTTCTCCCGCATAAAGAGATAAAAATTATTTAAGTGCTTTTCTATAAATTAAAAAAAGAAGTAAAACATTTTTTGAAAATATAAACGTGCCTCTTTGAAGGGTCAAGTATGATTATTTCCGACATTCTAACTTCTAAGATGGCGGTAAATTTCGATTATAAACTTTAAAGAACAATCAATTCTCACCATGATTTTTTTTATTTCACTAAGATCGGTGCAGTAATAATGAGTTTATAAAGAAATGAATGCAGACAGGATTGGCAATGCAATCGTATAATCTGTAAAACAATGGCTGAAACAAAAATAAATTTTTTGAGAACCACCAAACCGATTATTAAAACATGTTCGCAACACAAGAATAAACAAACACCTTTAAAGGGTATAATTTTATTTCGGCCGCCATCTTGTATTTTGAAATGACGGCCAAATAAATTTATTTCTTTAAAACTCTGATTAACATTCTGCCAAGTGCAGTTTGTTCATTAAAATCGATCGAAAAATACTCTGCCAATTTATGGGTACTTCAGCTCACACTAGGTACTATGGTTATAGTGTGCGTGTGAGCTAATATAATTAAAAACTGAAATATATTTTATTCAACTCTAGACTCAATTACCTATCGTTTGATACCACACAAGCCATGTTTTGACTTAAACTCTAATTTTTGAAATCTACCCCCACCTTTAAAAAAAACCTAAAATGTATTTTGTTTAACTCCAGGCTCAATTACCTTTCGTTTGATATCACACACGCCATATTTTCACATGAACTCTAATTTTTTTAATTTACCCCCACCCTTTTTTGTTAAATAAACTAAAATGTATTTTGTTTAACTCCAGACTCAATTACCTTTCGTTTGATATTACACACGCCATATTTTTACATAAACTTAATTTTTGAAATCTACCCCCATGCAAATGGGACCATCTCGAGCGAAAACCCAGCCTAGGTACCAAATTTCATTAAAATCGGGCTAGCGGTTTTTGAGTTATGCGCGTTGGTCGTTACAGACAGACAGACATAGAGACAGACAGACAGACAGACAGACAGACAGACAGACAACACAACAAAAAAGTTTCAAAATCATCTGAAACGCAAAGATATATGAAAATTTTTGAAATCGGAGCAACTTTTTTTTTCTCGAAAAAATTAGGATCACCATAGCTCACACTACTATAGTATAGTAGTAGTGTGAGCTAAAAAGTAAAAAAATTCAAAAAATAGTTAAAAAGTGTCAAATACATATGTCAAAAAATTATAAAATTGGAGCTACAAATTGCATTGCTTACGTTGAACTGGAAGTTTTTTAAAGTTTCCCATAAAAACCTCGTGATTCGACCCGTTTCGCGAAAAATCAAAAATTGATCCGCGGATTTGAGCGGTATACTGTATTTCAGCACGCAATGCTTTTACCTATCAAAACTATATAGTTTGTTTCCTCATCCAGCTCCAAGCAACGGACTTCTAGTCTTAGCTTTTCCTTCAGCGACCGAACGTTGAATGCTAACTTTTATACGTCATATTATACTTCGCAAAAATATGTGCCGGTTAGATCTTTTGTTTTTCTACACGTTAGCGGTGCTTTATAAGTTAGCGTTAGGTCAAAACGGTAACAAAGTGAACATACCCAATCAGGGTACAGTGGTGGGCCAGGAACTAAGGAAAGGATACCAGAAAATTATCGGGTATTTGGGAATACCATACGCGCAACCACCGGTTGGTTCGTTGCGTTTTAACCCACCAGTGACTGATCCTTTGCCTTCCTGGGAAGGCGAAAGGAACGAATCTTTTGCTCCAGCATGTGTTCAGGTTCAACAGGACCTCAAACCATCAGAAATACCATTTTTGCATCTGTTGGATTCGAAACTTTCCAACAATTATAGCTATTACAACCACAGTGAAGACTGCTTGTATCTTAATGTTTTTGTACCTACAAGTAAGTAAAAACTTATGTTTCTTATAAGTGCAAAAAGTGTCATATACAGGGTGTTTGGCACATGAACCGTCAACATTTTTTGGGATATTGCTGGGGTCATTTGCTACTTTTTCTACCTAGGAACTTGGGTCCTTAGAGTCACGGCTAAAGAGATATGAATTTTTTAATTTTTTTTCTCAAATTATCCAAAGTCCCACCTTTAAACCCTCAAAAGATTTTTATTAATGTCTGGAAAAGCACCATTTTTAAAAAATAATTCTGTAATCTTATGCTTCTTCAAGTAATTAATAGATTTGTTAAAATTGATGTACCAAAGGGACATACGAGGTTTTTTATTGAAGAACATTAGTGATTTTGTGCAAGAAAATTAATTTCAAAATTAAAAATCAAAAAGTATCGACAATTGAGAACCTTTTCTATTAAAAACTTCTTTACTTGATTACCTTTCTAACGGTATATTACACATTGATAAAAAAAAAACATTTCTGCTTTAAAATATGGATATTCCGTCAGAAGGGCGAGACTCGTTCGGAATTGGTAAGAAAAACAATTTGATGTTTATGATCGTTTACCTACTTAAACAAAAGTTAAACTTTTAACAATAATGTATTGTGTTCTTTATTTATAAATTTTGTTCGAAACGATCATAAACATCAAATTGTTTTTCTTATCAAGTCCGAACGATTATTGCCCGGCTCACAGAATATCCGTATTTTAAAGCAGAATTGTTTTTTTAATCAAAGTGTAGCATACCGTTAGAAAGGTAATCAACTAGAGAAGTTTTTAAAAGAAAATAAAGTTCTCAAGTGTCGATACTTTTTTAAATTTTTAATTTTGAAATTGATTTTCTTTCACAAAATCACTAATGTTCTTCAATAAAAAACCTGGTATGTACCAAAGACACATTTTAACAACTCTATTACTTAGTTAAAGTAGCATAAGATTACAGAATTATAAAGAAAATTGGTGCTTTTCCAGACATTAATAAAAAGCTTACGAGGGTTTAAAGGTGGGATTTTGGGTAATTTGAGAAAAAAAAATTAAAAAATTCATATTCCTTTAGCCGTGACTCTAAGGACCCAAGTTCCAAGGTTGAAGAAGTAGCAAATGACCCCAACAATATCCCAAGAAATTTTGACGGTTCATGTGCCGAACACCCTGTACAGCGGCGTAGCGTGCCCGAAAGGGCGGGGGGGGCGACAGCTAAAAAGGGCGCCTCTGAAAACTGATGAAAAATCTTATGGCAAAAAAAAAACCAAAAGGTCAAAAAGGCGCCTCTCACAAATCTTGCGACCAACCAAAAAAAAGAACCGCGCCGTAGAAATTTGAACCGCGCCGTCTCCAAAAAAAAAAAAAAAAGGTCATCTCATATGTCAGGGGGCGGCCGATAAGTCGCCAGGGCGCGTCTGACGAAATCTTGCAACTAAAAAAAAAAACATCATGTATGAGGGGGCGGCCGATACGACACAAGGGCGCCTCTCCCACCTATGGGGCGCCACTACCCTCGGGGCGGGGGGGGGCGACGAACCCCCCGCGCCCCCCCCACCCTACGCCGCTGACCCTGTATATACAGGAGAGGCGAAAAACTGAATTAAATTCTTTATTATTACGTGTAAATAAAGTGAAGAAAATGCATTGGGATGAAAGTAGTAGGATTAATAACTAAATATAGATAGTTTTACCGTATAGGGGGATTAATTTGGAAACTAATGACATAATTAAGTCAAAATATCAAAATTTTGCAGTTGCGTCATTGTTTTGTTTGTTTTGTCACGGGCGCACCCAGGGGGGGGGGCCCGGGCCTTAGATTTTTTTACATATTTTCGACATATTTCAGAAAAAAAACACAAGAAATAGCCTAAAATTCGACATCATGAGGCTTCACCCCCCCCCCCCCCAAGAGACCTCGCCCCCCCCCCCCCCCCTAAAAGACATATTCCTGGGTGCGCCACTGGTTTTGTTGTCTAGTTTTGGGAGGGCACTACCTGTAGCAGCCGCTACTGATTAAAATACAGTGACTTATTTTTGTTCAAACCAAGAATCTTCTTTGAACCACTGTACTGGCAGCGTAAAAAACATTTTTTTGTTATTTTATTTTTCATGCATTTGCATTATCCTTTTGGACAAAAAAGGTATTTAAAACATACAGTATATGGGCATTTCTTTGTAAGTGAAATAAAAGCATCATTCCTTATCAGCATTTATCTTTAGTTATTCTGATAAATTATTTGTACCTATCCAGTTGTTTTGAAATTTAAGAGTTCAGGTGTTTATAAGTTGATATATTCGAAGGAATATAAAAATTGATTTAAGGTTATTTTACACTTTGGGGCAGGGGCGGCTAGTGCATAAGGGCTGCAGAGCTGCAGAACCCCCAAAATTTTCACATTATTTGACTATTTTTTAGCCGTTTTTTTTCTAATATAATTATTTTATTTCTAAAATTATTGGAATAGCAGTATATTTTCGGTCTGGTGTTGGTATAGTAGGCCTTCAAATCGCGTACGTGTGTTGAGTATGACGCCGCGCGCCGTCGCCGAAGGCCGCATTTCACAGTCGATCAAATAAAGTTATTGGCATTGTTGCGCTGCTAAATTGCAACACAACGTAGCTGGGCGGCTAACGAGATCTGTGCTCAGCTAGGAACCCCTTCCTTCGCCCCGCACCGCACTTGCTCATGGGTTTAGATAGCGAAATCTAGGCAAAAATAGAGCTGCAAAACTTGCAGTTCCAGTACAATCCCGGGCGGGCGGGCTCAGCGTTGCGAGTTTGCGGGCGCATTTATTTATTTAGAAGACGCCAAACGCATGAGCGGGAGGTTATGGTCGTGTTTGTTGTTTGTTTTTCTATAATTGTGTCACAATGAATGTGGTGGATAATTTAATGAATTTAAAAAAATTATCTCTCTTTGACTTGATTTTTAAAAAATAATATTATAATTATAATAGAACTCACAAACTTTACTGTCACGAGCCGCCACTGCTTTGGGGTATATATTTTCAAAGAATTGCTAAAAATTTAATATAGGTGTCACTGCTCATTATTATTTTAATTAATTTAAAAAAAAACTAGTTTAGCTACAACTGCGATACCCCATTTTACGCCCGCATCTCATTTTGCCCTCCTTTCCCCTAAATATCATATTTCGGATGTCACAGCAAAAAAATATTTTATACCAACCTTTCCTAGGCATTTTTTTTGTGTCCTATATAAAGAAAAAATGCAATAAAATTATAGGGATTTCCGTGTTTTTTTGGTAAACCTTAAAATATCCGGAGTTGAAATGTGAATATTATTTTCCATGCAAAATGCGGATAAGAAAACAAATAAAGAACATTAAAACCTTGCAAACCGACTGTAAAATAAAATTAAGAACCAGTAGATTTTCTAATCTTAATCTCAATCAAAATCTAAAATGCTATAGGTACTTAATCGATAAATAAATTTAGTCCAGACGAAGCCAGTAGGGTTTTTTATTGTAACAAGTAAGGTCCCCAGTTTTCCTTCTTGCCGCTCACTCCTATTTTCTGCCAAAACAATATTCGGATATTTTAGAATCATACATATCTGATAGACATTTTAGAGTAAAACAGGAAGACTCATACTCAAATTTAAGAGAAATTCAAGCAGGCGTGCCCCAGGGTAGCGTACTAGGCCCTTATCTATACTTATTATTCACTTGCGATATCCCAAAGCCAGAAAATTGTCACTTAGCAACATTGGCCGATGATACTAGTTTATTGACGGTAGAAAAATCTATTGAAAAATGATTAGAAAAACTTTAGGATGCAGTCACCGAAGTTCACAGTTGGACCACAAAGTGGCGAATAAAATTAAATGAAACCCAATCAATTCATGTTGATTTTACAAACAAAAATATAAATCACAATTAAATAACAATTAACAACATTCCCGTACCATATTCAAATCAGGCAAAATATCTCGGTATGACACTTGATGCCAAATTGCGCTGGAAAGCACATGTTAAGAAAAAAAAAGAAGAACTTGAGATAAATTATAGAAAAATGAACTGGCTAATTGGAAGGAATTCCAATTTAACAATTCATAATAAGTTACTGCTTTATAGACAAATACTGAAACCAGTCTGGACATATGTTATTCAACTATGGGGTTGTGCTAAAAAGAGTAACATTCTAGTTTTACAGAGATTTTAAAATAAAGTATTAAGAAACATTGTGAATGCACCTTGGTACGTTCGAAATAGTGACCTTCATCGAGATCTAAAAATCGGAACTGTAGCAGAGACTATAAAAAAGTACGCAAAAAGCCATGAAGATAGACTCCATCGGCATGTGAATGTGGAAGCAATTCAGCTTCTAGACAATACTATGCTAGTTCGAAGACTAAAAAGCCGTTTGAGCTAGTAAACTAAGTGAATTACATAAAACAAAATAATGCTATAAACACAACACAATTGTGAGTTACAGACCAAACAAAGCGGGGAGAACTGTTGAGTGAACCCTAAGTTTAAATCTGACTTTTTTAGTAAATTACGGTAAAACAAAATTGCTAATTAGTCTTACTGACTAGATTGTAATACAATAAACACAGTGTGTTTGACAAATTAAAAAAAAAAACTCCTATTTTCAGTATTTCTCTAATAGAAAGAGATAAATATACAATTTATATTTCCATCTTTTTCTATAAGAGAAAGAGGGAAATAGAAGTGAGCGACAAAAAGTGAAACTGTAGCAAGCTAAGAAGGAATCGTCTCTTCACATTAGAGGTGACAGGTTCATATCACGGATCACCTTTGTTGGGTGATCCGTGTTCATATCCTGTTATCGGCCAAAACTCTTCTGTACTTGGGATGTTATACAAAAAGTTTTTGTATTTTAAAAGTTTCCGTTTAACTGGACTATAAAATTGCTTTGATTTTGTCAACAAAATAACGTGTTAGTTGGTTATTGGCTGTCCTTGTCTGGAGCATTCACCGTCTGGAGCCAAAAAGGCCTATAGGTGAACAAGGACTAAGAAACAATTTTAAACACGCAAAATAGCTACGAGTCTGTAAAGACAACAAACCTTATGCAAACTTTATTTGGATGGAATGGATTTACGTCTTTTTTTATTAACAAAAACTTAGATTCAAGAAACTGTAATACTATAAAAAAAACATTATAAAAGAAACACCCAACTGCTAAATTTACTTATAAGTACCAGTCGCAGTTGAGTACAAAATTGATAGGTATACCCAGAAACGAGTAGGTATTAGTTTATGGTATACCTATAATGTACGACATGCTTCAACTTTTAGTTTTGATTCCCAAAGCGCACTTACGAAATTATACAGTTTTGTATTTTCATGAATCAGGTTATTGCAATGGCGTATATACGGGGGGGGCTGGGGTTCCCGGCCCCCCCCCCCCGAAGCTAAGATTTTTTTGGATATTTTCCACATATTTCATTAATACAAACATAAAATAGCATAAAATACAGCCTCATGAGGTCTCGCCCCCCCCCCCCCAAACTGTCTCGGGCCCACCCCGAAACTTTTTTCTATATACGCCACTGGGTTATTGGGTATAGTTTTTGCAAAGTCACCTGAAATGCTCCTAATACGGGGTTCTATCGATTTCATGAAATTTTGCTTCAATCTGCCCTTCAAAAAGTTATCCAAATTCATAAAAAATCTTCCTGGTATAATTTCAACCCTACCGACAGAGAAAAGGCGCGGCTCTTGGCGGTCCGAGCACAAAGTATTTGTTTTCTGACCGACCCAGCACAGGTGGATAGACGGCACAATTTCAACCCTACCGACAGAGAAAAGGCGCGGCTCTTGGCGGTCCGAGCACAAAGTCTTTGTTTTCTGACCGACCCAGCACAGGTGGGTAGACGCTTTTAATTGCTTTCAGGTGTTCGTTTCGGTACCCCTTTAAGCCGATCACACACAAAAATGCATGGCGCATAGAAGTTCAACCTTATGGACTTTTCTTATGCAAAACCAATATGGCCGCTGCTATTCGATCGTTGATTGGTTGAAAGCCCCATGCCACGCGTTATGCACCATGCTACGGAGGTGTGTGTGAAGGCCTTTAGTCGGCAGTATACAGAGTTAGAAAATAAATCAGTGTCGTTTCTGTAGGTGTAGGAATAGAAAGTTTTATTATCAATTTTTATTTCTTTAGTTTACGCTATAATTAAATGAAATAATTTTCATGAGTATATCTACCGCCACCCATGTCACTTTCTTTAAAGGATATGCCGATGGTCGGATTTAACCTTTGTTCAACTGACTTTGCAAAAACTTTAATTTTGAACCCAACTGCGACTAGTAGTTACAAGTAAATTTAGCAGTTGAGCACTATGACTTTACAATTCATTTAGCTTTACCCAAAAAGTACGTGTAGATTTTCTACGGACGCGAACAGTGTTACCTTCTATTGACTGAAGGTGGGGGAGGTGAGAGGGAGGAGGGAACTAGTAAAATGGCGTCAAAAAAAAACTTAAAGCGTGTGCCGAAAGAATTGTTGAAATCCGAGGGGTCATCGGCACCCTAAAATTTTGTACAGCGTCCAACAGGACTTGGGTCCTGACGTGTACTGTTGGGTCCTGTTGAGTACTGTTGGGTACTGTCGTGTACTGTCGAGTACTGTTGGGTACTGTCGTGTATTGTCGAGTACTGTTGGGTCCTGTCGGTGTACTGTTGAGTACTGTCGTGTACTGTCGAGTACTGTTGGCGGTGTACTGTTGGGTCCTGTTGAGTACTGTCGTCGTGCCTCGCCCTCAAAAAACATGCGAGCAAAAAAAAAAAAAAAAAAAAAAGGTCATCATCTTTGGGGAACCGCGCCGCGCTCACAAATCTTGCGACCAAAAAAAAAGGTCATCATCATCATCCTATATGAATGAACCGAACCGCGCCGTAGAAATTTGAACCGCGCCGTCTCCAAAAAAAAAAAACAAAAAAACAAAAAAAAAGGTCATCCTGTCGTTTTGCATCTACGCCACTGTTTCGGGTAAGAGGGTTGTGTCGAGTACTGTTGGCTTCTATCATGTACTGTTAAGTCCTGTTACGTACTGTCGTGTACTGTTGGGTACTGTCGTGTACTGTTGGGTCCTGTCGAGTACTGTTGGGTCCTGTCGTGGTACTGTCGGGTACTGTTGGGTCCTCTCGTGTACTGTCGAGTACTGTTGGGTCCTGTCGTGTACTGTCGAGTACTGTTGGGTACTGTCGTGTACTGTCGAGTACTGTTGGGTCCTGTCGTGTACTGTCGTGTACTGTCGTGTACTGTCGAGTACTGTTGGGTACTGTCGTGTACTGTCGAGTACTGTTGGGTCCTGTCGTGGTACTGTCGAGTACTGTTGAGTACTGTCGTGTACTGTCGAGTACTGTTGGATCCTGTCGTGGTACTGTCGGGTACTGTTGTGAAATTTGTACAGTACTGTTGAAAGCTGATGACCCCTCGTTGAAATCGCTCTAAATTTGTGAAAGGTCTAGCTACAACTATTACTAATAAGGAGGGAGGGGAGAAGAGAGGAAAGGGGAAACTAGTAAAATGATGTTGGAAAAAGTCTTCAACCGTGTGCAGAAAGAACTTTTGAAATCGCTTTATATTTGTGAAAGTTATAGCTATAACTATTACTAATAAGGATGGTTTGAAGGGTGAGGGAGAGGCGTGAGGGGGGAACTAGTAAAATGGTGTTGGAAAAAAAATCTGAAAGCGTATGCAGAAAGAATTTTTGAAATCGCTCTATATTTGATAAAATTATGCAAATATGGTTTTTGAATAGGGTGGGGGGAATGACAGGAGGGGAGATGGGTGGGAGCAGGGAGGACTACAAAATAACTACAGCAAATTAGAGGACATTTGCAATGGGTAATCAAGGAATTTTAATAAAACCGCCTCAAATTTAGATAATTTGTATAATGTGACAAAATGGCGTCTAAAGACGGCCATGTTGATTCCTGTTTAAAAAAATATAGCCTATATCACCTTCGGGATCAGTAGTAATTCAACGACACCTTTTTTGTCAAAATCGGTTCAGCCGTTTAGCCTCTAGTGTGGCACAAACATACTTACTTACATACATACAACAATTCATTCGTTACCCCGCCGTGAACTTTTTTATGTTCGCCGTCAATAAAATCTAAAATTCAAAAAAATCTTGTTTTATTTAGAAATTTTTAGGCCATATTTTGTTATTTCAATTTGACAGACAATAACAATAAATTAGGTTTGACAAATTAGATTTGACAAAAACACATAATAATATCAATTAGTAAATAACCAAATTTGAGGGATAAACATCCAGTCGGGTTGGTGCGTGTTCCGCTATGTGACACAAACACGCCAACACAAATGGCGTTACAGTCCTGCATGGGCTGCGTCCGGTCCTGCGCTTGTGAACATTTGCTTTATTGACACGCGACAAACTTAAACGTGAAATACTAAACCTTATTCTAAAACAGGAGTAAAATAAAAGAGCGAAAAATTATAAAAGAAGTTTCCTGTGCTTCAGCCGGGACTTGAACCGGGAACTTTGGCCATGTACGTCAACGCCCTACAAATTGAGCCACCGAAACCATTATTATTTTGGTCTTATGGGATTACCTACCCTAAAACTCGCTAAATGACGTTTTCTTTAATCTTAACTTAGGGTGTGGTTTTTTCGCCTCTCTGTAATCCTAACATTCTGCAACTCGGTGCCAAATTTTCAAAATTTAGCCAATTTGGTCTTATGGGATTCCCTACCCTAAAAAACGCTAAATGACGTTTTTCCGAATCTTAACTCAAGGTATGGTCACGGATCACCAAGGTGATCCGTGGTATGGTTTTTTCGCATCTCTATGGCCACGGATCACCTTAACAAATGATCCGTGCTATGGCCCCAGCATACTGCAACTCGGTGCTTTTGTTGATAAACCATATAGTTTTTAAAATATGAATTTTCAAAGTTTGGCCATTTTGGTCTTATGGGATTCCCTACCCTAAAATTCGCTAAATGACGTTTTTCCGAATCTTAATTCAAGGTGTGGTTTTTTTGCATCTCTATAACCTATAGACCAACTTTTGGGGTCTTTTTTATTTATTTGTGAGGCAAGCAATAAAAATATAAGAATTGTTTTGACGTAGCTATATCCAATAACAAAAAAAGTTGACTTTTTTTTGGAAGTTTTTGAAAATGTTCAACTTTTGATTCTATTTTTCTCGATAACCATTACATCTACAACGGTAATATTTTTAGGTTAGTATAAGGGACTTCGTAGCTTCTTCGTGGCATAGTATCAACCAAATGTTTTTTTTGAAATTTTTGGTGAAAATTTTCCTGACCAAAGGGGTACCCAAAAAGTGCAGTTTTTTAATTTTTTAAAATTGTTAGCTTTGTAAAAATATATATTATAATACATTAAATTAAACTTCTCGGGCCCCCCCTATAAAACGATATAAAAGATAAAGTACAGGTGTTTATAATAATGCCGAGAGAGGCCGCCAAAGTCACTTCAGTTTTGAGTTTTGCCATTCAAAGTTTTATTTATTTCTTACAAACACTAACCTATAGACCAACTTTTGGGGTCTTTTATATTTCTTTGTGAAGCAAGCAATAACAATATATATTATAATACATTAAATTAAACTTCTCAGGGCCCTCTATATAGCGATATAAAAGGTAAGGGACTGGTGTTTATATTAATGCCGAGAGAGGCCGCGAAAGGCACTTCAGTTTTGTGGCTTTTAAACTTTTATTTATTTCTTACAAACACTAACCTATAGACCAACTTTTGGGGTCTTTTTTATTTCTTTGTGAGGCAGGCAATAACAATATAACAATTGTTTTGACGTATATCCAATAGCAAAAAAGTAGACTTTTTTTTGAAATTTTTGAAAATTTTCAATTTTTGAATGTATTTTTCTCGATAACCATTACATCTACAACTGTAATATTTGCAGGCTAATATAAGGGACTTCGTAGCTTCTTCGTGGCATAGTATCAACCAAATGTTTTTTTTGAAATTTTTGGTGAAAATTTTCCTGACCATATGGGGTACCCAAAAAGTGCAGTTTTTTAATTTTTTAAAATTGTTAGCTTTGTAAAAATATATATTATAATACATTAAATTAAACTTCTCGGGCCCCCCTATAAAACGATATAAAAGATAAAGTACAGGTGTTTATAATAATGCCGAGAGAGGCCGCCAAAGTCACTTCAGTTTTGAGTTTTGCCATTCAAACTTTTATTTATTTCTTACAAACACTAACCTATAGACCAACTTTTGGGGTCTTTTATATTTCTTTGTGAAGCAAGCAATAACAATATATATTATAATACATTAAATTAAACTTCTCAGGGCCCTCTATATAGCGATATAAAAGGTAAGGGACTGGTGTTTATATTAATGCCGAGAGAGGCCGCGAAAGGCACTTCAGTTTTGAGTTTTGGCTTTTAAACTTTTCTTTATTTCTTACAAACACTAACCTATAGACCAACTTTTGGGGTCTTTTTTATTTCTTTGTGAGGCAAGCAATACTAATATAACAATTGTTTTGACGTATATCCAATAGTAAAAAAGTTGACCTTTTTTTTAATTTTTTTGAAAATTTTCAATTTTTGAATGTATTTTTCTCGATAACCATTACATCTACAACTGTAATATTTTCAGGTTAGTATAAGGGACTCCGTAGCTTCGTCGTGGCATAGTATCAACCAAATGTTTTTTTTTTAATTTTTGGTGAAAATTTTCCTGACCAAAGGGGTACCCAAAAAGTGCAATTTTTTAATTTTTTAAAATTGTTAGCTTTGTAAAAATATATATTATAATACATTAAATTAAACTTCTCGGGCCCCCCTATAAAACGATATAAAAGATAAAGTACAGGTGTTTATAATAATGCCGAGAGAGGCCGCCAAAGTCACTTCAGTTTTGAGTTTTGCCATTCAAACTTTTATTTATTTCTTACAAACACTAACCTGTAGACCAACTTTTGGGGTCTTTTTTATTTCTTTGTGAGGCAGGCAATAACAATATAACAATTGTTTTGACGTATATCCAATAGCAAAAAAGTTGACTTTTTTTTTGAAATTTTTGAAAATTTTCAATTTTTGAATGTATTTTTCTCGATAACCATTACATCTACAACTGTAATATTTGCAGGCTAATATAAGGGACTTCGTAGCTTCTTCGTGGCACAGTATCAACCAGATGTTTTTTTTTTAATTTTTGGTGAAAATTTTCCTGACCAAAGGGGTACCCAAAAAGTGCAGTTTTTTAATTTTTTAAAATTGTTAGCTTTGTAAAAATATATATTATAATATATTAAATTAAACTTCTCGGGCCCCCCTATAAAACAATATAAAAGATAAAGTACAGGTCTTTATAATAATGCCGAGAGAGGCCGCCAAAGTCACTTCAGTTTTGAGTTTTGGCAATTTAAACATTTATTTATTTCTTACAAACACTAACCTTTAGAGCAACTTTTGGGGTCTTTTTTATTTCTTTGTGAGGAAAGCAATAAAAATATAACAATTGTTTTGACGTATATCGAATAGCAAAAAAGTTGACTTTTTTTTAAATTTTTGGAAAATTTTCAATTTTTGAATGTATTTTTCTCTATAACCATTACATCTACAACGGTAATATTTGTAGATTAGTATAAGGGACTCCGTAGCTTCGTCGTGGCATAGTATCAACCAAATGTTTTTTTTGAAATTTTTGGTGAAAATTTTCCTGACCAAAGGGGTACCCAAAAAGTGCAGTTATTTAATTTTTTTAAATTGTTAGCTTTGTAAAAATATATATTATAATACATTAAATTAAACTTCTCGGGCCCCTCTATAAAACGATATAAAAGATAAAGTACAGGTGTTTATAATAATGCCGAGAGAGGCCGCCAAAGTCACTTCAGTTTTGAGTTTTGGCATTCAAACTTTTATTTATTTCTTACAGACACTAACCTATAGACCAACTTTTGGGGTCTTTTTTATTTCTTTGTGAGGCAAGCAATAACAATATAACAATTGTTTTGACGTATATCTAATAACAAAAAAGTTGACTTTTTTTTTGAAGTTTTTGAAAATTTTTAACATTTGATTCTATTTTTCTCGATAACCATTACATCTACAACGGTAATATTTTTAGGTTAGTATAAGGGACTCCGTAGCTTCGTCGTGGCACAGTATCAACCAAATGTTTTTTTGAAATTTTTGGTGAAAATTTTCCTGACCAAAGGGGTACCCAAAAAGTGCAGTTTTTTAATTTTTTAAAACTGTTAGCTTTGTAAAAATATATATTATAATGCATTAAATTAAACTTCTCGGGCCCCCCTATAAAACGATATCAAAAATAAAGTACAGGTGTTTACAATAATGCCGAGAGAGGCCGTCAAATTCACTTCAGTTTTGAGTTTTGGCATTCAAACTTTTATTTATTTCTTACAAACACTAACCTATAGACCAACTTTTGGGGTCTTTTTTATTTCTTTGTGAGGAAAGCAATAAAAATATAACAATTGTTTTGACGTATATCGAATAGCAAAAAAGTTGACTTTTTTTTTTTAATTTTTGGAAAATTTTCAATTTCTGAATGTATTTTTCTCTATAACCATTACATCTACAACTGTAATATTTTCAGGTTAGTATAAGGGACTCCGTAGCTTCGTCGTGGCATAGTATCAACCAAATGTTTTTTTTTTTGAAATTTTTGGTGAAAATTTTCCTGACCAAAGGGGTACCCAAAAAGTGCAATTTTTTAATTTTTTAAAACTGTTAGCTTTGTAAAAATATATATTATAATGCATTAAATTAAACTTCTCGGGCCCCCCTATGAAACGATATAAAAGATAAAGTACAGGTGTTTATAATAATGCCGAGAAAGGCCGCCAAAGTCACTTCAGTTTTGAGTTTTGGCATTCAAACTTTTATTTATTTCTTACAAACACTAACCTATAGACCAACTTTTGGGGCCTTTTTTATTTCTTTGTGAGGCAAGCAATAACAATATAACAATTGTTTTGACGTATATCCAATAGCAAGAAAGTTGACTTTTTTTTTAAATTTATTGAAAATTTTCAATTTTTGAATGTATTTTTCTCGATAACCATTACATCTACAACTGTAATATTTTCGGGTTAGTATAAGGGACTCCGTAGCTTCGTCGTGGCATAGTATCAACCAAATGTTTTTTTGGAATTTTTGGTGAAAATTTTCCTGACCAAAGGGGTACCCAAAAAGTGCAGTTTTTTAATTTTTTAAAACTGTTAGCTTTGTAAAAATATATATTATAATACATTAAATTAAACTTCTCGGGCCCCCCTATGAAACGATATAAAAGATAAAGTACAGGTGTTTATAATAATGCCGAGAGAGGCCGCCAAAGTCACTTCAGTTTTGAGTTTTGGCATTCAAACTTTTCTTTATTTCTTACAAACACTAACCTATAGACCAACTTTTGGGGTCTTTTTTATTTGTTTGTGAGGCAAGCAATACTAATATAACAATTGTTTTGACGTATATCCAATAGCAAAAAAGTTGACCTTTTTTTTAATTATTTTGAAAATTTTCAATATTTGAATGTATTTTTCTCGATAACCATTACATCTACAACTGTAATTTTTTCAGGTTAGTATGAGGGACTCCGTAGCTTCGTCGTGGCATAGTATCAACCAAATGTTTTTTTTGAAATTTTTGGTGAAAATTTTCCTGACCAAAGGGGTACCCAAAAAGTGCAGTTTTTTAATTTTTTAAAATTGTTAACTTTGTAAAAATATATATTATAATAGATTAAATTAAACTTCTCAGGGCCCTCTATATAGCGATATAAAAGGTAAGGGACTGGTGTTTATATTAATGCCGAGAGAGGCCGCGAAAGGCACTTCAGTTTTGAGTTTTGGCTTTTAAACTTTTCTTTATTTCTTACAAACACTAACCTATAGACCAACTTTTGGGGTCTTTTTTATTTCTTTGTGAGGCAAGCAATACTAATATAACAATTGTTTTGACGTATATCCAATAGTAAAAAAGTTGACCTTTTTTTTAATTTTTTTGAAAATTTTCAATTTTTGAATGTATTTTTCTCGATAACCATTACATCTACAACTGTAATATATTCAGGTTAGTATAAGGGACTCCGTAGCTTCGTCGTGGCATAGTATCAACCAAATGTTTTTTTTTGAAATTTTTGGTGAAAATTTTCCTGACCAAAGGGGTACCCAAAAAGTGCAGTTTTTTAATTTTTTTAAATTGTTAGCTTTGTAAAAATATATATTATAATACATTAAATTAAACTTCTCGGGCCCCCCTATAAAACGATATAAAAGATAAAGTACAGGTGTTTATAATAATGCCGAGAGAGGCCGCCAAAGTCACTTCAGTTTTGAGTTTTGGCATTCAAACTTTTATTTATTTCTTACAAACACTAACCTATAGAGCAACTTTTGGGGTCTTTTTTATTTCTTTGTGAGGCAGGCAATAACAATATAACAATTGTTTTGACGTATATCCAATAGCAAAAAAGTTGACTTTTTTTTGAAATTTTTGAAAATTTTCAATTTTTGAATGTATTTTTCTCGATAACCATTACATCTACAACTGTAATATTTGCAGGCTAATATAAGGGACTTCGTAGCTTCTTCGTGGCATAGTATCAACCAAATGTTTTTTTTGAAATTTTTGGTGAAAATTTTCCTAACCGAAGGGGTACCCAAAAAGTGCAGTTTTTTAATTTTTTAAAATTGTTAACTTTGTAAAAATATATATTATAATACATTAAATTAAACTTCTCAGGGCCCTCTATATAGCGATATAAAAGGTAAGGGACTGGTGTTTATATTAATGCCGAGAGAGGCCGCGAAAGGCACTTCAGTTTTGAGTTTTGGCTTTTAAACTTTTCTTTATTTCTTACAAACACTAACCTATAGACCAACTTTTGGGGTCTTTTATATTTCTTTGTGAAGCAAGCAATAACAATATAACAATTGTTTTGACGTATATCCAATAACAAAAAAGCTGACTTTTTTTTTGAAGTTTTTGAAAATTTTTAACATTTGATTCTATTTTTCTCGATAACCATTACATCTACAACGGTAATATTTTTAGGTTAGTATAAGGGACTCCGTAGCTTCGTCGTGGCACAGTATCAACCAAATCTTTTTTTTGAAATTTTTGGTGAAAATTTTCCTGACCAAAGGGGTACCCAAAAAGTGCAGTTTTTTAATTTTTTAAAATTGTTAACTTTGTAAAAATATATATTATAATACATTAAATTAAACTTCTCAGGGCCCTCTATATAGCGATATAAAAGGTAAGGGACTGGTGTTTATATTAATGCCGAGAGAGGCCGCGAAAGGCACTTCAGTTTTGAGTTTTGGCTTTTAAACTTTTCTTTATTTCTTACAAACACTAACCTATAGACCAACTTTTGGGGTCTTTTATATTTCTTTGTGAAGCAAGCAATAACAATATAACAATTGTTTTGACGTATATCCAATAACAAAAAAGCTGACTTTTTTTTTGAAGTTTTTGAAAATTTTTAACATTTGATTCTATTTTTCTCGATAACCATTACATCTACAACGGTAATATTTTTAGGTTAGTATAAGGGACTCCGTAGCTTCGTCGTGGCACAGTATCAACCAAATCTTTTTTTTGAAATTTTTGGTGAAAATTTTCCTGACCAAAGGGGTACCCAAAAAGTGCAGTTTTTTAATTTTTTAAAATTGTTAACTTTGTAAAAATATATATTATAATACATTAAATTAAACTTCTCGGGCCCCCCTATAAAACGATATAAAAGATAAAGTACAGGTGTTTATAATAATGCCGAGAGAGGCCGCCAAAGTCACTTCAGTTTTGAGTTTTGGCATTCAAACTTTTCTTTATTTCTTACAAACACTAACCTATAGACCAACTTTTGGGGTCTTTTTTATTTCTTTGTGAGGCAGGCAATAACAATATAACAATTGTTTTGACGTATATCCAATAGCAAAAAAGTTGACTTTTTTTTAAATTTTTGGAAAATTTTCAATTTTTGAATGTATTTTTCTCGATAACCATTACATCTACAACTGTAATTTTTTCAGGTTAGTATGAGGGACTCCGTAGCTTCGTCGTGGCATAGTATCAACCAAATGTTTTTTTTGAAATTTTTGGTGAAAATTTTCCTGACCAAAGGGGTACCCAAAAAGTGCAATTTTTTAATTTTTTAAAACTGTTAGCTTTGTAAAAATATATATTATAATGCATTAAATTAAACTTCTCGGGCCCCCCTATAAAACGATATCAAAAATAAAGTACAGGTGTTTACAATAATGCCGAGAGAGGCCGTCAAATTCACTTCAGTTTTGAGTTTTGGCATTCAAACTTTTATTTATTTCTTACAAACACTAACCTATAGACCAACTTTTGGGGTCTTTTTTATTTCTTTGTGAGGAAAGCAATAAAAATATAACAATTGTTTTGACGTATATCGAATAGCAAAAAAGTTGACTTTTTTTTTTTAATTTTTGGAAAATTTTCAATTTCTGAATGTATTTTTCTCTATAACCATTACATCTACAACTGTAATATTTTCAGGTTAGTATAAGGGACTCCGTAGCTTCGTCGTGGCATAGTATCAACCAAATGTTTTTTTTTTGAAATTTTTGGTGAAAATTTTCCTGACCAAAGGGGTACCCAAAAAGTGCAATTTTTTAATTTTTTAAAACTGTTAGCTTTGTAAAAATATATATTATAATGCATTAAATTAAACTTCTCGGGCCCCCCTATGAAACGATATAAAAGATAAAGTACAGGTGTTTATAATAATGCCGAGAAAGGCCGCCAAAGTCACTTCAGTTTTGAGTTTTGGCATTCAAACTTTTATTTATTTCTTACAAACACTAACCTATAGACCAACTTTTGGGGCCTTTTTTATTTCTTTGTGAGGCAAGCAATAACAATATAACAATTGTTTTGACGTATATCCAATAGCAAGAAAGTTGACTTTTTTTTTAAATTTATTGAAAATTTTCAATTTTTGAATGTATTTTTCTCGATAACCATTACATCTACAACTGTAATATTTTCGGGTTAGTATAAGGGACTCCGTAGCTTCGTCGTGGCATAGTATCAACCAAATGTTTTTTTGGAATTTTTGGTGAAAATTTTCCTGACCAAAGGGGTACCCAAAAAGTGCAGTTTTTTAATTTTTTAAAACTGTTAGCTTTGTAAAAATATATATTATAATACATTAAATTAAACTTCTCGGGCCCCCCTATGAAACGATATAAAAGATAAAGTACAGGTGTTTATAATAATGCCGGGAGAGGCCGCCAAAGTCACTTCAGTTTTGAGTTTTGGCATTCAAACTTTTCTTTATTTCTTACAAACACTAACCTATAGACCAACTTTTGGGGTCTTTTTTATTTGTTTGTGAGGCAAGCAATACTAATATAACAATTGTTTTGACGTATATCCAATAGCAAAAAAGTTGACCTTTTTTTTAATTATTTTGAAAATTTTCAATATTTGAATGTATTTTTCTCGATAACCATTACATCTACAACTGTAATTTTTTCAGGTTAGTATGAGGGACTCCGTAGCTTCGTCGTGGCATAGTATCAACCAAATGTTTTTTTTGAAATTTTTGGTGAAAATTTTCCTGACCAAAGGGGTACCCAAAAAGTGCAGTTTTTTAATTTTTTAAAATTGTTAACTTTGTAAAAATATATATTATAATAGATTAAATTAAACTTCTCAGGGCCCTCTATATAGCGATATAAAAGGTAAGGGACTGGTGTTTATATTAATGCCGAGAGAGGCCGCGAAAGGCACTTCAGTTTTGAGTTTTGGCTTTTAAACTTTTCTTTATTTCTTACAAACACTAACCTATAGACCAACTTTTCGGGTCTTTTTTATTTCTTTGTGAGGCAAGCAATACTAATATAACAATTGTTTTGACGTATATCCAATAGTAAAAAAGTTGACCTTTTTTTTAATTTTTTTGAAAATTTTCAATTTTTGAATGTATTTTTCTCGATAACCATTACATCTACAACTGTAATATATTCAGGTTAGTATAAGGGACTCCGTAGCTTCGTCGTGGCATAGTATCAACCAAATGTTTTTTTTTGAAATTTTTGGTGAAAATTTTCCTGACCAAAGGGGTACCCAAAAAGTGCAGTTTTTTAATTTTTTTAAATTGTTAGCTTTGTAAAAATATATATTATAATACATTAAATTAAACTTCTCGGGCCCCCCTATAAAACGATATAAAAGATAAAGTACAGGTGTTTATAATAATGCCGAGAGAGGCCGCCAAAGTCACTTCAGTTTTGAGTTTTGGCATTCAAACTTTTATTTATTTCTTACAAACACTAACCTATAGAGCAACTTTTGGGGTCTTTTTTATTTCTTTGTGAGGCAGGCAATAACAATATAACAATTGTTTTGACGTATATCCAATAGCAAAAAAGTTGACTTTTTTTTGAAATTTTTGAAAATTTTCAATTTTTGAATGTATTTTTCTCGATAACCATTACATCTACAACTGTAATATTTGCAGGCTAATATAAGGGACTTCGTAGCTTCTTCGTGGCATAGTATCAACCAAATGTTTTTTTTGAAATTTTTGGTGAAAATTTTCCTAACCGAAGGGGTACCCAAAAAGTGCAGTTTTTTAATTTTTTAAAATTGTTAACTTTGTAAAAATATATATTATAATACATTAAATTAAACTTCTCAGGGCCCTCTATATAGCGATATAAAAGGTAAGGGGCTGGTGTTTATATTAATGCCGAGAGAGGCCGCGAAAGGCACTTCAGTTTTGAGTTTTGGCTTTTAAACTTTTCTTTATTTCTTACAAACACTAACCTATAGACCAACTTTTGGGGTCTTTTATATTTCTTTGTGAAGCAAGCAATAACAATATAACAATTGTTTTGACGTATATCCAATAACAAAAAAGCTGACTTTTTTTTTGAAGTTTTTGAAAATTTTTAACATTTGATTCTATTTTTCTCGATAACCATTACATCTACAACGGTAATATTTTTAGGTTAGTATAAGGGACTCCGTAGCTTCGTCGTGGCACAGTATCAACCAAATCTTTTTTTTGAAATTTTTGGTGAAAATTTTCCTGACCAAAGGGGTACCCAAAAAGTGCAGTTTTTTAATTTTTTAAAATTGTTAACTTTGTAAAAATATATATTATAATACATTAAATTAAACTTCTCAGGGCCCTCTATATAGCGATATAAAAGGTAAGGGACTGGTGTTTATATTAATGCCGAGAGAGGCCGCGAAAGGCACTTCAGTTTTGAGTTTTGGCTTTTAAACTTTTCTTTATTTCTTACAAACACTAACCTATAGACCAACTTTTGGGGTCTTTTATATTTCTTTGTGAAGCAAGCAATAACAATATAACAATTGTTTTGACGTATATCCAATAACAAAAAAGCTGACTTTTTTTTTGAAGTTTTTGAAAATTTTTAACATTTGATTCTATTTTTCTCGATAACCATTACATCTACAACGGTAATATTTTTAGGTTAGTATAAGGGACTCCGTAGCTTCGTCGTGGCACAGTATCAACCAAATCTTTTTTTTGAAATTTTTGGTGAAAATTTTCCTGACCAAAGGGGTACCCAAAAAGTGCAGTTTTTTAATTTTTTAAAATTGTTAACTTTGTAAAAATATATATTATAATACATTAAATTAAACTTCTCGGGCCCCCCTATAAAACGATATAAAAGATAAAGTACAGGTGTTTATAATAATGCCGAGAGAGGCCGCCAAAGTCACTTCAGTTTTGAGTTTTGGCATTCAAACTTTTCTTTATTTCTTACAAACACTAACCTATAGACCAACTTTTGGGGTCTTTTTTATTTCTTTGTGAGGCAGGCAATAACAATATAACAATTGTTTTGACGTATATCCAATAGCAAAAAAGTTGACTTTTTTTTAAATTTTTGGAAAATTTTCAATTTTTGAATGTATTTTTCTCGATAACCATTACATCTACAACTGTAATTTTTTCAGGTTAGTATGAGGGACTCCGTAGCTTCGTCGTGGCATAGTATCAACCAAATGTTTTTTTTGAAATTTTTGGTGAAAATTTTCCTGACCAAAGGGGTACCCAAAAAGTGCAGTTTTTAAATTTTTTAAAATTGTTAGCTTTGTAAAAATATCTATTATAATACATTAAATTAAACTTCTCGGGCCCCCCTATAAAACGATATAAAAGATAAAGTACAGGTGTTTATAATAATGCCGAGAGAGGCCGCCAAAGTCACTTCAGTTTTGAGTTTTGGCATTCAAACTTTTCTTTATTTCTTACAAACACTAACCTAGAGACCAACTTTTGGCGCCTTTTTTATTTCTTTGTGAGGCAAGCAATAACAATATAACAATTGTTTTGACGTATATCCAATAGCAAAAAAGTTGACTTTTTTTTAAATTTTTTTGAAAATGTTCAATTTTTGATTGTATTTTTCTCGATAACCATTACATCTACAACTGTAATATTTTCAGGTTAGTATAAGGGACTCCGTAGCTTCGTCGTGGCATAGTATCAACCAAATGTTTTTTTTTTAATTTTTGGTGAAAATTTTCCTGACCAAAGGGGTACCCAAAAAGTGCAGTTTTTTAATTTTTTAAAACTGTTAGCTTTGTTAAAATATATATTATAATACATTAAATTAAACTTCTCGGGCCCCCCTATAAAACGATATAAAAGATAAAGTACAGGTGTTTATAATAATGCCGAGAGAGGCCGCCAAAGTCACTTCAGTTTTGAGTTTTGGCATTCAAACTTTTATTTATTTCTTACAAACACTAACCTATAGAGCAACTTTTGGGGTCTTTTTTATTTCTTTGTGAGGCAGGCAATAACAATATAACAATTGTTTTGACGTATATCCAATAGCAAAAAAATTGACCTTTTTTTTAATTTTTTTGAAAATTTTCAATTTTTGAATGTATTTTTCTCGATAACCATTACATCTACAACTGTAATTTTTTCAGGTTAGTATGAGGGACTCCGTAGCTTCGTCGTGGCATAGTATCAACCAAATGTTTTTTTTGAAATTTTTGGTGAAAATTTTCCTGACCAAAGGGGTACCCAAAAAGTGCAGTTTTTTAATTTTTTTAAATTGTTAGCTTTGTAAAAATATATATTATAATACATTAAATTAAACTTCTCGGGCCCTCCTATAAAACGATATAAAAGATAAAGTACAGGTGTTTATAATAATGCCGAGAGAGGCCGCCAAAGTCACTTCAGTTTTGAGTTTTGGCATTCAAACTTTTATTTATTTCTTACAAACACTAACCTATAGAGCAACTTTTGGGGTCTTTTTTATTTCTTTGTGAGGCAGGCAATAACAATATAACAATTGTTTTGACGTATATCCAATAGCAAAAAAGTTGACTTTTTTTTTGAAATTTTTGAAAATTTTCAATTTTTGAATGTATTTTTCTCGATAACCATTACATCTACAACTGTAATATTTGCAGGCTAATATAAGGGACTTCGTAGCTTCTTCGTGGCATAGTATCAACCAAATGTTTTTTTTGAAATTTTTGGTGAAAATTTTCCTGACCAAAGGGGTACCCAAAAAGTGCAGTTTTTTAATTTTTTTAAATTGTTAGCTTTGTAAAAATATATATTATAATACATTAAATTAAACTTCTCGGGCCCCCCCTATAAAACGATATAAAAGATAAAGTACAGGTGTTTATAATAATGCCGAGAGAGGCCGCGAAAGGCACTTCAGTTTTGAGTTTTGGCTTTTAAACTTTTATTTATTTCTTACAAACACTAACCTATAGACCAACTTTTGGGGTCTTTTTTATTTCTTTGTGAGACAAGCAATAACAATATAACAATTGTTTTGACGTATATCTAATAACAAAAAAGTTGACTTTTTTTTTGAAGTTTTTGAAAATTTTTAACATTTGATTCTATTTTTCTCGATAACCATTACATCTACAACGGTAATATTTTTAGGTTAGTATAAGGGACTCCGTAGCTTCGTCGTGGCACAGTATGAACCAAATGTTTTTTTTGAAATTTTTGGTGAAAATTTTCCTGACCAAAGGGGTACCCAAAAAGTGCAGTTTTTTAATTTTTTAAAATTGTTAACTTTGTAAAAATATATATTATAATACATTAAATTAAACTTCTCAGGGCCCTCTATATAGCGATATAAAAGGTAAGGGACTGGTGTTTATATTAATGCCGAGAGAGGCCGCGAAATGCACTTCAGTTTTGAGTTTTGGCTTTTAAACTTTTATTTATTTCTTACAAACACTAACCTAGAGACCAACTTTTGGCGCCTTTTTTATTTCTTTGTGAGGCAAGCAATAACAATATAACAATTGTTTTGATGTATATCCAATAGCACAAAAGTTGACTTTTTTTTTAAATTTTTTGAAATTTTTCAATTTTTGATTGTATTTTTCTCGATAACCATTACATCTACAACTGTAATATTTTCAGGTTAGTATAAGGGACTCCGTAGCTTCGTCGTGGCATAGTATCAACCAAATGTTTTTTTTGAAATTTTTGGTGAAAATTTTCCTGACCAAAGGGGTACCCAAAAAGTGCAGTTTTTTAATTTTTTAAAACTGTTAGCTTTGTTAAAATATATATTATAATACATTAAATTAAACTTCTCGGGCCCCCCTATAAAACGATATAAAAGATAAAGTACAGGTGTTTATAATAATGCCGAGAGAGGCCGCCAAAGTCACTTCAGTTTTGAGTTTTGGCATTCAAACTTTTCTTTATTTCTTACAAACACTAACCTATAGACCAACTTTTGGGGTCTTTTTTATTTCTTTGTGAGGCAAGCAATACTAATATAACAATTGTTTTGACGTATATCCAATAGCAAAAAAATTGACCTTTTTTTTAATTTTTTTGAAAATTTTCAATTTTTGAATGTATTTTTCTCGATAACCATTACATCTACAACTGTAATTTTTTCAGGTTAGTATGAGGGACTCCGTAGCTTCGTCGTGGCATAGTATCAACCAAATGTTTTTTTTGAAATTTTTGGTGAAAATTTTCCTGACCAAAGGGGTACCCAAAAAGTGCAGTTTTTTAATTTTTTTAAATTGTTAGCTTTGTAAAAATATATATTATAATACATTAAATTAAACTTCTCGGGCCCCCCTATAAAACGATATAAAAGATAAAGTACAGGTGTTTATAATAATGCCGAGAGAGGCCGCCAAAGTCACTTCAGTTTTGAGTTTTGGCATTCAAACTTTTATTTATTTCTTACAAACACTAACCTATAGAGCAACTTTTGGGGTCTTTTTTATTTCTTTGTGAGGCAGGCAATAACAATATAACAATTGTTTTGACGTATATCCAATAGCAAAAAAGTTGACTTTTTTTTTGAAATTTTTGAAAAGTTTCAATTTTTGAATGTATTTTTCTCGATAACCATTACATCTACAACTGTAATATTTGCAGGCTAATATAAGGGACTTCGTAGCTTCTTCGTGGCATAGTATCAACCAAATGGTTTTTTTGAAATTTTTGGTGAAAATTTTCCTGACCAAAGGGGTACCCAAAAAGTGCAGTTTTTTAATTTTTTTAAATTGTTAGCTTTGTAAAAATATATATTATAATACATTAAATTAAACTTCTCGGGCCCCCCTATAAAACGATATAAAAGATAAAGTACAGGTGTTTATAATAATGCCGAGAGAGGCCGCGAAAGGCACTTCAGTTTTGAGTTTTGGCTTTTAAACTTTTATTTATTTCTTACAAACACTAACCTATAGACCAACTTTTGGGGTCTTTTTTATTTCTTTGTGAGACAAGCAATAACAATATAACAATTGTTTTGACGTATATCTAATAACAAAAAAGTTGACTTTTTTTTTGAAGTTTTTGAAAATTTTTAACATTTGATTCTATTTTTCTCGATAACCATTACATCTACAACGGTAATATTTTTAGGTTAGTATAAGGGACTCCGTAGCTTCGTCGTGGCACAGTATGAACCAAATGTTTTTTTTGAAATTTTTGGTGAAAATTTTCCTGACCAAAGGGGTACCCAAAAAGTGCAGTTTTTTAATTTTTTAAAATTGTTAACTTTGTAAAAATATATATTATAATACATTAAATTAAACTTCTCAGGGCCCTCTATATAGCGATATAAAAGGTAAGGGACTGGTGTTTATATTAATGCCGAGAGAGGCCGCGAAATGCACTTCAGTTTTGAGTTTTGGCTTTTAAACTTTTATTTATTTCTTACAAACACTAACCTAGAGACCAACTTTTGGCGCCTTTTTTATTTCTTTGTGAGGCAAGCAATAACAATATAACAATTGTTTTGATGTATATCCAATAGCACAAAAGTTGACTTTTTTTTTAAATTTTTTGAAATTTTTCAATTTTTGATTGTATTTTTCTCGATAACCATTACATCTACAACTGTAATATTTTCAGGTTAGTATAAGGGACTCCGTAGCTTCGTCGTGGCATAGTATCAACCAAATGTTTTTTTTGAAATTTTTGGTGAAAATTTTCCTGACCAAAGGGGTACCCAAAAAGTGCAGTTTTTTAATTTTTTAAAACTGTTAGCTTTGTAAAAATATATATTATAATACATTAAATTAAACTTCTCGGGCCCCCCTATAAAACGATATAAAAGATAAAGTACAGGTGTTTATAATAATGCCGAGAGAGGCCGCCAAAGTCACTTCAGTTTTCAGTTTTGGCATTCAAACTTTTCTTTATTTCTTACAAACACTAACCTATAGACCAACTTTTGGGGTCTTTTTTATTTCTTTGTGAGGCAAGAAATAACAATATAACAATTGTTTTGACGTATATCCAATAGCAAAAAAGTTGACTTTTTTTTTAAATTTTTTGAAAATTTTCAATTTTTGAATGTATTTTTCTCGATAACCATTACATCTACAACTGTAATATTTTTAGGTTAGTATAAGGGACTCCGTAGCTTCGTCGTGGCATAGTATCAACCAAATGTTTTTTTTTGAAATTTTTGGTGAAAATTTTCCTGACCAAAGGGGTACCCAAAAAGTGCAGTTTTTTAATTTTTTAAAACTGTTAGCTTTGTAAAAATATATATTATAATGCATTAAATTAAACTTCTCGGGCTCCCCTATAAAACGATATCAAAGATAAAGTACAGGTGTTTATAATAATGCCGAGAGAGGCCGTCAAATTCACTTCAGTTTTGAGTTTTGGCATTCAAACTTTTATTTATTTCTTACAAACACTAACCTATAGACCAACTTTTGGGGTCTTTTTTATTTCTTTGTGAGGCAAGCAATAACAATATAACAATTGTTTTGACGTAAATCGAATAGCAAAAAAGTTGACTTTTTTTTTAAATTTTTAAAAAATTTTCAATTTTTGAATGTTTTTTTCTCTATAACCATTACATCTACAACGGTAATATTTGTAGATTAGTATAAGGGACTCCGTAGCTTCGTCGTGGCATAGTATCAACCAAATGTTTTTTTTGAAATTTTTGGTGAAAATTTTCCTGACCAAAGGGGTACCCAAAAAGTGCAGTTTTTTAATTTTTTTAAATTGTTAGCTTTGTAAAAATATATATTATAATACATTAAATTAAACTTCTCGGGCCCCCCTATAAAACGATATAAAAGATAAAGTACAGGTGTTTATAATAATGCCGAGAGAGGCCGCGAAAGGCACTTCAGTTTTGAGTTTTGGCTTTTAAACTTTTATTTATTTCTTACAAACACTAACCTATAGACCAACTTTTGGGGTCTTTTTTATTTCCTTTGTGAGACAAGCAATAACAATATAACAATTGTTTTGACGTATATCTAATAACAAAAAAGTTGACTTTTTTTTTGAAGTTTTTGAAAATTTTTAACATTTGATTCTATTTTTCTCGATAACCATTACATCTACAACGGTAATATTTTTAGGTTAGTATAAGGGACTCCGTAGCTTCGTCGTGGCACAGTATGAACCAAATGTTTTTTTTGAAATTTTTGGTGAAAATTTTCCTGACCAAAGGGGTACCCAAAAAGTGCAGTTTTTTAATTTTTTAAAATTGTTAACTTTGTAAAAATATATATTATAATACATTAAATTAAACTTCTCAGGGCCCTCTATATAACGATATAAAAGGTAAGGGACTGGTGTTTATATTAATGCCGAGAGAGGCCGCGAAATGCACTTCAGTTTTGAGTTTTGTGGCTTTTAAACTTTTATTTATTTCTTACAAACACTAACCTAGAGACCAACTTTTGGCGCCTTTTTTATTTCTTTGTGAGGCAAGCAATAACAATATAACAATTGTTTTGACGTATATCCAATAGCAAAAAAGTTGACTTTTTTTTTAAATTTTTGAAAATTTTCAATTTTTGATTGTATTTTTCTCGATAACCATTACATCTACAACTGTAATTTTTTCAGGTTAGTATGAGGGACTCCGTAGCTTCGTCGTGGCATAGTATCAACCAAATGTTTTTTTTGAAATTTTTGGTGAAAATTTTCCTGACCAAAAGGGTACCCAAAAAGTGCAGTTTTTTAATTTTTTAAAATTGTTAACTTTGTAAAAATATATATTATAATACATTAAATTAAACTTCTCAGGGCCCTCTATATAGCGATATAAAAGGTAAGGGACTGGTGTTTATATTAATGCCGAGAGAGGCCGCGAAATGCACTTCAGTTTTGAGTTTTGGCTTTTAAACTTTTATTTATTTCTTACAAACACTAACCTAGAGACCAACTTTTGGCGCCTTTTTTATTTCTTTGTGAGGCAAGCAATAACAATATAACAATTGTTTTGATGTATATCCAATAGCACAAAAGTTGACTTTTTTTTTAAATTTTTTGAAATTTTTCAATTTTTGATTGTATTTTTCTCGATAACCATTACATCTACAACTGTAATATTTTCAGGTTAGTATAAGGGACTCCGTAGCTTCGTCGTGGCATAGTATTAACCAAATGTTTTTTTTGAAATTTTTGGTGAAATTTTCCTGACCAAAGGGGTACCCAAAAAGTGCAGTTTTTTAATTTTTTAAAACTGTTAGCTTTGTAAAAATATATATTATAATACATTAAATTAAACTTCTCGGGCCCCCCTATAAAACGATATAAAAGATAAAGTACAGGTGTTTATAATAATGCCGAGAGAGGCCGCCAAAGTCACTTCAGTTTTCAGTTTTGGCATTCAAACTTTTCTTTATTTCTTACAAACACTAACCTATAGACCAACTTTTGGGGTCTTTTTTATTTCTTTGTGAGGCAAGAAATAACAATATAACAATTGTTTTGACGTATATCCAATAGCAAAAAAGTTGACTTTTTTTTTAAATTTTTTGAAAATTTTCAATTTTTGAATGTATTTTTCTCGATAACCATTACATCTACAACTGTAATATTTTTAGGTTAGTATAAGAGACTCCGTAGCTTCGTCGTGGCATAGTATCAACCAAATGTTTTTTTTTTGAAATTTTTGGTGAAAATTTTCCTGACCAAAGGGGTACCCAAAAAGTGCAGTTTTTTAATTTTTTAAAACTGTTAGCTTTGTAAAAATATATATTATAATGCATTAAATTAAACTTCTCGGGCTCCCCTATAAAACGATATCAAAGATAAAGTACAGGTGTTTATAATAATGCCGAGAGAGGCCGTCAAATTCACTTCAGTTTTGAGTTTTGGCATTCAAACTTTTATTTATTTCTTACAAACACTAACCTATAGACCAACTTTTGGGGTCTTTTTTATTTCTTTGTGAGGCAAGCAATAACAATATAACAATTGTTTTGACGTAAATCGAATAGCAAAAAAGTTGACTTTTTTTTTAAATTTTTTAAAAATTTTCAATTTTTGAATGTTTTTTTCTCTATAACCATTACATCTACAACGGTAATATTTGTAGATTAGTATAAGGGACTCCGTAGCTTCGTCGTGGCATAGTATCAACCAAATGTTTTTTTTGAAATTTTTGGTGAAAATTTTCCTGACCAAAGGGGTACCCAAAAAGTGCAGTTTTTTAATTTTTTAAAATTGTTAACTTTGTAAAAATATATATTATAATACATTAAATTAAACTTCTCAGGGCCCTCTATATAGCAATATAAAAGGTAAGGGACTGGTGTTTATATTAATGCCGAGAGAGGCCGTCAAAGTCACTTCAGTTTTGAGTTTTGGCATTCAAACTTTTATTTATTTCTTACAAACACTAACCTATAGACCAACTTTTGGGGTCTTTTTTATTTCTTTGTGAGGCAAGCAATAACAATATAACAATTGTTTTGACGTATATCCAATAGCAAAAAAGTTGACTTTTTTTTAAATTTTTTAAAAATTTTCAATTTTTGAATGTATTTTTTTCGATAACCATTACATCTACAACTGTAATATTTTCAGGTTAGTATAAGGGACTCCGTAGCTTCGTCGTGGTATAGTATCAACCAAATGTTTTTTTTGAAATTTTTGGTGAAAATTTTCCTGACCAAAGGGGTACCCAAAAAGTGCAGTTTTTTAATTTTTTTAAATTGTTAGCTTTGTAAAAATATATATTATAATACATTAAATTAAACTTCTCGGGCCCCCCTATAAAACGATATAAAAGATAAAGTACAGATGTTTATAATAATGCCGAGAGAGGCCGCCAAAGTCACTTCAGTTTTGAGTTTTGGCATTCAAACTTTTATTTATTTCTTACAAACACTAACCTATAGAGCAACTTTTGGGTCTTTTTTATTTCTTTGTGAGGCAGGCAATAACAATATAACAATTGTTTTGACGTATATCCAATAGCAAAAAAGTTGACTTTTTTTTTGAAATTTTTGAAAATTTTCAATTTTTGAATGTATTTTTCTCGATAACCATTACATCTACAACTGTAATATTTGCAGGCTAATATAAGGGACTTCGTAGCTTCTTCGTGGCATAGTATCAACCAAATGTTTTTTTTTTTTAAATTTTTGGTGAAAATTTTCCTGACCAAAGGGGTACCCAAAAAGTGCAGTTTTTTAATTTTTTTAATTGTTAGCTTTGTAAAAATATATATTATAATACATTAAATTAAACTTCTCGGGCCCCCCTATAAAACGATATAAAAGATAAAGTACAGGTGTTTATAATAATGCCGAGAGAGGCCGCGAAAGGCACTTCAGTTTTGAGTTTTGGCTTTTAACTTTTATTTATTTCTTACAAACACTAACCTATAGACCAACTTTTGGGGTCTTTTTTATTTCTTTGTGAGACAAGCAATAACAATATAACAATTGTTTTGACGTATATCTAATAACAAAAAAGTTGACTTTTTTTTTGAAGTTTTTGAAAATTTTTAACATTTGATTCTATTTTTCTCGATAACCATTACATCTACAACGGTAATATTTTTAGGTTAGTATAAGGGACTCCGTAGCTTCGTCGTGGCACAGTATGAACCAAATGTTTTTTTTGAAATTTTTGGTGAAAATTTTCCTGACCAAAGGGGTACCCAAAAAGTGCAGTTTTTTAATTTTTTAAAATTGTTAACTTTGTAAAAATATATATTATAATACATTAAATTAAACTTCTCAGGGCCCTCTATATAACGATATAAAAGGTAAGGGACTGGTGTTTATATTAATGCCGAGAGAGGCCGCGAAATGCACTTCAGTTTTGAGTTTTGGCTTTTAAACTTTTATTTATTTCTTACAAACACTAACCTAGAGACCAACTTTTGGCGCCTTTTTTATTTCTTTGTGAGGCAAGCAATAACAATATAACAATTGTTTTGACGTATATCCAATAGCAAAAAAGTTGACTTTTTTTTTAAATTTTTTGAAAATTTTCAATTTTTGATTGTATTTTTCTCGATAACCATTACATCTACAACTGTAATTTTTTCAGGTTAGTATGAGGGACTCCGTAGCTTCGTCGTGGCATAGTATCAACCAAATGTTTTTTTTGAAATTTTTGGTGAAAATTTTCCTGACCAAAAGGGTACCCAAAAAGTGCAGTTTTTTAATTTTTTAAAATTGTTAACTTTGTAAAAATATATATTATAATACATTAAATTAAACTTCTCAGGGCCCTCTATATAGCGATATAAAAGGTAAGGGACTGGTGTTTATATTAATGCCGAGAGAGGCCGCGAAATGCACTTCAGTTTTGAGTTTTGGCTTTTAAACTTTTATTTATTTCTTACAAACACTAACCTAGAGACCAACTTTTGGCGCCTTTTTTATTTCTTTGTGAGGCAAGCAATAACAATATAACAATTGTTTTGATGTATATCCAATAGCACAAAAGTTGACTTTTTTTTAAAATTTTTTGAAATTTTTCAATTTTTGATTGTATTTTTCTCGATAACCATTACATCTACAACTGTAATATTTTCAGGTTAGTATAAGGGACTCCGTAGCTTCGTCGTGGCATAGTATCAACCAAATGTTTTTTTTGAAATTTTTGGTGAAAATTTTCCTGACCAAAGGGGTACCCAAAAAGTGCAGTTTTTTAATTTTTTAAAACTGTTAGCTTTGTAAAAATATATATTATAATACATTAAATTAAACTTCTCGGGCCCCCCTATAAAACGATATCAAAGATAAAGTACAGGTGTTTATAATAATGCCGAGAGAGGCCGTCAAATTCACTTCAGTTTTGAGTTTTGGCATTCAAACTTTTATTTATTTCTTACAAACACTAACCTATAGACCAACTTTTGGGGTCTTTTTTATTTCTTTGTGAGGCAAGCAATAACAATATAACAATTGTTTTGACGTAAATCGAATAGCAAAAAAGTTGACTTTTTTTTTAAATTTTTTAAAAATTTTCAATTTTTGAATGTTTTTTTCTCTATAACCATTACATCTACAACGGTAATATTTGTAGATTAGTATAAGGGACTCCGTAGCTTCGTCGTGGCATAGTATCAACCAAATGTTTTTTTTGAAATTTTTGGTGAAAATTTTCCTGACCAAAGGGGTACCCAAAAAGTGCAGTTTTTTAATTTTTTAAAATTGTTAACTTTGTAAAAATATATATTATAATACATTAAATTAAACTTCTCAGGGCCCTCTATATAGCAATATAAAAGGTAAGGGACTGGTGTTTATATTAATGCCGAGAGAGGCCGTCAAAGTCACTTCAGTTTTGAGTTTTGACATTCAAACTTTTATTTATTTCTTACAAACACTAACCTATAGACCAACTTTTGGGGTCTTTTTTATTTCTTTGTGAGGCAAGCAATAACAATATAACAATTGTTTTGACGTATATCCAATAGCAAAAAAGTTGACTTTTTTTTAAATTTTTTAAAAATTTTCAATTTTTGAATGTATTTTTTTCGATAACCATTACATCTCCAACTGTAATATTTTCAGGTTAGTATAAGGGACTCCGTAGCTTCGTCGTGGTATAGTATCAACCAAATGTTTTTTTTGAAATTTTTGGTGAAAATTTTCCTGACCAAAGGGGTACCCAAAAAGTGCAGTTTTTTAATTTTTTAAAATTGTTAACTTTGTAAAAATATATATTATAATACATTAAATTAAACTTCTCGGGCCCCCCTATAAAACGATATAAAAGATAAAGTACAGGTGTTTATAATAATGCCGAGAGAGGCCGCCAAAGTCACTTCAGTTTTCAGTTTTGGCATTCAAACTTTTCTTTATTTCTTACAAACACTAACCTATAGACCAACTTTTGGGGTCTTTTTTATTTCTTTATGAGGCAAGCAATAACAATATAACAATTGTTTTGACGTATATCCAATAACAAAAAAGCTGACTTTTTTTTTGAAGTTTTTGAAAAATTTTAACATTTGATTCTATTTTTCTCGATAACCATTACATCTACAACTGTAATATTTTCGGGTTAGTATAAGGGACTCCGTAGCTTCGTCGTGGCATAGTATCAACCAAATGTTTTTTTTGAAATATTTGGTGAAAATTTTCCTGACCAAAGGGGTACCCAAAAAGGGCAGTTTTTTAATTTTTTAAAATTGTTAACTTTGTAAAAATATATATTATAATACATTAAATTAAACTTCTCAGGGCCCTCTATATAGCAATATAAAAGGTAAGGGACTGGTGTTTATATTAATGCCGAGAGAGGCCGTCAAAGTCACTTCAGTTTTGAGTTTTGGCATTCAAACTTTTATTTATTTCTTACAAACACTAACCTATAGACCAACTTTTGGGGTTTTTTTTTATTTCTTTGTGAGGCAAGCAATAACAATATAACAATTGTTTTGACGTATATCCAATAGCAAAAAAGTTGACTTTTTTTTAAATTTTTTAAAAATTTTCAATTTTTGAATGTATTTTTTTCGATAACCATTACATCTACAACTGTAATATTTTCAGGTTAGTATAAGGGACTCCGTAGCTTCGTCGTGGTATAGTATCAACCAAATGTTTTTTTTGAAATTTTTGGTGAAAATTTTCCTGACCAAAGGGGTACCCAAAAAGTGCAGTTTTTTAATTTTTTTAAATTGTTAGCTTTGTAAAAATATATATTATAATACATTAAATTAAACTTCTCGGGCCCCCCTATAAAACGATATAAAAGATAAAGTACAGGTGTTTATAATAATGCCGAGAGAGGCCGCGAAAGGCACTTCAGTTTTGAGTTTTGGCTTTTAAACTTTTATTTATTTCTTACAAACACTAACCTATAGACCAACTTTTGGGGTCTTTTTTATTTCTTTGTGAGACAAGCAATAACAATATAACAATTGTTTTGACGTATATCTAATAACAAAAAAGTTGACTTTTTTTTTGAAGTTTTTGAAAATTTTTAACATTTGATTCTATTTTTCTCGATAACCATTACATCTACAACGGTAATATTTTTAGGTTAGTATAAGGGACTCCGTAGCTTCGTCGTGGCACAGTATGAACCAAATGTTTTTTTTGAAATTTTTGGTGAAAATTTTCCTGACCAAAGGGGTACCCAAAAAGTGCAGTTTTTTAATTTTTTAAAATTGTTAACTTTGTAAAAATATATATTATAATACATTAAATTAAACTTCTCAGGGCCCTCTATATAACGATATAAAAGGTAAGGGACTGGTGTTTATATTAATGCCGAGAGAGGCCGCGAAATGCACTTCAGTTTTGAGTTTTGGCTTTTAAACTTTTATTTATTTCTTACAAACACTAACCTAGAGACCAACTTTTGGCGCCTTTTTTATTTCTTTGTGAGGCAAGCAATAACAATATAACAATTGTTTTGACGTATATCCAATAACAAAAAAGCTGACTTTTTTTTTGAAGTTTTTGAAAATTTTTAACATTTGATTCTATTTTTCTCGATAACCATTACATCTACAACGGTAATATTTTTAGGTTAGTATAAGGGACTCCGTAGCTTCGTCGTGGCACAGTATCAACCAAATGTTTTTTTTGAAATTTTTGGTGAAAATTTTCCTGACCAAAGGGGTACCCAAAAAGTGCAGTTTTTTAATTTTTTAAAATTGTTAACTTTGTAAAAATATATATTATAATACATTAAATTAAACTTCTCAGGGCCCTCTATATAGCGATATAAAAGGTAAGGGACTGGTGTTTATATTAATGCCGAGAGAGGCCGCGAAAGGCACTTCAGTTTTGAGTTTTGGCTTTTAGCTTTTCTTTATTTCTTACAAACACTAACCTATAGACCAACTTTTGGGGTCTTTTATATTTCTTTGTGAAGCAAGCAATAACAATATAACAATTGTTTTGACGTATATCCAATAACAAAAAAGCTGACTTTTTTTTTGAAGTTTTTGAAAATTTTTAACATTTGATTCTATTTTTCTCGATAACCATTACATCTACAACGGTAATATTTTTAGGTTAGTATAAGGGACTCCGTAGCTTCGTCGTGGCACAGTATCAACCAAATCTTTTTTTTGAAATTTTTGGTGAAAATTTTCCTGACCAAAGGGGTACCCAAAAAGTGCAGTTTTTTAATTTTTTAAAATTGTTAACTTTGTAAAAATATATATTATAATACATTAAATTAAACTTCTCGGGCCCCCCTATAAAACGATATAAAAGATAAAGTACAGGTGTTTATAATAATGCCGAGAGAGGCCGCCAAAGTCACTTCAGTTTTGAGTTTTGGCATTCAAACTTTTCTTTATTTCTTACAAACACTAACCTATAGACCAACTTTTGGGGTCTTTTTTATTTCTTTGTGAGGCAGGCAATAACAATATAACAATTGTTTTGACGTATATCCAATAGCAAAAAAGTTGACTTTTTTTTAAATTTTTGGAAAATTTTCAATTTTTGAATGTATTTTTCTCGATAACCATTACATCTACAACTGTAATTTTTTCAGGTTAGTATGAGGGACTCCGTAGCTTCGTCGTGGCATAGTATCAACCAAATGTTTTTTTTGAAATTTTTGGTGAAAATTTTCCTGACCAAAGGGGTACCCAAAAAGTGCAGTTTTTAAATTTTTTTAAATTGTTAGCTTTGTAAAAATATATATTATAATACATTAAATTAAACTTCTCGGGCCCCCCTATAAAACGATATAAAAGATAAAGTACAGGTGTTTATATTAATGCCGAGAGAGGCCGCGAAATGCACTTCAGTTTTGAGTTTTGGCATTCAAACTTTTCTTTATTTCTTACAAACACTAACCTATAGACCAACTTTTGGGGTCTTTTTTATTTCTTTGTGAGGCAAGCAATACTAATATAACAATTGTTTTGACGTATATCCAATAGCAAAAAAATTGACCTTTTTTTTAATTTTTTTGAAAATTTTCAATTTTTGAATGTATTTTTCTCGATAACCATTACATCTACAACTGTAATTTTTTCAGGTTAGTATGAGGGACTCCGTAGCTTCGTCGTGGCATAGTATCAACCAAATGTTTTTTTGAAATTTTTGGTGAAAATTTTCCTGACCAAAGGAGTACCCAAAAAGTGCAGTTTTTTAATTTTTTTAAATTGTTAGCTTTGTAAAAATATATATTATAATACATTAAATTAAACTTCTCGGGCCCCCCTATAAAACGATATAAAAGATAAAGTACAGGTGTTTATAATAATGCCGAGAGAGGCCGCCAAAGTCACTTCAGTTTTGAGTTTTGGCATTCAAACTTTTATTTATTTCTTACAAACACTAACCTATAGAGCAACTTTTGGGGTCTTTTTTATTTCTTTGTGAGGCAGGCAATAACAATATAACAATTGTTTTGACGTATATCCAATAGCAAAAAAGTTGACTTTTTTTTTGAAATTTTTGAAAATTTTCAATTTTTGAATGTATTTTTCTCGATAACCATTACATCTACAACTGTAATATTTGCAGGCTAATATAAGGGACTTCGTAGCTTCTTCGTGGCATAGTATCAACCAAATGTTTTTTTTGAAATTTTTGGTGAAAATTTTCCTGACCAAAGGGGTACCCAAAAAGTGCAGTTTTTTAATTTTTTTAAATTGTTAGCTTTGTAAAAATATATATTATAATACATTAAATTAAACTTCTCGGGCCCCCCTATAAAACGATATAAAAGATAAAGTACAGGTGTTTATAATAATGCCGAGAGAGGCCGCGAAAGGCACTTCAGTTTTGAGTTTTGGCTTTTAAACTTTTATTTATTTCTTACAAACACTAACCTATAGACCAACTTTTGGGGTCTTTTTTATTTCTTTGTGAGACAAGCAATAACAATATAACAATTGTTTTGACGTATATCTAATAACAAAAAAGTTGACTTTTTTTTTGAAGTTTTTGAAAATTTTTAACATTTGATTCTATTTTTCTCGATAACCATTACATCTACAACGGTAATATTTTTAGGTTAGTATAAGGGACTCCGTAGCTTCGTCGTGGCACAGTATGAACCAAATGTTTTTTTTGAAATTTTTGGTGAAAATTTTCCTGACCAAAGGGGTACCCAAAAAGTGCAGTTTTTTAATTTTTTAAAATTGTTAACTTTGTAAAAATATATATTATAATACATTAAATTAAACTTCTCAGGGCCCTCTATATAACGATATAAAAGGTAAGGGACTGGTGTTTATATTAATGCCGAGAGAGGCCGCGAAATGCACTTCAGTTTTGAGTTTTGGCTTTTAAACTTTTATTTATTTCTTACAAACACTAACCTAGAGACCAACTTTTGGCGCCTTTTTTATTTCTTTGTGAGGCAAGCAATAACAATATAACAATTGTTTTGACGTATATCCAATAGCAAAAAAGTTGACTTTTTTTTTAAATTTTTTGAAAATTTTCAATTTTTGATTGTATTTTTCTCGATAACCATTACATCTACAACTGTAATTTTTTCAGGTTAGTATGAGGGACTCCGTAGCTTCGTCGTGGCATAGTATCAACCAAATGTTTTTTTTGAAATTTTTGGTGAAAATTTTCCTGACCAAAAGGGTACCCAAAAAGTGCAGTTTTTTAATTTTTTAAAATTGTTAACTTTGTAAAAATATATATTATAATACATTAAATTAAACTTCTCAGGGCCCTCTATATAGCGATATAAAAGGTAAGGGACTGGTGTTTATATTAATGCCGAGAGAGGCCGCGAAATGCACTTCAGTTTTGAGTTTTGGCTTTTAAACTTTTATTTATTTCTTACAAACACTAACCTAGAGACCAACTTTTGGCGCCTTTTTTATTTCTTTGTGAGGCAAGCAATAACAATATAACAATTGTTTTGATGTATATCCAATAGCACAAAAGTTGACTTTTTTTTTTAATTTTTTGAAATTTTTCAATTTTTGATTGTATTTTTCTCGATAACCATTACATCTACAACTGTAATATTTTCAGGTTAGTATAAGGGACTCCGTAGCTTTGTCGTGGCATAGTATCAACCAAATGTTTTTTTTGAAATTTTTGGTGAAAATTTTCCTGACCAAAGGGGTACCCAAAAAGTGCAGTTTTTTAATTTTTTAAAACTGTTAGCTTTGTAAAAATATATATTATAATACATTAAATTAAACTTCTCGGGCCCCCCTATAAAACGATATAAAAGATAAAGTACAGGTGTTTATAATAATGCCGAGAGAGGCCGCCAAAGTCACTTCAGTTTTCAGTTTTGGCATTCAAACTTTTCTTTATTTCTTACAAACACTAACCTATAGACCAACTTTTGGGGTCTTTTTTATTTCTTTGTGAGGCAAGAAATAACAATATAACAATTGTTTTGACGTATATCCAATAGCAAAAAAGTTGACTTTTTTTTTAAATTTTTTGAAAATTTTCAATTTTTGAATGTATTTTTCTCGATAACCATTACATCTACAACTGTAATATTTTTAGGTTAGTATAAGGGACTCCGTAGCTTCGTCGTGGCATAGTATCAACCAAATGTTTTTTTTTGAAATTTTTGGTGAAAATTTTCCTGACCAAAGGGGTACCCAAAAAGTGCAGTTTTTTAATTTTTTAAAACTGTTAGCTTTGTAAAAATATATATTATAATGCATTAAATTAAACTTCTCGGGCTCCCCTATAAAACGATATAAAAGATAAAGTACAGGTGTTTATAATAATGCCGAGAGAGGCCGCCAAAGTCACTTCAGTTTTCAGTTTTGGCATTCAAACTTTTCTTTATTTCTTACAAACACTAACCTATAGACCAACTTTTGGGGTCTTTTTTATTTCTTTATGAGGCAAGAAATAACAATATAACAATTGTTTTGACGTATATCCAATAACAAAAAAGCTGACTTTTTTTTTGAAGTTTTTGAAAAATTTTAACATTTGATTCTATTTTTCTCGATAACCATTACATCTACAACTGTAATATTTTCGGGTTAGTATAAGGGACTCCGTAGCTTCGTCGTGGTATAGTATCAACCAAATGTTTTTTTTGAAATTTTTGGTGAAAATTTTCCTGACCAAAGGGGTACCCAAAAAGTGCAGTTTTTTAATTTTTTAAAATTGTTAGCTTTGTAAAAATATATATTATAATACATTAAATTAAACTTCTCGGGCCCCCCTATAAAACGATATAAAAGATAAAGTACAGGTGTTTATAATAATGCCGAGAGAGGCCGCCAAAGTCACTTCAGTTTTGAGTTTTGGCATTCAAACTTTTATTTATTTCTTACAAACACTAACCTATAGACCAACTTTTGGGGTCTTTTTTATTTCTTTGTGAGGAAAGCAATAAAAATATAACAATTGTTTTGACGTATATCGAATAGCAAAAAAGTTGACTTTTTTTTAAATTTTTGGAAAATTTTCAATTTTTGAATGTATTTTTCTCTATAACCATTACATCTACAACGGTAATATTTGTAGATTAGTATAAGGGACTCCGTAGCTTCGTCGTGGCATAGTATCAAACAAATGTTTTTTTTGAAATTTTTGGTGAAAATTTTCCTGACCAAAGGGGTACCCAAAAAGTGCAGTTTTTTAATTTTTTAAAATTGTTAACTTTGTAAAAATATATATTATAATACATTAAATTAAACTTCTCGGGCCCCCCTATAAAACGATATAAAAGATAAAGTACAGGTGTTTATAATAATGCCGAGAGAGGCCGCCAAAGTCACTTCAGTTTTCAGTTTTGGCATTCAAACTTTTCTTTATTTCTTACAAACACTAACCTATAGACCAACTTTTGGGGTCTTTTTTATTTCTTTGTGAGGCAAGAAATAACAATATAACAATTGTTTTGACGTATATCCAATAGCAAAAAAGTTGACTTTTTTTTTAAATTTTTTAAAAATTTTCAATTTTTGAATGTATTTTTTTTGATCACCATTACATCTAACTTTGTAAAAATATATATTATAATACATTAAATTAAACTTCTCAGGGCCCTCTATATAGCGATATAAAAGGTAAGGGACTGGTGTTTATATTAATGCCGAGAGAGGCCGCGAAATGCACTTCAGTTTTGAGTTTTGGCTTTTAAACTTTTATTTATTTCTTACAAACACTAACCTAGAGACCAACTTTTGGCGCCTTTTTTATTTCTTTGTGAGGCAAGCAATAACAATATAACAATTGTTTTGATGTATATCCAATAGCACAAAAGTTGACTTTTTTTTTAAATTTTTTGAAATTTTTCAATTTTTGATTGTATTTTTCTCGATAACCATTACATCTACAACTGTAATATTTTCAGGTTAGTATAAGGGACTCCGTAGCTTCGTCGTGGCATAGTATCAACCAAATGTTTTTTTTGAAATTTTTGGTGAAAATTTTCCTGACCAAAGGGGTACCCAAAAAGTGCAGTTTTTTAATTTTTTAAAACTGTTAGCTTTGTAAAAATATATATTATAATACATTAAATTAAACTTCTCGGGCCCCCCTATAAAACGATATAAAAGATAAAGTACAGGTGTTTATAATAATGCCGAGAGAGGCCGCCAAAGTCACTTCAGTTTTCAGTTTTGGCATTCAAACTTTTCTTTATTTCTTACAAACACTAACCTATAGACCAACTTTTGGGGTCTTTTTTATTTCTTTGTGAGGCAAGAAATAACAATATAACAATTGTTTTGACGTATATCCAATAGCAAAAAAGTTGACTTTTTTTTTAAATTTTTTGAAAATTTTCAATTTTTGAATGTATTTTTCTCGATAACCATTACATCTACAACTGTAATATTTTTAGGTTAGTATAAGGGACTCCGTAGCTTCGTCGTGGCATAGTATCAACCAAATGTTCTTTTTTGAAATTTTTGGTGAAAATTTTCCTGACCAAAGGGGTACCCAAAAAGTGCAGTTTTTTAATTTTTTAAAACTGTTAGCTTTGTAAAAATATATATTATAATGCATTAAATTAAACTTCTCGGGCTCCCCTATAAAACGATATCAAAGATAAAGTACAGGTGTTTATAATAATGCCGAGAGAGGCCGTCAAATTCACTTCAGTTTTGAGTTTTGGCATTCAAACTTTTATTTATTTCTTACAAACACTAACCTATAGACCAACTTTTGGGGTCTTTTTTATTTCTTTGTGAGGCAAGCAATAACAATATAACAATTGTTTTGACGTAAATCGAATAGCAAAAAAGTTGACTTTTTTTTTAAATTTTTTAAAAATTTTCAATTTTTGAATGTTTTTTTCTCTATAACCATTACATCTACAACGGTAATATTTGTAGATTAGTATAAGGGACTCCGTAGCTTCGTCGTGGCATAGTATCAACCAAATGTTTTTTTTGAAATTTTTGGTGAAAATTTTCCTGACCAAAGGGGTACCCAAAAAGTGCAGTTTTTTAATTTTTTAAAATTGTTAACTTTGTAAAAATATATATTATAATACATTAAATTAAACTTCTCAGGGCCCTCTATATAGCAATATAAAAGGTAAGGGACTGGTGTTTATATTAATGCCGAGAGAGGCCGTCAAAGTCACTTCAGTTTTGAGTTTTGGCATTCAAACTTTTATTTATTTCTTACAAACACTAACCTATAGACCAACTTTTGGGGTCTTTTTTATTTCTTTGTGAGGCAAGCAATAACAATATAACAATTGTTTTGACGTATATCCAATAGCAAAAAAGTTGACTTTTTTTTTAAATTTTTTAAAAATTTTCAATTTTTGAATGTATTTTTTTCGATAACCATTACATCTACAACTGTAATATTTTCAGGTTAGTATAAGGGACTCCGTAGCTTCGTCGTGGTATAGTATCAACCAAATGTTTTTTTTGAAATTTTTGGTGAAAATTTTCCTGACCAAAGGGGTACCCAAAAAGTGCAGTTTTTTAATTTTTTTAAATTGTTAGCTTTGTAAAAATATATATTATAATACATTAAATTAAACTTCTCGGGCCCCCCTATAAAACGATATAAAAGATAAAGTACAGGTGTTTATAATAATGCCGAGAGAGGCCGCCAAAGTCACTTCAGTTTTGAGTTTTGGCATTCAAACTTTTATTTATTTCTTACAAACACTAACCTATAGAGCAACTTTTGGGGTCTTTTTTATTTCTTTGTGAGGCAGGCAATAACAATATAACAATTGTTTTGACGTATATCCAATAGCAAAAAAGTTGACTTTTTTTTTGAAATTTTTGAAAATTTTCAATTTTTGAATGTATTTTTCTCGATAACCATTACATCTACAACTGTAATATTTGCAGGCTAATATAAGGGACTTCGTAGCTTCTTCGTGGCATAGTATCAACCAAATGTTTTTTTTGAAATTTTTGGTGAAAATTTTCCTGACCAAAGGGGTACCCAAAAAGTGCAGTTTTTTAATTTTTTTAAATTGTTAGCTTTGTAAAAATATATATTATAATACATTAAATTAAACTTCTCGGGCCCCCCTATAAAACGATATAAAAGATAAAGTACAGGTGTTTATAATAATGCCGAGAGAGGCCGCGAAAGGCACTTCAGTTTTGAGTTTTGGCTTTTAAACTTTTATTTATTTCTTACAAACACTAACCTATAGACCAACTTTTGGGGTCTTTTTTATTTCTTTGTGAGACAAGCAATAACAATATAACAATTGTTTTGACGTATATCTAATAACAAAAAAGTTGACTTTTTTTTTGAAGTTTTTGAAAATTTTTAACATTTGATTCTATTTTTCTCGATAACCATTACATCTACAACGGTAATATTTTTAGGTTAGTATAAGGGACTCCGTAGCTTCGTCGTGGCACAGTATGAACCAAATGTTTTTTTTGAAATTTTTGGTGAAAATTTTCCTGACCAAAGGGGTACCCAAAAAGTGCAGTTTTTTAATTTTTTAAAATTGTTAACTTTGTAAAAATATATATTATAATACATTAAATTAAACTTCTCAGGGCCCTCTATATAACGATATAAAAGGTAAGGGACTGGTGTTTATATTAATGCCGAGAGAGGCCGCGAAATGCACTTCAGTTTTGAGTTTTGGCTTTTAAACTTTTATTTATTTCTTACAAACACTAACCTAGAGACCAACTTTTGGCGCCTTTTTTATTTCTTTGTGAGGCAAGCAATAACAATATAACAATTGTTTTGACGTATATCCAATAGCAAAAAAGTTGACTTTTTTTTTAAATTTTTTGAAAATTTTCAATTTTTGATTGTATTTTTCTCGATAACCATTACATCTACAACTGTAATTTTTTCAGGTTAGTATGAGGGACTCCGTAGCTTCGTCGTGGCATAGTATCAACCAAATGTTTTTTTTGAAATTTTTGGTGAAAATTTTCCTGACCAAAAGGGTACCCAAAAAGTGCAGTTTTTTAATTTTTTAAAATTGTTAACTTTGTAAAAATATATATTATAATACATTAAATTAAACTTCTCAGGGCCCTCTATATAGCGATATAAAAGGTAAGGGACTGGTGTTTATATTAATGCCGAGAGAGGCCGCGAAATGCACTTCAGTTTTGAGTTTTGGCTTTTAAACTTTTATTTATTTCTTACAAACACTAACCTATAGACCAACTTTTGGGGTCTTTTTTATTTCTTTGTGAGGCAAGCAATAACAATATAACAATTGTTTTGACGTATATCCAATAGCAAAAAAGTTGACTTTTTTTAAAATTTTTTAAAAATTTTCAATTTTTGAATGTATTTTTTTCGATAACCATTACATCTACAACTGTAATATTTTCAGGTTAGTATAAGGGACTCCGTAGCTTCGTCGTGGTATAGTATCAACCAAATGTTTTTTTTGAAATTTTTGGTGAAAATTTTCCTGACCAAAGGGGTACCCAAAAAGTGCAGTTTTTTAATTTTTTAAAATTGTTAGCTTTGTAAAAATATATATTATAATACATTAAATTAAACTTCTCGGGCCCCCCTATAAAACGATATAAAAGATAAAGTACAGGTGTTTATAATAATGCCGAGAGAGGCCGCCAAAGTCACTTCAGTTTTGAGTTTTGGCATTCAAACTTTTATTTATTTCTTACAAACACTAACCTATAGACCAACTTTTGGGGTCTTTTTTATTTCTTTGTGAGGAAAGCAATAAAAATATAACAATTGTTTTGACGTATATCGAATAGCAAAAAAGTTGACTTTTTTTTAAATTTTTGGAAAATTTTCAATTTTTGAATGTATTTTTCTCTATAACCATTACATCTACAACGGTAATATTTGTAGATTAGTATAAGGGACTCCGTAGCTTCGTCGTGGCATAGTATCAAACAAATGTTTTTTTTGAAATTTTTGGTGAAAATTTTCCTGACCAAAGGGGTACCCAAAAAGTGCAGTTTTTTAATTTTTTAAAATTGTTAACTTTGTAAAAATATATATTATAATACATTAAATTAAACTTCTCGGGCCCCCCCTATAAAACGATATAAAAGATAAAGTACAGGTGTTTATAATAATGCCGAGAGAGGCCGCCAAAGTCACTTCAGTTTTCAGTTTTGGCATTCAAACTTTTCTTTATTTCTTACAAACACTAACCTATAGACCAACTTTTGGGGTCTTTTTTATTTCTTTATGAGGCAAGCAATAACAATATAACAATTGTTTTGACGTATATCCAATAACAAAAAAGCTGACTTTTTTTTTGAAGTTTTTGAAAAATTTTAACATTTGATTCTATTTTTCTCGATAACCATTACATCTACAACTGTAATATTTTCGGGTTAGTATAAGGGACTCCGTAGCTTCGTCGTGGCATAGTATCAACCAAATGTTTTTTTTGAAATATTTGGTGAAAATTTTCCTGACCAAAGGGGTACCCAAAAAGGGCAGTTTTTTAATTTTTTAAAATTGTTAACTTTGTAAAAATATATATTATAATACATTAAATTAAACTTCTCAGGGCCCTCTATATAGCGATATAAAAGGTAAGGGACTAGTGTTTATATTAATGCCGAGAGAGGCCGCGAAATGCAATTCAGTTTTGAGTTTTGGCTTTTAAACTTTTATTTATTTCTTACAAACACTAACCTATAGACCAACTTTTGGCGCCTTTTTTATTTCTTTGTGAGGCAAGCAATAACAATATAACAATTGTTTTGACGTATATCCAATAGCAAAAAAGTTGACTTTTTTTTAAATTTTTTGAAAATTTTCAATTTTTGATTGTATTTTTCTCGATAACCATTACATCTACAACTGTAATATTTTCAGGTTAGTATAAGGGACTCCGTAACTTCGTCGTGGCATAGTATCACCAAATGTTTTTTTTGAAATTTTTGGTGAAAATTTTCCTGACCAAAGGGATACCCAAAAAGTGCAGTTTTTTAATTTTTTAAAACTGTTAGCTTTGTAAAAATATATATTATAATACATTAAATTAAACTTCTCGGAGCCTTCTATATAGCAATATAAAAGGTAAGGGACTGGTGTTTATATTAATGCCGAGAGAGGCCGCGAAATGCATTTCAGTTTTGAGTTTTGGCTTTTAAACTTTTATTTATTTCTTACAGACACTAACCTATAGACCAACTTTTGGGGTCTTTTTTATTTCTTTGTGAGGCAGGCAATAACAATATAACAATTGTTTTGACGTATATCCAATAGCAAAAAAGTTGACTTTTTTTTTGAAATTTTTGAAAATTTTCAATTTTTGAATGTATTTTTCTCGATAACCATTACATCTACAACTGTAATATTTGCAGGCTAATATAAGGGACTTCGTAGCTTCTTCGTGGCATAGTATCAACCAAATGTTTTTTTTGAAATTTTTGGTGAAAATTTTCCTGACCAAAGGGGTACCCAAAAAGTGCAGTTTTTTAATTTTTTAAAATTGTTAACTTTGTAAAAATATATATTATAATACATTAAATTAAACTTCTCAGGGCCCTCTATATAGCGATATAAAAGGTAAGGGACTGGTGTTTATATTAATGCCGAGAGAGGCCGCGAAAGGCACTTCAGTTTTGAGTTTTGGCTTTTAAACTTTTCTTTATTTCTTACAAACACTAACCTATAGACCAACTTTTGGGGTCTTTTTTATTTCTTTGTGAGGCAAGCAATACTAATATAACAATTGTTTTGATGTATATCCAATAGTAAAAAAGTTGACCTTTTTTTAAATTTTTTTGAAAATTTTCAATTTTTGAATGTATTTTTCTCGATAACCATTACATCTACAACTGTAATATATTCAGGTACTCCGTAGCTTCGTCGTGGCATAGTATCAACCAAATGTTTTTTTTAGAAATTTTTGGTGAAAATTTTCCTGACCAAAGGGGTACCCAAAAAGTGCAGTTTTTTAATTTTTTTAAATTGTTAGCTTTGTAAAAATATATATTATAATACATTAAATTAAACTTCTCGGGCCCCCCTATAAAACGATATAAAAGATAAAGTACAGGTGTTTATAATAATGCCGAGAGAGGCCGCCAAAGTCACTTCAGTTTTGAGTTTTGGCATTCAAACTTTTATTTATTTCTTACAAACACTAACCTATAGAGCAACTTTTGGGGTCTTTTTTATTTCTTTGTGAGGCAGGCAATAACAATATAACAATTGTTTTGACGTATATCCAATAGCAAAAAAGTTGACTTTTTTTTTGAAATTTTTGAAAATTTTCAATTTTTGAATGTATTTTTCTCGATAACCATTACATCTACAACTGTAATATTTGCAGGCTAATATAAGGGACTTCGTAGCTTCTTCGTGGCATAGTATCAACCAAATGTTTTTTTTGAAATTTTTGGTGAAAATTTTCCTAACCAAAGGGGTACCCAAAAAGTGCAGTTTTTTAATTTTTTTAAATTGTTAACATTGTAAAAATATATATTATAATACATTCAATTAAACTTCTCAGGGCCCTCTATATAGCGATATAAAAGGTAAGGGACTGGTGTTTATATTAATGCCGAGAGAGGCCGCGAAAGGCACTTCAGTTTTGAGTTTTGGCTTTTAAACTTTTCTTTATTTCTTACAAACACTAACCTATAGACCAACTTTTGGGGTCTTTTATATTTCTTTGTGAAGCAAGCAATAACAATATAACAATTGTTTTGACGTATATGCAATAACAAAAAAGCTGACTTTTTTTTGAAGTTTTTGAAAATTTTTAACATTTGATTCTATTTTTCTCGATAATCATTACATCTACAACGGTAATATTTTTAGGTTAGTATAAGGGACTCCGTGGCTTCGTCGTGGCATAGTATCAACCAAATGTTTTTTTTGAAATTTTTGGTGAAAATTTTCCTGACCAAAGGGGTACCCAAAAAGTGCAGTTTTTTAATTTTTTAAAATTGTTAACTTTGTAAAAATATATATTATAATACATTAAATTAAACTTCTCGGGCCCCCCTATAAAACGATATAAAAGATAAAGTACAGGTGTTTATAATAATGCCGAGAGAGACCGCCAAAGTCACTTCAGTTTTGAGTTTTGGCATTCAAACTTTTCTTTATTTCTTACAAACACTAACCTATAGACCAACTTTTGGGGTCTTTTTTATTTCTTTGTGAGGCAGGCAATAACATTCAAACTTTTATTTATTTCTTACAGACACTAACCTATAGACCAACTTTTGGGGTCTTTTTTATTTCTTTGTGAGGCAGGCAATAACAATATAACAATTGTTTTGACGTATATCCAATAGCAAAAAAGTTGACTTTTTTTTTGAAATTTTTGAAAATTTTCAATTTTTGAATGTATTTTTCGCGATAACCATTACATCTACAACTGTAATATTTGCAGGCTAATATAAGGGACTTCGTAGCTTCTTCGTGGCACAGTATCAACCAGATGTTTTTTTTAAATTTTTGGTGAAAATTTTCCTGACCAAAGGGGTACCCAAAAAGTGCAGTTTTTTAATTTTTTAAAATTGTTAGCTTTGTAAAAATATATATTATAATACATTAAATTAAACTTCTCGGGCCCCCCTATAAAACAATATAAAAGATAAAGTACAGGTCTTTATAACAATGCCGAGAGAGGCCGCCAAAGTCACTTCAGTTTTGAGTTTTGGCAATTTAAACATTTATTTATTTCTTACAAACACTAACCTTTAGAGCAACTTTTGGGGTCTTTTATTTCTTTGTGAGGAAAGCAATAAAAATATAACAATTGTTTTGACGTATATCGAATAGCAAAAAAGTTGACTTTTTTTGAAATTTTTGGAAAATTTTCAATTTTTGAATGTATTTTTCTCTATAACCATTACATCTACAACGGTAATATTTGTAGATTAGTATAAGGGACTCCGTAGCTTCGTCGTGGCATAGTATCAACCAAATCTTTTTTTTGAAATTTTTGGTGAAAATTTTCCTGACCAAAGGGGTACCCAAAAAGTGCAGTTTTTTAATTTTTTAAAATTGTTAACTTTGTAAAAATATATATTATAATACATTAAATTAAACTTCTCGGGCCCCCCTATAAAACGATATAAAAGATAAAGTACAGGTGTTTATAATAATGCCGAGAGAGACCGCCAAAGTCACTTCAGTTTTGAGTTTTGGCATTCAAACTTTTCTTTATTTCTTACAAACACTAACCTATAGACCAACTTTTGGGGTCTTTTTTATTTCTTTGTGAGGCAGGCAATAACAATATAACAATTGTTTTGACGTATATCCAATAGCAAAAAAGTTGACTTTTTTTTTGAAATTTTTGAAAATTTTCAATTTTTGAATGTATTTTTCTCGATAACCATTACATCTACAACTGTAATATTTGCAGGCTAATATAAGGGACTTCGTAGCTTCTTCGTGGCACAGTATCAACCAGATGTTTTTTTTTAAATTTTTGGTGAAAATTTTCCTGACCAAAGGGGTACCCAAAAAGTGCAGTTTTTTAATTTTTTAAAATTGTTAGCTTTGTAAAAATATATATTATAATACATTAAATTAAACTTCTCGGGCCCCCCTATAAAACAATATAAAAGATAAAGTACAGGACTTTATAATAATGCCGAGAGAGGCCGCCAAAGTCACTTCAGTTTTGAGTTTTGGCAATTTAAACATTTATTTATTTCTTACAAACACTAACCTTTAGAGCAACTTTTGGGGTCTTTTTTATTTCTTTGTGAGGAAAGCAATAAAAATATAACAATTGTTTTGACGTATATCGAATAGCAAAAAAGTTGACTTTTTTTTAAATTTTTGGAAAATTTTCAATTTTTGAATGTATTTTTCTCTATAACCATTACATCTACAACGGTAATATTTGTAGATTAGTATAAGGGACTCCGTAGCTTCGTCGTGGCATAGTATCAACCAAATGTTTTTTTTGAAATTTTTGGTGAAAATTTTCCTGACCAAAGGGGTACCCAAAAAGTGCAGTTATTTAATTTTTTTAAATTGTTAGCTTTGTAAAAATATATATTATAATACATTAAATTAAACTTCTCGGGCCCCTCTATAAAACGATATAAAAGATAAAGTACAGGTGTTTATAATAATGCCGAGAGAGGCCGCCAAAGTCACTTCAGTTTTGAGTTTTGGCATTCAAACTTTTATTTATTTCTTACAGACACTAACCTATAGACCAACTTTTGGGGTCTTTTTTATTTCTTTGTGAGGCAAGCAATAACAATATAACAATTGTTTTGACGTATATCTAATAACAAAAAAGTTGACTTTTTTTTGAAGTTTTTGAAAATTTTTAACATTTGATTCTATTTTTCTCGATAACCATTACATCTACAACGGTAATATTTTTAGGTTAGTATAAGGGACTCCGTAGCTTCGTCGTGGTCGTTTTTTTTTGAAATTTTTGGTGAAAATTTTCCTGACCAAAGGGGTACCCAAAAAGTGCAGTTTTTTAATTTTTTAAAATTGTTAACTTTGTAAAAATATATATTATAATACATTAAATTAAACTTCTCAGGGCCCTCTATATAGCGATATAAAAGGTAAGGGACTGGTGTTTATATTAATGCCGAGAGAGGCCGCGAAATGCACTTCAGTTTTGAGTTTTGGCTTTTAAACTTTTATTTATTTCTTACAAACACTAACCTAGAGACCAACTTTTGGCGCCTTTTTTATTTCTTTGTGAGGCAAGCAATAACAATATAACAATTGTTTTGACGTATATCCAATAGCAAAAAAGTTGACTTTTTTTTAAATTTTTTGAAAATTTTCAATTTTTGATTGTATTTTTCTCGATAACCATTACATCTACAACTGTAATATTTTCAGGTTAGTATAAGGGACTCCGTAGCTTCGTCGTGGCATAGTATCAACCAAATGTTTTTTTTGAAATTTTTGGTGAAAATTTTCCTGACCAAAGGGGTACCCAAAAAGTGCAGTTTTTTAATTTTTTAAAACTGTTAGCTTTGTAAAAATATATATTATAATACATTAAATTAAACTTCTCGGGCCCCCCTATAAAACGATATAAAAGATAAAGTACAGGTGTTTATAATAATGCCGAGAGAGGCCGCCAAAGTCACTTCAGTTATCAGTTTTGGCATTCAAACTTTTCTTTATTTCTTACAAACACTAACCTATAGACCAACTTTTGGGGTCTTTTTTATTTCTTTGTGAGGCAAGCAATAACAATATAACAATTGTTTTGACGTATATCCAATAGCAAAAAAGTTGACTTTTTTTTTTAAATTTTTTGAAAATTTTCAATTTTTGAATGTATTTTTCTCGATAACCATTACATCTACAACTGTAATATTTTTAGGTTAGTATAAGGGACTCCGTAGCTTCGTCGTGGCATAGTATCAACCAAATGTTTTTTTTTTGAAATTTTTGGTGAAAATTTTCCTGACCAAAGGGGTACCCAAAAAGTGCAGTTTTTTAATTTTTTAAAACTGTTAGCTTTGTAAAAATATATATTATAATGCATTAAATTAAACTTCTCGGGCCCCCCTATAAAACGATATCAAAGATAAAGTACAGGTGTTTATAATAATGCCGAGAGAGGCCGTCAAATTCACTTCAGTTTTGAGTTTTGGCATTCAAACTTTTATTTATTTCTTACAAACACTAACCTATAGACCAACTTTTGGGGTCTTTTTTATTTCTTTGTGAGGCAAGCAATAACAATATAACAATTGTTTTGACGTAAATCGAATAGCAAAAAAGTTGACTTTTTTTTAAAATTTTTTAAAAATTTTCAATTTTTGAATGTTTTTTTCTCTATAACCATTACATCTACAACGGTAATATTTGTAGATTAGTATAAGGGACTCCGTAGCTTCATCGTGGCATAGTATCAACCAAATGTTTTTTTTGAAATTTTTGGTGAAAATTTTCCTGACCAAAGGGGTACCCAAAAAGTGCAGTTTTTTAATTTTTTAAAATTGTTAACTTTGTAAAAATATATATTATAATACATTAAATTAAACTTCTCAGGGCCCTCTAAATAGCAATATAAAAGGTAAGGGACTGGTGTTTATATTAATGCCGAGAGAGGCCGCCAAAGTCACTTCAGTTTTGAGTTTTGGCATTCAAACTTTTATTTATTTCTTACAAACACTAACCTATAGACCAACTTTTGGGGTCTTTTTTATTTCTTTATGAGGCAAGCAATAACAATATAACAATTGTTTTGACGTATATCCAATAACAAAAAAGCGGACTTTTTTTTTGAAGTAAATTTTAACATTTGATTCTATTTTTCTCGATAACCATTACATCTACAACGGTAATACTTTTAGGTTAGTATAAGGGACTCCGTAGCTTCGTCGTGGCATAGTATCAACCAAATGTTTTTTTTGAAATTTTTGGTGAAAATTTTCCTGACCAAAGGGGTACCCAAAAAGTGCAGTTTTTTAATTTTTTAAAATTGTTAACTTTGTAAAAATATATATTATAATACATTAAATTAAACTTCTCAGGGCCCTCTATATAGCGATATTAAAGGTAAGGGACTGGTGTTTATATTAATGCCGAGAGAGGCCGCGAAATGCACTTCAGTTTTGAGTTTTGGCTTTTAAACTTTTATTTATTTCTTACAAACACTAACCTATAGACCAACTTTTGGCGCCTTTTTTATTTCTTTGTGAGGCAAGCAATAACAATATAACAATTGTTTTGACGTATATCCAATAGCAAAAAAGTTGACTTTTTTTTTAAATTTTTTGAACATTTTCAATTTTTGATTGTATTTTTCTCGATAACCATTACATCTACAACTGTAATATTTTCAGGTTAGTATAAGGGACTCCGTAGCTTCGTCGTGGCATAGTATCAACCAAATGTTTTTTTTGAAATTTTTGGTGAAAATTTTCCTGACCAAAGGGGTACCCAAAAAGTGCAGTTTTTTAATTTTTTAAAACTGTTAGCTTTGTTAAAATATATATTATAATACATTAAATTAAACTTCTCGGGCCCCCCTATAAAACGATATAAAAGATAAAGTACAGGTGTTTATAATAATGCCGAGAGGGGCCGCCAAAGTCACTTCAGTTTTGAGTTTTGGCATTCAAACTTTTCTTTATTTCTTACAAACACTAACCTATAGACCAACTTTTGGGGTCTTTTTTATTTCTTTGTGAGGCAAGCAATACTAATATAACAATTGTTTTGACGTATATCCAATAGCAAAAAAGTTGACCTTTTTTTTAATTTTTTTGAAAATTTTCAATTTTTGAATGTATTTTTCTCGATAACCATTACATCTACAACTGTAATATTTTTAGGTTAGTATAAGGGACTCCGTAGCTTCGTCGTGGCATAGTATCAACCAAATGTTTTTTTTGAAATTTTTGGTGAAAATTTTCCTGACCAAAAGGGTACCCAAAAAGTGCAGTTTTTTAATTTTTTAAAATTGTTAACTTTGTAAAAATATATATTATAATACATTAAATTAAACTTCTCAGGGCCCTCTATATAGCGATATAAAAGGTAAGGGACTGGTGTTTATATTAATGCCGAGAGAGGCCGCGAAATGCACTTCAGTTTTGAGTTTTGGCTTTTAAACTTTTATTTATTTCTTACAAACACTAACCTAGAGACCAACTTTTGGCGCCTTTTTTATTTCTTTGTGAGGCAAGCAATAACAATATAACAATTGTTTTGACGTATATCCAATAGCAAAAAAGTTGACTTTTTTTTTAAATTTTTTGAAAATTTTCAATTTTTGATTGTATTTTTCTCGATAACCATTACATCTACAACTGTAATATTTTCAGGTTAGTATAAGGGACTCCGTAGCTTCGTCGTGGCATAGTATCAACCAAATGTTTTTTTTGAAATTTTTGGTGAAAATTTTCCTGACCAAAGGGGTACCCAAAAAGTGCAGTTTTTTAATTTTTTAAAACTGTTAGCTTTGTAAAAATATATATTATAATACATTAAATTAAACTTCTCGGGCCCCCCTATAAAACGATATAAAAGATAAAGTACAGGTGTTTATAATAATGCCGAGAGAGGCCGCCAAAGTCACTTCAGTTATCAGTTTTGGCATTCAAACTTTTCTTTATTTCTTACAAACACTAACCTATAGACCAACTTTTGGGGTCTTTTTTATTTCTTTGTGAGGCAAGCAATAACAATATAACAATTGTTTTGACGTATATCCAATAGCAAAAAAGTTGACTTTTTTTTAAATTTTTTGAAAATTTTCAATTTTTGAATGTATTTTTCTCGATAACCATTACATCTACAACTGTAATATTTTTAGGTTAGTATAAGGGACTCCGTAGCTTCGTCGTGGCATAGTATCAACCAAATGTTTTTTTTTTGAAATTTTTGGTGAAAATTTTCCTGACCAAAGGGGTACCCAAAAAGTGCAGTTTTTTAATTTTTTAAAACTGTTAGCTTTGTAAAAATATATATTATAATGCATTAAATTAAACTTCTCGGGCCCCTCTATAAAACGATATCAAAGATAAAGTACAGGTGTTTATAATAATGCCGAGAGAGGCCGTCAAATTCACTTCAGTTTTGAGTTTTGGCATTCAAACTTTTATTTATTTCTGACAAACACTAACCTATAGACCAACTTTTGGGGTCTTTTTTATTTCTTTGTGAGGCAAGCAATAACAATATAACAATTGTTTTGACGTAAATCGAATAGCAAAAAAGTTGACTTTTTTTTAAAATTTTTTAAAAATTTTCAATTTTTGAATGTTTTTTTCTCTATAACCATTACATCTACAACGGTAATATTTGTAGATTAGTATAAGGGACTCCGTAGCTTCGTAGTGGCATAGTATCAACCAAATGTTTTTTTTGAAATTTTTGGTGAAAATTTTCCTGACCAAAGGGGTACCCAAAAAGTGCAGTTTTTTAATTTTTTAAAATTGTTAACTTTGTAAAAATATATATTATAATACATTAAATTAAACTTCTCAGGGCCCTCTAAATAGCAATATAAAAGGTAAGGGACTGGTGTTTATATTAATGCCGAGAGAGGCCGCCAAAGTCACTTCAGTTTTGAGTTTTGGCATTCAAACTTTTATTTATTTCTTACAAACACTAACCTATAGACCAACTTTTGGGGTCTTTTTTATTTCTTTATGAGGCAAGCAATAACAATATAACAATTGTTTTGACGTATATCCAATAACAAAAAAGCGGACTTTTTTTTGAAGTTTTTGAAAAATTTTAACATTTGATTCTATTTTTCTCGATAACCATTACATCTACAACGGTAATACTTTTAGGTTAGTATAAGGGACTCCGTGGCTTCGTCGTGGCATAGTATCAACCAAATGGTTTTTTTGAAATTTTTGAAAAATTTTAACATTTGATTCTATTTTTCTCGATAACCATTACATCTACAACGGTAATATTTGTAGATTAGTATAAGGGACTCCGTAGCTTCATCGTGGCATAGTATCAACCAAATGTTTTTTTTGAAATTTTTGGTGAAAATTTTCCTGACCAAAGGGGTACCCAAAAAGTGCAGTTTTTTAATTTTTTAAAATTGTTAACTTTGTAAAAATATATATTATAATACATTAAATTAAACTTCTCAGGGCCCTCTAAATAGCAATATAAAAGGTAAGGGACTGGTGTTTATATTAATGCCGAGAGAGGCCGCCAAAGTCACTTCAGTTTTGAGTTTTGGCATTCAAACTTTTATTTATTTCTTACAAACACTAACCTATAGACCAACTTTTGGGGTCTTTTTTATTTCTTTATGAGGCAAGCAATAACAATATAACAATTGTTTTGACGTATATCCAATAACAAAAAAGCGGACTTTTTTTTTGAAGTTTTTGAAAAATTTTAACATTTGATTCTATTTTTCTCGATAACCATTACATCTACAACGGTAATACTTTTAGGTTAGTATAAGGGACTCCGTAGCTTCGTCGTGGCATAGTATCAACCAAATGTTTTTTTTGAAATTTTTGGTGAAAATTTTCCTGACCAAAGGGGTACCCAAAAAGTGCAGTTTTTTAATTTTTTAAAATTGTTAACTTTGTAAAAATATATATTATAATACATTAAATTAAACTTCTCAGGGCCCTCTATATAGCGATATTAAAGGTAAGGGACTGGTGTTTATATTAATGCCGAGAGAGGCCGCGAAATGCACTTCAGTTTTGAGTTTTGGCTTTTAAACTTTTATTTATTTCTTACAAACACTAACCTATAGACCAACTTTTGGCGCCTTTTTTATTTCTTTGTGAGGCAAGCAATAACAATATAACAATTGTTTTGACGTATATCCAATAGCAAAAAAGTTGACTTTTTTTTTAAATTTTTTGAACATTTTCAATTTTTGATTGTATTTTTCTCGATAACCATTACATCTACAACTGTAATATTTTCAGGTTAGTATAAGGGACTCCGTAGCTTCGTCGTGGCATAGTATCAACCAAATGTTTTTTTTGAAATTTTTGGTGAAAATTTTCCTGACCAAAGGGGTACCCAAAAAGTGCAGTTTTTTAATTTTTTAAAACTGTTAGCTTTGTTAAAATATATATTATAATACATTAAATTAAACTTCTCGGGCCCCCCTATAAAACGATATAAAAGATAAAGTACAGGTGTTTATAATAATGCCGAGAGGGGCCGCCAAAGTCACTTCAGTTTTGAGTTTTGGCATTCAAACTTTTCTTTATTTCTTACAAACACTAACCTATAGACCAACTTTTGGGGTCTTTTTTATTTCTTTGTGAGGCAAGCAATACTAATATAACAATTGTTTTGACGTATATCCAATAGCAAAAAAGTTGACCTTTTTTTTAATTTTTTTGAAAATTTTCAATTTTTGAATGTATTTTTCTCGATAACCATTACATCTACAACTGTAATATTTTTAGGTTAGTATAAGGGACTCCGTAGCTTCGTCGTGGCATAGTATCAACCAAATGTTTTTTTTGAAATTTTTGGTGAAAATTTTCCTGACCAAAAGGGTACCCAAAAAGTGCAGTTTTTTAATTTTTTAAAATTGTTAACTTTGTAAAAATATATATTATAATACATTAAATTAAACTTCTCAGGGCCCTCTATATAGCGATATAAAAGGTAAGGGACTGGTGTTTATATTAATGCCGAGAGAGGCCGCGAAATGCACTTCAGTTTTGAGTTTTGGCTTTTAAACTTTTATTTATTTCTTACAAACACTAACCTAGAGACCAACTTTTGGCGCCTTTTTTATTTCTTTGTGAGGCAAGCAATAACAATATAACAATTGTTTTGACGTATATCCAATAGCAAAAAAGTTGACTTTTTTTTTAAATTTTTTGAAAATTTTCAATTTTTGATTGTATTTTTCTCGATAACCATTACATCTACAACTGTAATATTTTCAGGTTAGTATAAGGGACTCCGTAGCTTCGTCGTGGCATAGTATCAACCAAATGTTTTTTTTGAAATTTTTGGTGAAAATTTTCCTGACCAAAGGGGTACCCAAAAAGTGCAGTTTTTTAATTTTTTAAAACTGTTAGCTTTGTAAAAATATATATTATAATACATTAAATTAAACTTCTCGGGCCCCCCTATAAAACGATATAAAAGATAAAGTACAGGTGTTTATAATAATGCCGAGAGAGGCCGCCAAAGTCACTTCAGTTATCAGTTTTGGCATTCAAACTTTTCTTTATTTCTTACAAACACTAACCTATAGACCAACTTTTGGGGTCTTTTTTATTTCTTTGTGAGGCAAGCAATAACAATATAACAATTGTTTTGACGTATATCCAATAGCAAAAAAGTTGACTTTTTTTTAAATTTTTTGAAAATTTTCAATTTTTGAATGTATTTTTCTCGATAACCATTACATCTACAACTGTAATATTTTTAGGTTAGTATAAGGGACTCCGTAGCTTCGTCGTGGCATAGTATCAACCAAATGTTTTTTTTTTGAAATTTTTGGTGAAAATTTTCCTGACCAAAGGGGTACCCAAAAAGTGCAGTTTTTTAATTTTTTAAAACTGTTAGCTTTGTAAAAATATATATTATAATGCATTAAATTAAACTTCTCGGGCCCCTCTATAAAACGATATCAAAGATAAAGTACAGGTGTTTATAATAATGCCGAGAGAGGCCGTCAAATTCACTTCAGTTTTGAGTTTTGGCATTCAAACTTTTATTTATTTCTGACAAACACTAACCTATAGACCAACTTTGGGGTCTTTTTTATTTCTTTGTGAGGCAAGCAATAACAATATAACAATTGTTTTGACGTAAATCGAATAGCAAAAAAGTTGACTTTTTTTTAAAATTTTTTAAAAATTTTCAATTTTTGAATGTTTTTTTCTCTATAACCATTACATCTACAACGGTAATATTTGTAGATTAGTATAAGGGACTCCGTAGCTTCGTAGTGGCATAGTATCAACCAAATGTTTTTTTTGAAATTTTTGGTGAAAATTTTCCTGACCAAAGGGGTACCCAAAAAGTGCAGTTTTTTAATTTTTTAAAATTGTTAACTTTGTAAAAATATATATTATAATACATTAAATTAAACTTCTCAGGGCCCTCTAAATAGCAATATAAAAGGTAAGGGACTGGTGTTTATATTAATGCCGAGAGAGGCCGCCAAAGTCACTTCAGTTTTGAGTTTTGGCATTCAAACTTTTATTTATTTCTTACAAACACTAACCTATAGACCAACTTTTGGGGTCTTTTTTATTTCTTTATGAGGCAAGCAATAACAATATAACAATTGTTTTGACGTATATCCAATAACAAAAAAGCGGACTTTTTTTTTGAAGTTTTTGAAAAATTTTAACATTTGATTCTATTTTTCTCGATAACCATTACATCTACAACGGTAATACTTTTAGGTTAGTATAAGGGACTCCGTGGCTTCGTCGTGGCATAGTATCAACCAAATGGTTTTTTTGAAATTTTTGAAAAATTTTAACATTTGATTCTATTTTTCTCGATAACCATTACATCTACAACGGTAATACTTTTAGGTTAGTATAAGGGACTCCGTAGCTTCGTCGTGGCATAGTATCAACCAAATGTTTTTTTTGAAATTTTTGGTGAAAATTTTCCTGACCAAAGGGGTACCCAAAAAGTGCAGTTTTTTAATTTTTTAAAATTGTTAACTTTGTAAAAATATATATTATAATACATTAAATTAAACTTCTCAGGGCCCTCTATATAGCGATATTAAAGGTAAGGGACTGGTGTTTATATTAATGCCGAGAGAGGCCGCGAAATGCACTTCAGTTTTGAGTTTTGGCTTTTAAACTTTTATTTATTTCTTACAAACACTAACCTATAGACCAACTTTTGGCGCCTTTTTTATTTCTTTGTGAGGCAAGCAATAACAATATAACAATTGTTTTGACGTATATCCAATAGCAAAAAAGTTGACTTTTTTTTTAATTTTTTGAAAATTTTCAATTTTTGATTGTATTTTTCTCGATAACCATTACATCTACAACTGTAATATTTTCAGGTTAGTATAAGGGACTCCGTAGCTTCGTCGTGGCATAGTATCAACCAAATGTTTTTTTTGAAATTTTTGGTGAAAATTTTCCTGACCAAAGGGGTACCCAAAAAGTGCAGTTTTTTAATCTTTTAAAACTGTTAGCTTTGTAAAAATATATATTATAATGCATTAAATTAAACTTCTCGGGCCCCCCTATAAAACGATATCAAAGATAAAGTACAGGTGTTTATAATAATGCCGAGAGAGGCCGTCAAATTCACTTCAGTTTTGAGTTTTGGCATTCAAACTTTTATTTATTTCTTACAAACACTAACCTATAGACCAACTTTTGGGGTCTTTTTTATTTCTTTGTGAGGCAAGCAATAACAATATAACAATTGTTTTGACGTAAATCGAATAGCAAAAAAGTTGACTTTTTTTTAAAATTTTTTAAAAATTTTCAATTTTTGAATGTTTTTTTCTCTATAACCATTACATCTACAACGGTAATATTTGTAGATTAGTATAAGGGACTCCGTAGCTTCGTCGTGGCATAGTATCAACCAAATGTTTTTTTTGAAATTTTTGGTGAAAATTTTCCTGACCAAAGGGGTACCCAAAAAGTGCAGTTTTTTAATTTTTTAAAATTGTTAACTTTGTAAAAATATATATTATAATACATTAAATTAAACTTCTCAGGGCCCTCTAAATAGCAATATAAAAGGTAAGGGACTGGTGTTTATATTAATGCCGAGAGAGGCCGCCAAAGTCACTTCAGTTTTGAGTTTTGGCATTCAAACTTTTATTTATTTCTTACAAACACTAACCTATAGACCAACTTTTGGGGTCTTTTTTATTTCTTTATGAGGCAAGCAATAACAATATAACAATTGTTTTGACGTATATCCAATAACAAAAAAGCGGACTTTTTTTTTGAAGTTTTTGAAAAAATTTAACATTTGATTCTATTTTTCTCGATAACCATTACATCTACAACGGTAATACTTTTAGGTTAGTATAAGGGACTCCGTAGCTTCGTCGTGGCATAGTATCAACCAAATGTTTTTTTTGAAATTTTTGGTGAAAATTTTCCTGACCAAAGGGGTACCCAAAAAGTGCAGTTTTTTAATTTTTTAAAATTGTTAACTTTGTAAAAATATATATTATAATACATTAAATTAAACTTCTCAGGGCCCTCTATATAGCGATATTAAAGGTAAGGGACTGGTGTTTATATTAATGCCGAGAGAGGCCGCGAAATGCACTTCAGTTTTGAGTTTTGGCTTTTAAACTTTTATTTATTTCTTACAAACACTAACCTATAGACCAACTTTTGGCGCCTTTTTTATTTCTTTGTGAGGCAAGCAATAACAATATAACAATTGTTTTGACGTATATCCAATAGCAAAAAAGTTGACTTTTTTTTTTAATTTTTTGAACATTTTCAATTTTTGATTGTATTTTTCTCGATAACCATTACATCTACAACTGTAATATTTTCAGGTTAGTATAAGGGACTCCGTAGCTTCGTCGTGGCATAGTATCAACCAAATGTTTTTTTTGAAATTTTTGGTGAAAATTTTCCTGACCAAAGGGGTACCCAAAAAGTGCAGTTTTTTAATTTTTTAAAACTGTTAGCTTTGTTAAAATATATATTATAATACATTAAATTAAACTTCTCGGGCCCCCCTATAAAACGATATAAAAGATAAAGTACAGGTGTTTATAATAATGCCGAGAGGGGCCGCCAAAGTCACTTCAGTTTTGAGTTTTGGCATTCAAACTTTTCTTTATTTCTTACAAACACTAACCTATAGACCAACTTTTGGGGTCTTTTTTATTTCTTTGTGAGGCAAGCAATACTAATATAACAATTGTTTTGACGTATATCCAATAGCAAAAAAGTTGACCTTTTTTTTAATTTTTTTGAAAATTTTCAATTTTTGAATGTATTTTTCTCGATAACCATTACATCTACAACTGTAATATTTTTAGGTTAGTATAAGGGACTCCGTAGCTTCGTCGTGGCATAGTATCAACCAAATGTTTTTTTTGAAATTTTTGGTGAAAATTTTCCTGACCAAAAGGGTACCCAAAAAGTGCAGTTTTTTAATTTTTTAAAATTGTTAACTTTGTAAAAATATATATTATAATACATTAAATTAAACTTCTCAGGGCCCTCTATATAGCGATATAAAAGGTAAGGGACTGGTGTTTATATTAATGCCGAGAGAGGCCGCGAAATGCACTTCAGATTTGAGTTTTGGCTTTTAAACTTTTATTTATTTCTTACAAACACTAACCTAGAGACCAACTTTTGGCGCCTTTTTTATTTCTTTGTGAGGCAAGCAATAACAATATAACAATTGTTTTGACGTATATCCAATAGCAAAAAAGTTGACTTTTTTTTTAAATTTTTTGAAAATTTTCAATTTTTGATTGTATTTTTCTCGATAACCATTACATCTACAACTGTAATATTTTCAGGTTAGTATAAGGGACTCCGTAGCTTCGTCGTGGCATAGTATCAACCAAATGTTTTTTTTGAAATTTTTGGTGAAAATTTTCCTGACCAAAGGGGTACCCAAAAAGTGCAGTTTTTTAATTTTTTAAAACTGTTAGCTTTGTAAAAATATATATTATAATACATTAAATTAAACTTCTCGGGCCCCCCTATAAAACGATATAAAAGATAAAGTACAGGTGTTTATAATAATGCCGAGAGAGGCCGCCAAAGTCACTTCAGTTATCAGTTTTGGCATTCAAACTTTTCTTTATTTCTTACAAACACTAACCTATAGACCAACTTTTGGGGTCTTTTTTATTTCTTTGTGAGGCAAGCAATAACAATATAACAATTGTTTTGACGTAAATCGAATAGCAAAAAAGTTGACTTTTTTTTAAAATTTTTTAAAAATTTTCAATTTTTGAATGTTTTTTTCTCTATAACCATTACATCTACAACGGTAATATTTGTAGATTAGTATAAGGGACTCCGTAGCTTCGTAGTGGCATAGTATCAACCAAATGTTTTTTTTGAAATTTTTGGTGAAAATTTTCCTGACCAAAGGGGTACCCAAAAAGTGCAGTTTTTTAATTTTTTAAAATTGTTAACTTTGTAAAAATATATATTATAATACATTAAATTAAACTTCTCAGGGCCCTCTAAATAGCAATATAAAAGGTAAGGGACTGGTGTTTATATTAATGCCGAGAGAGGCCGCCAAAGTCACTTCAGTTTTGAGTTTTGGCATTCAAACTTTTATTTATTTCTTACAAACACTAACCTATAGACCAACTTTTGGGGTCTTTTTTATTTCTTTATGAGGCAAGCAATAACAATATAACAATTGTTTTGACGTATATCCAATAACAAAAAAGCGGACTTTTTTTTTGAAGTTTTTGAAAAATTTTAACATTTGATTCTATTTTTCTCGATAACCATTACATCTACAACGGTAATACTTTTAGGTTAGTATAAGGGACTCCGTAGCTTCGTCGTGGCATAGTATCAACCAAATGTTTTTTTTGAAATTTTTGAAAAATTTTAACATTTGATTCTATTTTTCTCGATAACCATTACATCTACAACGGTAATACTTTTAGGTTAGTATAAGGGACTCCGTAGCTTCGTCGTGGCATAGTATCAACCAAATGTTTTTTTTTGAAATTTTTGGTGAAAATTTTCCTGACCAAAGGGGTACCCAAAAAGTGCAGTTTTTTAATTTTTTAAAATTGTTAACTTTGTAAAAATATATATTATAATACATTAAATTAAACTTCTCAGGGCCCTCTATATAGCGATATTAAAGGTAAGGGACTGGTGTTTATATTAATGCCGAGAGAGGCCGCGAAATGCACTTCAGTTTTGAGTTTTGGCTTTTAAACTTTTATTTATTTCTTACAAACACTAACCTATAGACCAACTTTTGGCGCCTTTTTTATTTCTTTGTGAGGCAAGCAATAACAATATAACAATTGTTTTGACGTATATCCAATAGCAAAAAAGTTGACTTTTTTTTTTAATTTTTTGAAAATTTTCAATTTTTGATTGTATTTTTCTCGATAACCATTACATCTACAACTGTAATATTTTCAGGTTAGTATAAGGGACTCCGTAGCTTCGTCGTGGCATAGTATCAACCAAATGTTTTTTTTGAAATTTTTGGTGAAAATTTTCCTGACCAAAGGGGTACCCAAAAAGTGCAGTTTTTTAATTTTTTAAAACTGTTAGCTTTGTAAAAATATATATTATAATGCATTAAATTAAACTTCTCGGGCCCCCCTATAAAACGATATCAAAGATAAAGTACAGGTGTTTATAATAATGCCGAGAGAGGCCGTCAAATTCACTTCAGTTTTGAGTTTTGGCATTCAAACTTTTATTTATTTCTTACAAACACTAACCTATAGACCAACTTTTGGGGTCTTTTTTATTTCTTTGTGAGGCAAGCAATAACAATATAACAATTGTTTTGACGTAAATCGAATAGCAAAAAAGTTGACTTTTTTTTAAAATTTTTTAAAAATTTTCAATTTTTGAATGTTTTTTTCTCTATAACCATTACATCTACAACGGTAATATTTGTAGATTAGTATAAGGGACTCCGTAGCTTCGTCGTGGCATAGTATCAACCAAATGTTTTTTTTGAAATTTTTGGTGAAAATTTTCCTGACCAAAGGGGTACCCAAAAAGTGCAGTTTTTTAATTTTTTAAAACTGTTAGCTTTGTTAAAATATATATTATAATACATTAAATTAAACTTCTCGGGCCCCCCTATAAAACGATATAAAAGATAAAGTACAGGTGTTTATAATAATGCCGAGAGGGGCCGCCAAAGTCACTTCAGTTTTGAGTTTTGGCATTCAAACTTTTCTTTATTTCTTACAAACACTAACCTATAGACCAACTTTTGGGGTCTTTTTTATTTCTTTGTGAGGCAAGCAATACTAATATAACAATTGTTTTGACGTATATCCAATAGCAAAAAAGTTGACCTTTTTTTTAATTTTTTTGAAAATTTTCAATTTTTGAATGTATTTTTCTCGATAACCATTACATCTACAACTGTAATATTTTTAGGTTAGTATAAGGGACTCCGTAGCTTCGTCGTGGCATAGTATCAACCAAATGTTTTTTTTGAAATTTTTGGTGAAAATTTTCCTGACCAAAAGGGTACCCAAAAAGTGCAGTTTTTTAATTTTTTAAAATTGTTAACTTTGTAAAAATATATATTATAATACATTAAATTAAACTTCTCAGGGCCCTCTATATAGCGATATAAAAGGTAAGGGACTGGTGTTTATATTAATGCCGAGAGAGGCCGCGAAATGCACTTCAGATTTGAGTTTTGGCTTTTAAACTTTTATTTATTTCTTACAAACACTAACCTAGAGACCAACTTTTGGCGCCTTTTTTATTTCTTTGTGAGGCAAGCAATAACAATATAACAATTGTTTTGACGTATATCCAATAGCAAAAAAGTTGACTTTTTTTTTAAATTTTTTGAAAATTTTCAATTTTTGATTGTATTTTTCTCGATAACCATTACATCTACAACTGTAATATTTTCAGGTTAGTATAAGGGACTCCGTAGCTTCGTCGTGGCATAGTATCAACCAAATGTTTTTTTTGAAATTTTTGGTGAAAATTTTCCTGACCAAAGGGGTACCCAAAAAGTGCAGTTTTTTAATTTTTTAAAACTGTTAGCTTTGTAAAAATATATATTATAATACATTAAATTAAACTTCTCGGGCCCCCCTATAAAACGATATAAAAGATAAAGTACAGGTGTTTATAATAATGCCGAGAGAGGCCGCCAAAGTCACTTCAGTTATCAGTTTTGGCATTCAAACTTTTCTTTATTTCTTACAAACACTAACCTATAGACCAACTTTTGGGGTCTTTTTTATTTCTTTGTGAGGCAAGCAATAACAATATAACAATTGTTTTGACGTAAATCGAATAGCAAAAAAGTTGACTTTTTTTTAAAATTTTTTAAAATTTTCAATTTTTGAATGTTTTTTTCTCTATAACCATTACATCTACAACGGTAATATTTGTAGATTAGTATAAGGGACTCCGTAGCTTCGTAGTGGCATAGTATCAACCAAATGTTTTTTTTGAAATTTTTGGTGAAAATTTTCCTGACCAAAGGGGTACCCAAAAAGTGCAGTTTTTTAATTTTTAAAATTGTTAACTTTGTAAAAATATATATTATAATACATTAAATTAAACTTCTCAGGGCCCTCTAAATAGCAATATAAAAGGTAAGGGACTGGTGTTTATATTAATGCCGAGAGAGGCCGCCAAAGTCACTTCAGTTTTGAGTTTTGGCATTCAAACTTTTATTTATTTCTTACAAACACTAACCTATAGACCAACTTTTGGGGTCTTTTTTATTTCTTTATGAGGCAAGCAATAACAATATAACAATTGTTTTGACGTATATCCAATAACAAAAAAGCGGACTTTTTTTTTGAAGTTTTTGAAAAATTTTAACATTTGATTCTATTTTTCTCGATAACCATTACATCTACAACGGTAATACTTTTAGGTTAGTATAAGGGACTCCGTAGCTTCGTCGTGGCATAGTATCAACCAAATGTTTTTTTTGAAATTTTTGAAAAATTTTAACATTTGATTCTATTTTTCTCGATAACCATTACATCTACAACGGTAATACTTTTAGGTTAGTATAAGGGACTCCGTAGCTTCGTCGTGGCATAGTATCAACCAAATGTTTTTTTTTGAAATTTTTGGTGAAAATTTTCCTGACCAAAGGGGTACCCAAAAAGTGCAGTTTTTTAATTTTTTAAAATTGTTAACTTTGTAAAAATATATATTATAATACATTAAATTAAACTTCTCAGGGCCCTCTATATAGCGATATTAAAGGTAAGGGACTGGTGTTTATATTAATGCCGAGAGAGGCCGCGAAATGCACTTCAGTTTTGAGTTTTGGCTTTTAAACTTTTATTTATTTCTTACAAACACTAACCTATAGACCAACTTTTGGCGCCTTTTTTATTTCTTTGTGAGGCAAGCAATAACAATATAACAATTGTTTTGACGTATATCCAATAGCAAAAAAGTTGACTTTTTTTTTTAATTTTTTGAAAATTTTCAATTTTTGATTGTATTTTTCTCGATAACCATTACATCTACAACTGTAATATTTTCAGGTTAGTATAAGGGACTCCGTAGCTTCGTCGTGGCATAGTATCAACCAAATGTTTTTTTTGAAATTTTTGGTGAAAATTTTCCTGACCAAAGGGGTACCCAAAAAGTGCAGTTTTTTAATTTTTTAAAACTGTTAGCTTTGTAAAAATATATATTATAATGCATTAAATTAAACTTCTCGGGCCCCCCTATAAAACGATATCAAAGATAAAGTACAGGTGTTTATAATAATGCCGAGAGAGGCCGTCAAATTCACTTCAGTTTTGAGTTTTGGCATTCAAACTTTTATTTATTTCTTACAAACACTAACCTATAGACCAACTTTTGGGGTCTTTTTTATTTCTTTGTGAGGCAAGCAATAACAATATAACAATTGTTTTGACGTAAATCGAATAGCAAAAAAGTTGACTTTTTTTTAAAATTTTTTAAAAATTTTCAATTTTTGAATGTTTTTTTCTCTATAACCATTACATCTACAACGGTAATATTTGTAGATTAGTATAAGGGACTCCGTAGCTTCGTCGTGGCATAGTATCAACCAAATGTTTTTTTTTGAAATTTTTGGTGAAAATTTTCCTGACCAAAGGGGTACCCAAAAAGTGCAGTTTTTTAATTTTTTAAAATTGTTAACTTTGTAAAAATATATATTATAATACATTAAATTAAACTTCTCAGGGCCCTCTAAATAGCAATATAAAAGGTAAGGGACTGGTGTTTATATTAATGCCGAGAGAGGCCGCCAAAGTCACTTCAGTTTTGAGTTTTGGCATTCAAACTTTTATTTATTTCTTACAAACACTAACCTATAGACCAACTTTTGGGGTCTTTTTTATTTCTTTATGAGGCAAGCAATAACAATATAACAATTGTTTTGACGTATATCCAATAACAAAAAAGCGGACTTTTTTTTTGAAGTTTTTGAAAAAATTTAACATTTGATTCTATTTTTCTCGATAACCATTACATCTACAACGGTAATACTTTTAGGTTAGTATAAGGGACTCCGTAGCTTCGTCGTGGCATAGTATCAACCAAATGTTTTTTTTGAAATTTTTGGTGAAAATTTTCCTGACCAAAGGGGTACCCAAAAAGTGCAGTTTTTTAATTTTTTAAAATTGTTAACTTTGTAAAAATATATATTATAATACATTAAATTAAACTTCTCAGGGCCCTCTATATAGCGATATTAAAGGTAAGGGACTGGTGTTTATATTAATGCCGAGAGAGGCCGCGAAATGCACTTCAGTTTTGAGTTTTGGCTTTTAAACTTTTATTTATTTCTTACAAACACTAACCTATAGACCAACTTTTGGCGCCTTTTTTATTTCTTTGTGAGGCAAGCAATAACAATATAACAATTGTTTTGACGTATATCCAATAGCAAAAAAGTTGACTTTTTTTTTTAATTTTTTGAACATTTTCAATTTTTGATTGTATTTTTCTCGATAACCATTACATCTACAACTGTAATATTTTCAGGTTAGTATAAGGGACTCCGTAGCTTCGTCGTGGCATAGTATCAACCAAATGTTTTTTTTGAAATTTTTGGTGAAAATTTTCCTGACCAAAGGGGTACCCAAAAAGTGCAGTTTTTTAATTTTTTAAAACTGTTAGCTTTGTTAAAATATATATTATAATACATTAAATTAAACTTCTCGGGCCCCCCTATAAAACGATATAAAAGATAAAGTACAGGTGTTTATAATAATGCCGAGAGGGGCCGCCAAAGTCACTTCAGTTTTGAGTTTTGGCATTCAAACTTTTCTTTATTTCTTACAAACACTAACCTATAGACCAACTTTTGGGGTCTTTTTTATTTCTTTGTGAGGCAAGCAATACTAATATAACAATTGTTTTGACGTATATCCAATAGCAAAAAAGTTGACCTTTTTTTTAATTTTTTTGAAAATTTTCAATTTTTGAATGTATTTTTCTCGATAACCATTACATCTACAACTGTAATATTTTTAGGTTAGTATAAGGGACTCCGTAGCTTCGTCGTGGCATAGTATCAACCAAATGTTTTTTTTGAAATTTTTGGTGAAAATTTTCCTGACCAAAAGGGTACCCAAAAAGTGCAGTTTTTTAATTTTTTAAAATTGTTAACTTTGTAAAAATATATATTATAATACATTAAATTAAACTTCTCAGGGCCCTCTATATAGCGATATAAAAGGTAAGGGACTGGTGTTTATATTAATGCCGAGAGAGGCCGCGAAATGCACTTCAGTTTTGAGTTTTGGCTTTTAAACTTTTATTTATTTCTTACAAACACTAACCTAGAGACCAACTTTTGGCGCCTTTTTTATTTCTTTGTGAGGCAAGCAATAACAATATAACAATTGTTTTGACGTATATCCAATAGCAAAAAAGTTGACTTTTTTTTTAAATTTTTTGAAAATTTTCAATTTTTGATTGTATTTTTCTCGATAACCATTACATCTACAACTGTAATATTTTCAGGTTAGTATAAGGGACTCCGTAGCTTCGTCGTGGCATAGTATCAACCAAATGTTTTTTTTGAAATTTTTGGTGAAAATTTTCCTGACCAAAGGGGTACCCAAAAAGTGCAGTTTTTTAATTTTTTAAAACTGTTAGCTTTGTAAAAATATATATTATAATACATTAAATTAAACTTCTCGGGCCCCCCTATAAAACGATATAAAAGATAAAGTACAGGTGTTTATAATAATGCCGAGAGAGGCCGCCAAAGTCACTTCAGTTATCAGTTTTGGCATTCAAACTTTTCTTTATTTCTTACAAACACTAACCTATAGACCAACTTTTGGGGTCTTTTTTATTTCTTTGTGAGGCAAGCAATAACAATATAACAATTGTTTTGACGTAAATCGAATAGCAAAAAAGTTGACTTTTTTTTAAAATTTTTTAAAAATTTTCAATTTTTGAATGTTTTTTTCTCTATAACCATTACATCTACAACGGTAATATTTGTAGATTAGTATAAGGGACTCCGTAGCTTCGTAGTGGCATAGTATCAACCAAATGTTTTTTTTGAAATTTTTGGTGAAAATTTTCCTGACCAAAGGGGTACCCAAAAAGTGCAGTTTTTTAATTTTTTAAAATTGTTAACTTTGTAAAAATATATATTATAATACATTAAATTAAACTTCTCAGGGCCCTCTAAATAGCAATATAAAAGGTAAGGGACTGGTGTTTATATTAATGCCGAGAGAGGCCGCCAAAGTCACTTCAGTTTTGAGTTTTGGCATTCAAACTTTTATTTATTTCTTACAAACACTAACCTATAGACCAACTTTTGGGGTCTTTTTTATTTCTTTATGAGGCAAGCAATAACAATATAACAATTGTTTTGACGTATATCCAATAACAAAAAAGCGGACTTTTTTTTTGAAGTTTTTGAAAAATTTTAACATTTGATTCTATTTTTCTCGATAACCATTACATCTACAACGGTAATACTTTTAGGTTAGTATAAGGGACTCCGTAGCTTCGTCGTGGCATAGTATCAACCAAATGTTTTTTTTGAAATTTTTGAAAAATTTTAACATTTGATTCTATTTTTCTCGATAACCATTACATCTACAACGGTAATACTTTTAGGTTAGTATAAGGGACTCCGTAGCTTCGTCGTGGCATAGTATCAACCAAATGTTTTTTTTTGAAATTTTTGGTGAAAATTTTCCTGACCAAAGGGGTACCCAAAAAGTGCAGTTTTTTAATTTTTTAAAATTGTTAACTTTGTAAAAATATATATTATAATACATTAAATTAAACTTCTCAGGGCCCTCTATATAGCGATATTAAAGGTAAGGGACTGGTGTTTATATTAATGCCGAGAGAGGCCGCGAAATGCACTTCAGTTTTGAGTTTTGGCTTTTAAACTTTTATTTATTTCTTACAAACACTAACCTATAGACCAACTTTTGGCGCCTTTTTTATTTCTTTGTGAGGCAAGCAATAACAATATAACAATTGTTTTGACGTATATCCAATAGCAAAAAAGTTGACTTTTTTTTTAATTTTTTGAAAATTTTCAATTTTTGATTGTATTTTTCTCGATAACCATTACATCTACAACTGTAATATTTTCAGGTTAGTATAAGGGACTCCGTAGCTTCGTCGTGGCATAGTATCAACCAAATGTTTTTTTTGAAATTTTTGGTGAAAATTTTCCTGACCAAAGGGGTACCCAAAAAGTGCAGTTTTTTAATTTTTTAAAACTGTTAGCTTTGTAAAAATATATATTATAATGCATTAAATTAAACTTCTCGGGCCCCCCATATAAAACGATATCAAAGATAAAGTACAGGTGTTTATAATAATGCCGAGAGAGGCCGTCAAATTCACTTCAGTTTTGAGTTTTGGCATTCAAACTTTTATTTATTTCTTACAAACACTAACCTATAGACCAACTTTTGGGGTCTTTTTTATTTCTTTGTGAGGCAAGCAATAACAATATAACAATTGTTTTGACGTAAATCGAATAGCAAAAAAGTTGACTTTTTTTTAAAATTTTTTAAAAATTTTCAATTTTTGAATGTTTTTTTCTCTATAACCATTACATCTACAACGGTAATATTTGTAGATTAGTATAAGGGACTCCGTAGCTTCGTCGTGGCATAGTATCAACCAAATGTTTTTTTTTGAAATTTTTGGTGAAAATTTTCCTGACCAAAGGGGTACCCAAAAAGTGCAGTTTTTTAATTTTTTAAAATTGTTAACTTTGTAAAAATATATATTATAATACATTAAATTAAACTTCTCAGGGCCCTCTAAATAGCAATATAAAAGGTAAGGGACTGGTGTTTATATTAATGCCGAGAGAGGCCGCCAAAGTCACTTCAGTTTTGAGTTTTGGCATTCAAACTTTTATTTATTTCTTACAAACACTAACCTATAGACCAACTTTTGGGGTCTTTTTTATTTCTTTATGAGGCAAGCAATAACAATATAACAATTGTTTTGACGTATATCCAATAACAAAAAAGCGGACTTTTTTTTTGAAGTTTTTGAAAAATTTTAACATTTGATTCTATTTTTCTCGATAACCATTACATCTACAACGGTAATACTTTTAGGTTAGTATAAGGGACTCCATAGCTTCGTCGTGGCATAGTATCAACCAAATGTTTTTTTTTGAAATTTTTGAAAAATTTTAACATTTGATTCTATTTTTCTCGATAACCATTACATCTACAACGGTAATACTTTTAGGTTAGTATAAGGGACTCCGTAGCTTCGTCGTGGCATAGTATCAACCAAATGTTTTTTTTGAAATTTTTGGTGAAAATTTTCCTGACCAAAGGGGTACCCAAAAAGTGCAGTTTTTTAATTTTTTAAAATTGTTAACTTTGTAAAAATATATATTATAATACATTAAATTAAACTTCTCAGGGCCCTCTATATAGCGATATTAAAGGTAAGGGACTGGTGTTTATATTAATGCCGAGAGAGGCCGCGAAATGCACTTCAGTTTTGAGTTTTGGCTTTTAAACTTTTATTTATTTCTTACAAACACTAACCTATAGACCAACTTTTGGCGCCTTTTTTATTTCTTTGTGAGGCAAGCAATAACAATATAACAATTGTTTTGACGTATATCCAATAGCAAAAAAGTTGACTTTTTTTTTAAATTTTTTGAAAATTTTCAATTTTTGATTGTATTTTTCTCGATAACCATTACATCTACAACTGTAATATTTTCAGGTTAGTATAAGGGACTCCGTAGCTTCGTCGTGGCATAGTATCAACCAAATGTTTTTTTGAAATTTTTGGTGAAAATTTTCCTGACCAAAGGGGTACCCAAAAAGTGCAGTTTTTTAATTTTTTAAAACTGTTAGCTTTGTAAAAATATATATTATAATACATTAAATTAAACTTCTCGGAGCCTTCTATATAGCAATATAAAAGGTAAGGGACTGGTGTTTATATTAATGCCGCGAGAGGCCGCCAAAGTCACTTCAGTTTTGAGTTTTGGCATTCAAACTATTATTTATTTCTTACAAACACTAACCTATAGACCAACTTTTGGGGTCTTTTTTATTTCTTTATGAGGCAAGCAATAACAATATAACAATTGTTTTGACGCATATCCAATAACAAAAAAGTTGACTTTTTTTTTGAAGTTTTTGAAAATTTTTAACATTTGATTCTATTTTTCTCGATAACCATTACATCTACAACGGTAATATTTTTAGGTTAGTATAAGGGACTCCGTAGCTTCGTCGTGGCATATTATCAACCAAATGTTTTTTTGAAATTTTTGGTGAAAATTTTCCTGACCAAAGGGGTACCCAAAAAGTGCAGTTTTTTAATTTTTTAAAACTGTTAGCTTTGTAAAAATATATATTATAATACATTAAATTAAACTTCTCAGGGCCCTCTATATAGCAATATAAAAGGTAAGGGACTGGTGTTTATATTAATGCCGAGAGAGGCCGCCAAAGTCACTTCAGTTTTGAGTTTTGGCATTCAAACTTTTATTTATTTCTTACAAACACTAACCTATAGTCCAACTTTTGGGGTCTTTTTTATTTCTTTGTGAGGCAAGCAATAACAATATAACAATTGTTTTGACGTATATCCAATAGCAAAAAAGTTGACTTTTTTTTTAAATTTTTTAAAAATTTTCAATTTTTGAATGTATTTTTCTCGATAACCATTACATCTACAACTGTAATATTTTCAGGTTAGTATAAGGGACTCCGTAGCTTCGTCGTGGCATAGTATCAACAAAATGTTTTTTTTTGAAATTTTTGGTGAAAATTTTCCTGACCGAAGGGGTACCCAAAAAGTGCAGTTTTTTAATTTTTTTAAATTGTTAGCTTTGTAAAAATATATATTATAATACATTAAATTGAACTTCTCGGGGCCCCCTGTAAAACGATATAAAAGATAAAGTACAGGTGTTTATAATAATGCCGAGAGAGGCCGCCAAAGTCACTTCAGTTTTGAGTTTTGGCATTCAAACTTTTATTTATTTCTTACAAACACTAACCTATAGACCAACTTTTGGGGTCTTTTTTATTTCTTTGTGACGCAAGCAATAACAATATAACAATTGTTTTGACGTATATCGAATAGCAAAAAAGTTGACTTTTTTAAAAATTTTTGGAAAATTTTCAATTTTTGAATGTATTTTTCTCTATAACCATTACATCTACAACGGTAATATTTGTAGATTAGTATAAGGGACTCCGTAGCTTCGTCGTGGCATAGTATCAACCAAATGTTTTTTTTGAAATTTTTGGTGAAAATTTTCCTGACCAAAGGGGTACTCAAAAAGTGCAGTTTTTTCATTTTTTTAAATTATTAACTTTGTAGAAATATACATTATAATACATTAAATTAAACTTCTCGGGCCCCCCTATAAAACGATATAAAAGATAAAGTACAGGTGTTTATAATAATGCCGAGAGAGGCCGCCAAAGTCACTTCAGTTTTGAGTTTTGGCAATTTAAACATTTATTTATTTCTTACAAACACTAACCTTTAGAGCAACCTTTGGGGTCTTTTTTATTTCTTTGTGAGGCAAGTAATAAAAATATAACAATTGTTTTGACGTATATCCAATAGCAAAAAAGTTGACTTTTTTTTTAAATTTTTAGAAAATTTTCAATATTTGAATGTATTTTTCTCTATAACCATTACATCTACAACGGTAATATTTGTAGATTAGTATAAGGGACTCCGTAGCTTCGTCGTGGCATAGTATCAACCAAATGTTTTTTTTGAAATTTTTGGTGAAAATTTTCCTGACCAAAGGGGTACCCAAAAAGTGCAATTTTTTAATTTTTTAAAATTGTGAGCTTTGTAAAAATATATATTATAATACATTAAATTAAACTTCTCGGAGCCTTCTATATAGCAATATAAAAGGTAAGGGACTGGTGTTTATATTAATGCCGAGAGAGGCCGTCAAATTCACTTCAGTTTTGAGTTTTGGCATTCAAACTTTTATTTATTTCTTACAAACACTAACCTATAGACCAACTTTTGGGGTCTTTTTTATTTCTTTGTGAGGCAAGCAATAACAATATAACAATTGTTTTGACGTAAATCGAATAGCAAAAAAGTTGACTTTTTTTTAAAATTTTTTAAAAATTTTCAATTTTTGAATGTTTTTTTCTCTATAACCATTACATCTACAACGGTAATATTTGTAGATTAGTATAAGGGACTCCGTAGCTTCGTCGTGGCATAGTATCAACCAAATGTTTTTTTTGAAATTTTTGGTGAAAATTTTCCTGACCAAAGGGGTACCCAAAAAGTGCAGTTTTTTAATTTTTTAAAATTGTTAACTTTGTAAAAATATATATTATAATACATTAAATTAAACTTCTCAGGGCCCTCTAAATAGCAATATAAAAGGTAAGGGACTGGTGTTTATATTAATGCCGAGAGAGGCCGCCAAAGTCACTTCAGTTTTGAGTTTTGGCATTCAAACTTTTATTTATTTCTTACAAACACTAACCTATAGACCAACTTTTGGGGTCTTTTTTATTTCTTTATGAGGCAAGCAATAACAATATAACAATTGTTTTGACGTATATCCAATAACAAAAAAGCGGACTTTTTTTTTGAAGTTTTTGAAAAAATTTAACATTTGATTCTATTTTTCTCGATAACCATTACATCTACAACGGTAATACTTTTAGGTTAGTATAAGGGACTCCGTAGCTTCGTCGTGGCATAGTATCAACCAAATGTTTTTTTTGAAATTTTTGGTGAAAATTTTCCTGACCAAAGGGGTACCCAAAAAGTGCAGTTTTTTAATTTTTTAAAATTGTTAACTTTGTAAAAATATATATTATAATACATTAAATTAAACTTCTCAGGGCCCTCTATATAGCGATATTAAAGGTAAGGGACTGGTGTTTATATTAATGCCGAGAGAGGCCGCGAAATGCACTTCAGTTTTGAGTTTTGGCTTTTAAACTTTTATTTATTTCTTACAAACACTAACCTATAGACCAACTTTTGGCGCCTTTTTTATTTCTTTGTGAGGCAAGCAATAACAATATAACAATTGTTTTGACGTATATCCAATAGCAAAAAAGTTGACTTTTTTTTTTAATTTTTTGAACATTTTCAATTTTTGATTGTATTTTTCTCGATAACCATTACATCTACAACTGTAATATTTTCAGGTTAGTATAAGGGACTCCGTAGCTTCGTCGTGGCATAGTATCAACCAAATGTTTTTTTTGAAATTTTTGGTGAAAATTTTCCTGACCAAAGGGGTACCCAAAAAGTGCAGTTTTTTAATTTTTTAAAACTGTTAGCTTTGTTAAAATATATATTATAATACATTAAATTAAACTTCTCGGGCCCCCCTATAAAACGATATAAAAGATAAAGTACAGGTGTTTATAATAATGCCGAGAGGGGCCGCCAAAGTCACTTCAGTTTTGAGTTTTGGCATTCAAACTTTTCTTTATTTCTTACAAACACTAACCTATAGACCAACTTTTGGGGTCTTTTTTATTTCTTTGTGAGGCAAGCAATACTAATATAACAATTGTTTTGACGTATATCCAATAGCAAAAAAGTTGACCTTTTTTTTAATTTTTTTGAAAATTTTCAATTTTTGAATGTATTTTTCTCGATAACCATTACATCTACAACTGTAATATTTTTAGGTTAGTATAAGGGACTCCGTAGCTTCGTCGTGGCATAGTATCAACCAAATGTTTTTTTTGAAATTTTTGGTGAAAATTTTCCTGACCAAAAGGGTACCCAAAAAGTGCAGTTTTTTAATTTTTTAAAATTGTTAACTTTGTAAAAATATATATTATAATACATTAAATTAAACTTCTCAGGGCCCTCTATATAGCGATATAAAAGGTAAGGGACTGGTGTTTATATTAATGCCGAGAGAGGCCGCGAAATGCACTTCAGTTTTGAGTTTTGGCTTTTAAACTTTTATTTATTTCTTACAAACACTAACCTAGAGACCAACTTTTGGCGCCTTTTTTATTTCTTTGTGAGGCAAGCAATAACAATATAACAATTGTTTTGACGTATATCCAATAGCAAAAAAGTTGACTTTTTTTTTAAATTTTTTGAAAATTTTCAATTTTTGATTGTATTTTTCTCGATAACCATTACATCTACAACTGTAATATTTTCAGGTTAGTATAAGGGACTCCGTAGCTTCGTCGTGGCATAGTATCAACCAAATGTTTTTTTTGAAATTTTTGGTGAAAATTTTCCTGACCAAAGGGGTACCCAAAAAGTGCAGTTTTTTAATTTTTTAAAACTGTTAGCTTTGTAAAAATATATATTATAATACATTAAATTAAACTTCTCGGGCCCCCCTATAAAACGATATAAAAGATAAAGTACAGGTGTTTATAATAATGCCGAGAGAGGCCGCCAAAGTCACTTCAGTTATCAGTTTTGGCATTCAAACTTTTCTTTATTTCTTACAAACACTAACCTATAGACCAACTTTTGGGGTCTTTTTTATTTCTTTGTGAGGCAAGCAATAACAATATAACAATTGTTTTGACGTAAATCGAATAGCAAAAAAGTTGACTTTTTTTTAAAATTTTTTAAAAATTTTCAATTTTTGAATGTTTTTTTCTCTATAACCATTACATCTACAACGGTAATATTTGTAGATTAGTATAAGGGACTCCGTAGCTTCGTAGTGGCATAGTATCAACCAAATGTTTTTTTTGAAATTTTTGGTGAAAATTTTCCTGACCAAAGGGGTACCCAAAAAGTGCAGTTTTTTAATTTTTTAAAATTGTTAACTTTGTAAAAATATATATTATAATACATTAAATTAAACTTCTCAGGGCCCTCTAAATAGCAATATAAAAGGTAAGGGACTGGTGTTTATATTAATGCCGAGAGAGGCCGCCAAAGTCACTTCAGTTTTGAGTTTTGGCATTCAAACTTTTATTTATTTCTTACAAACACTAACCTATAGACCAACTTTTGGGGTCTTTTTTATTTCTTTATGAGGCAAGCAATAACAATATAACAATTGTTTTGACGTATATCCAATAACAAAAAAGCGGACTTTTTTTTTGAAGTTTTTGAAAAATTTTAACATTTGATTCTATTTTTCTCGATAACCATTACATCTACAACGGTAATACTTTTAGGTTAGTATAAGGGACTCCGTAGCTTCGTCGTGGCATAGTATCAACCAAATGTTTTTTTTGAAATTTTTGAAAAATTTTAACATTTGATTCTATTTTTCTCGATAACCATTACATCTACAACGGTAATACTTTTAGGTTAGTATAAGGGACTCCGTAGCTTCGTCGTGGCATAGTATCAACCAAATGTTTTTTTTTGAAATTTTTGGTGAAAATTTTCCTGACCAAAGGGGTACCCAAAAAGTGCAGTTTTTTAATTTTTTAAAATTGTTAACTTTGTAAAAATATATATTATAATACATTAAATTAAACTTCTCAGGGCCCTCTATATAGCGATATTAAAGGTAAGGGACTGGTGTTTATATTAATGCCGAGAGAGGCCGCGAAATGCACTTCAGTTTTGAGTTTTGGCTTTTAAACTTTTATTTATTTCTTACAAACACTAACCTATAGACCAACTTTTGGCGCCTTTTTTATTTCTTTGTGAGGCAAGCAATAACAATATAACAATTGTTTTGACGTATATCCAATAGCAAAAAAGTTGACTTTTTTTTTTAATTTTTTGAAAATTTTCAATTTTTGATTGTATTTTTCTCGATAACCATTACATCTACAACTGTAATATTTTCAGGTTAGTATAAGGGACTCCGTAGCTTCGTCGTGGCATAGTATCAACCAAATGTTTTTTTTGAAATTTTTGGTGAAAATTTTCCTGACCAAAGGGGTACCCAAAAAGTGCAGTTTTTTAATTTTTTAAAACTGTTAGCTTTGTAAAAATATATATTATAATGCATTAAATTAAACTTCTCGGGCCCCCCTATAAAACGATATCAAAGATAAAGTACAGGTGTTTATAATAATGCCGAGAGAGGCCGTCAAATTCACTTCAGTTTTGAGTTTTGGCATTCAAACTTTTATTTATTTCTTACAAACACTAACCTATAGACCAACTTTTGGGGTCTTTTTTATTTCTTTGTGAGGCAAGCAATAACAATATAACAATTGTTTTGACGTAAATCGAATAGCAAAAAAGTTGACTTTTTTTTAAAATTTTTTAAAAATTTTCAATTTTTGAATGTTTTTTTCTCTATAACCATTACATCTACAACGGTAATATTTGTAGATTAGTATAAGGGACTCCGTAGCTTCGTCGTGGCATAGTATCAACCAAATGTTTTTTTTTGAAATTTTTGGTGAAAATTTTCCTGACCAAAGGGGTACCCAAAAAGTGCAGTTTTTTAATTTTTTAAAATTGTTAACTTTGTAAAAATATATATTATAATACATTAAATTAAACTTCTCAGGGCCCTCTAAATAGCAATATAAAAGGTAAGGGACTGGTGTTTATATTAATGCCGAGAGAGGCCGCCAAAGTCACTTCAGTTTTGAGTTTTGGCATTCAAACTTTTATTTATTTCTTACAAACACTAACCTATAGACCAACTTTTGGGGTCTTTTTTATTTCTTTATGAGGCAAGCAATAACAATATAACAATTGTTTTGACGTATATCCAATAACAAAAAAGCGGACTTTTTTTTTGAAGTTTTTGAAAAATTTTAACATTTGATTCTATTTTTCTCGATAACCATTACATCTACAACGGTAATACTTTTAGGTTAGTATAAGGGACTCCATAGCTTCGTCGTGGCATAGTATCAACCAAATGTTTTTTTTTGAAATTTTTGAAAAATTTTAACATTTGATTCTATTTTTCTCGATAACCATTACATCTACAACGGTAATACTTTTAGGTTAGTATAAGGGACTCCGTAGCTTCGTCGTGGCATAGTATCAACCAAATGTTTTTTTTGAAATTTTTGGTGAAAATTTTCCTGACCAAAGGGGTACCCAAAAAGTGCAGTTTTTTAATTTTTTAAAATTGTTAACTTTGTAAAAATATATATTATAATACATTAAATTAAACTTCTCAGGGCCCTCTATATAGCGATATTAAAGGTAAAAGACTGGTGTTTATATTAATGCCGAGAGAGGCCGCGAAATGCACTTCAGTTTTGAGTTTTGGCTTTTAAACTTTTATTTATTTCTTACAAACACTAACCTATAGACCAACTTTTGGCGCCTTTTTTATTTCTTTGTGAGGCAAGCAATAACAATATAACAATTGTTTTGACGTATATCCAATAGCAAAAAAGTTGACTTTTTTTTTAAATTTTTTGAAAATTTTCAATTTTTGATTGTATTTTTCTCGATAACCATTACATCTACAACTGTAATATTTTCAGGTTAGTATAAGGGACTCCGTAGCTTCGTCGTGGCATAGTATCAACCAAATGTTTTTTTGAAATTTTTGGTGAAAATTTTCCTGACCAAAGGGGTACCCAAAAAGTGCAGTTTTTTAATTTTTTAAAACTGTTAGCTTTGTAAAAATATATATTATAATACATTAAATTAAACTTCTCGGAGCCTTCTATATAGCAATATAAAAGGTAAGGGACTGGTGTTTATATTAATGCCGCGAGAGGCCGCCAAAGTCACTTCAGTTTTGAGTTTTGGCATTCAAACTTTTATTTATTTCTTACAAACACTAACCTATAGACCAACTTTTGGGGTCTTTTTTATTTCTTTGTGAGGCAAGCAATAACAATATAACAATTGTTTTGACGTATATCCAATAGCAAAAGAGTTGACTTTTTTTTTAAATTTTTTAAAAATTTTCAATTTTTGAATGTATTTTTTTCGATAACCATTACATCTACAACTGTAATATTTTCAGGTTAGTATAAGGGACTCCGTAGCTTCGTCGTGGTATAGTATCAACCAAATGTTTTTTTTTGAAGTTTTTGGTGAAAATTTTCCTGACCAAAGGGGTACCCAAAAAGTGCAGTTTTTTAATTTTTTAAAATTGTTAGCTTTGTAAAAATATATATTATAATACATTAAATTAAACTTCTCGGGCCCCCCTATAAAACGATATAAAAGATAAAGTACAGGTGTTTATAATATTGCCGAGAGAGGCCGCCAAAGTCACTTCAGTTTTGAGTTTTGGCATTCAAACTTTTATTTATTTCTTACAAACACTAACCTATAGACCAACTTTTGGGGTCTTTTTTATTTCTTTGTGAGGAAAGCAATAAAAATATAACAATTGTTTTGACGTATATCGAATAGCAAAAAAGTTGACTTTTTTTTAAAATTTTTGGAAAATTTTCAATTTTTTAATGTATTTTTCTCTATAACCATTACATCTACAACGGTAATATTTGTAGATTAGTATAAGGGACTCCGTAGCTTCGTCGTGGCATAGTATCAAACAAATGTTTTTTTTGAAATTTTTGGTGAAAATTTTCCTGACCAAAGGGGTACCCAAAAAGTGCAGTTTTTTAATTTTTTAAAACTGTTAGCTTTGTAAAAATATATATTATAATACATTAAATTAAACTTCTCAGGGCCCTCTATATAGCGATATAAAAGGTAAGGGACTGGTGTTTATATTAATGCCGAGAGAGGCCGCGAAATGCATTTCAGTTTTGAGTTTTGGCTTTTAAACTTTTATTTATTTCTTACAAACACTAACCTATAGACCAACTTTTGGCGCCTTTTTTATTTCTTTGTGAGGCAAGCAATAACAATATTCCAATTGTTTTGACGTATATCCAATAGCAAAAAAGTTGACTTTTTTTTTAAAAATTTTTGAAAATTTTCAATTTTTGAATGTATTTTTCTCGAAAACCATTACATCTACAACTGTAATATTTTCGGGTTAGTATAAGGGACTCCGTAGCTTCGTCGTGGCATAGTATCAACCAAATGTTTTTTTTGAAATATTTGGTGAAAATTTTCCTGACCAAAGGGGTACCCAAAAAGTGCAGTTTTTTAATTTTTTAAAATTGTGAGCTTTGTAAAAATATATATTATAATACATTAAATTAAACTTCTCGGAGCCTTCTATATAGCAATATAAAAGGTAAGGGACTGGTGTTTATATTAATGCCGAGAGAGGCCGCCAAAGTCACTTCAGTTTTGAGTTTTGGCATTCAAACTATTATTTATTTCTTACAAACACTAACCTATAGACCAACTTTTGGGGTCTTTTTTATTTCTTTATGAGGCAAGCAATAACAATATAACAATTGTTTTGACGCATATCCAATAACAAAAAAGTTGACTTTTTTTTTGAAGTTTTTGAAAATTTTTAACATTTGATTCTATTTTTCTCGATAACCATTACATCTACAACGGTAATATTTTTAGGTTAGTATAAGGGACTCCGTAGCTTCGTCGTGGCATATTATCAACCAAATGTTTTTTTGAAATTTTTGGTGAAAATTTTCCTGACCAAAGGGGTACCCAAAAAGTGCAGTTTTTTAATTTTTTAAAACTGTTGGCTTTGTAAAAATATATATTATAATGCATTAAATTAAACTTCTCGGGCCCCCCTATAAAACGATATAAAAGATAAAGTACAGGTGTTTATAATAATGCCGAGAGAGGCCGCCAAAGTCACTTCAGTTTTGAGTTTTGGCATTCAAACTTTTATTTATTTCTTACAAACACTAACCTATAGACCAACTTTTGGGGTCTTTTTTATTTCTTTATGAGGCAAGCAATAACAATATAACAATTGTTTTGACGTATATCCAATAACAAAAAAGCGGACTTTTTTTTGAAGTTTTTGAAAAATTTTAACATTTGATTCTATTTTTCTCGATAACCATTACATCTACAACGGTAATACTATTAGTAATACTTTTAGGTTAGTATAAGGGACTCCGTAGCTTCGTCGTGGCATAGTATCAACCAAATGTTTTTTTTGAAATTTTTGGTGAAAATTTTCCTGACCAAAGGGGTACCCAAAAAGTGCAGTTTTTTAATTTTTTAAAATTGTTAACTTTGTAAAAATATATATTATAATACATTAAATTAAACTTCTCAGGGCCCTCTATATAGCGATATTAAAGGTAAGGGACTGGTGTTTATATTAATGCCGAGAGAGGCCGCGAAATGCACTTCAGTTTTGAGTTTTGGCTTTTAAACTTTTATTTATTTCTTACAAACACTAACCTATAGACCAACTTTTGGCGCCTTTTTTATTTCTTTGTGAGGCAAGCAATAACAATATAACAATTGTTTTGACGTATATCCAATAGCAAAAAAGTTGACTTTTTTTTTAAATTTTTTGAAAATTTTCAATTTTTGATTGTATTTTTCTCGATAACCATTACATCTACAACTGTAATATTTTCAGGTTAGTATAAGGGACTCCGTAGCTTCGTCGTGGCATAGTATCAACCAAATGTTTTTTTTGAAATTTTTGGTGAAAATTTTCCTGACCAAAGGGGTACCCAAAAAGTGCAGTTTTTTAATTTTTTAAAACTGTTAGCTTTGTTAAAATATATATTATAATACATTAAATTAAACTTCTCGGGCCCCCCTATAAAACGATATAAAAGATAAAGTACAGGTGTTTATAATAATGCCGAGAGGGGCCGCCAAAGTCACTTCAGTTTTGAGTTTTGGCATTCAAACTTTTCTTTATTTCTTACAAACACTAACCTATAGACCAACTTTTGGGGTCTTTTTTATTTCTTTGTGAGGCAAGCAATACTAATATAACAATTGTTTTGACGTATATCCAATAGCAAAAAAGTTGACCTTTTTTTTAATTTTTTTGAAAATTTTCAATTTTTGAATGTATTTTTCTCGATAACCATTACATCTACAACTGTAATATTTTTAGGTTAGTATAAGGGACTCCGTAGCTTCGTCGTGGCATAGTATCAACCAAATGTTTTTTTTGAAATTTTTCGTGAAAATTTTTCTGACCAAAGGGGTACCCAAAAAGTGCAGTTTTTTAATTTTTTAAAACTGTTAGCTTTGTAAAAATATATATTATAATACATTAAATTAAACTTCTCGGGCCCCCCTATAAAACGATATAAAAGATAAAGTACAGGTGTTTATAATAATGCCGAGAGAGGCCGCCAAAGTCACTTCAGTTATCAGTTTTGGCATTCAAACTTTTCTTTATTTCTTACAAACACTAACCTATAGACCAACTTTTGGGGTCTTTTTTATTTCTTTGTGAGGCAAGCAATAACAATATAACAATTGTTTTGACGTATATCCAATAACAAAAAAGCGGACTTTTTTTTTGAAGTTTTTGAAAAATTTTAACATTTGATTCTATTTTTCTCGATAACCATTACATCTACAACGGTAATACTTTTAGGTTAGTATAAGGGACTCCGTAGCTTCGTCGTGGCATAGTATCAACCAAATGTTTTTTTTTGAAATTTTTGAAAAATTTTAACATTTGATTCTATTTTTCTCGATAACCATTACATCTACAACGGTAATACTTTTAGGTTAGTATAAGGGACTCCGTAGCTTCGTCGTGGCATAGTATCAACCAAATGTTTTTTTTGAAATTTTTGGTGAAAATTTTCCTGACCAAAGGGGTACCCAAAAAGTGCAGTTTTTTAATTTTTTAAAATTGTTAACTTTGTAAAAATATATATTATAATACATTAAATTAAACTTCTCAGGGCCCTCTATATAGCGATATTAAAGGTAAGGGACTGGTGTTTATATTAATGCCGAGAGAGGCCGCGAAATGCACTTCAGTTTTGAGTTTTGGCTTTTAAACTTTTATTTATTTCTTACAAACACTAACCTATAGACCAACTTTTGGCGCCTTTTTTATTTCTTTGTGAGGCAAGCAATAACAATATAACAATTGTTTTGACGTATATCCAATAGCAAAAAAGTTGACTTTTTTTTAAAATTTTTTGAAAATTTTCAATTTTTGATTGTATTTTTCTCGATAACCATTACATCTACAACTGTAATATTTTCAGGTTAGTATAAGGGACTCCGTAGCTTCGTCGTGGCATAGTATCAACCAAATGTTTTTTTTTGAAATTTTTGGTGAAAATTTTCCTGACCAAAGGGGTACCCAAAAAGTGCAGTTTTTTAATTTTTTAAAATTGTTAACTTTGTAAAAATATATATTATAATACATTAAATTAAACTTCTCAGGGCCCTCTATATAGCGATATTAAAGGTAAGGGACTGGTGTTTATATTAATGCCGAGAGAGGCCGCGAAATGCACTTCAGTTTTGAGTTTTGGCTTTTAAACTTTTATTTATTTCTTACAAACACTAACCTATAGACCAACTTTTGGCGCCTTTTTTATTTCTTTGTGAGGCAAGCAATAACAATATAACAATTGTTTTGACGTATATCCAATAGCAAAAAAGTTGACTTTTTTTTTAAATTTTTTGAAAATTTTCAATTTTTGATTGTATTTTTCTCGATAACCATTACATCTACAACTGTAATATTTTCAGGTTAGTATAAGGGACTCCGTAGCTTCGTCGTGGCATAGTATCAACCAAATGTTTTTTTTGAAATTTTTGGTGAAAATTTTCCTGACCAAAGGGGTACCCAAAAAGTGCAGTTTTTTAATTTTTTAAAACTGTTAGCTTTGTTAAAATATATATTATAATACATTAAATTAAACTTCTCGGGCCCCCCTATAAAACGATATAAAAGATAAAGTACAGGTGTTTATAATAATGCCGAGAGGGGCCGCCAAAGTCACTTCAGTTTTGAGTTTTGGCATTCAAACTTTTCTTTATTTCTTACAAACACTAACCTATAGACCAACTTTTGGGGTCTTTTTTATTTCTTTGTGAGGCAAGCAATACTAATATAACAATTGTTTTGACGTATATCCAATAGCAAAAAAGTTGACCTTTTTTTTAATTTTTTTGAAAATTTTCAATTTTTGAATGTATTTTTCTCGATAACCATTACATCTACAACTGTAATATTTTTAGGTTAGTATAAGGGACTCCGTAGCTTCGTCGTGGCATAGTATCAACCAAATGTTTTTTTTGAAATTTTTCGTGAAAATTTTTCTGACCAAAGGGGTACCCAAAAAGTGCAGTTTTTTAATTTTTTAAAACTGTTAGCTTTGTAAAAATATATATTATAATACATTAAATTAAACTTCTCGGGCCCCCCTATAAAACGATATAAAAGATAAAGTACAGGTGTTTATAATAATGCCGAGAGAGGCCGCCAAAGTCACTTCAGTTATCAGTTTTGGCATTCAAACTTTTCTTTATTTCTTACAAACACTAACCTATAGACCAACTTTTGGGGTCTTTTTTATTTCTTTGTGAGGCAAGCAATAACAATATAACAATTGTTTTGACGTATATCCAATAACAAAAAAGCGGACTTTTTTTTTGAAGTTTTTGAAAAATTTTAACATTTGATTCTATTTTTCTCGATAACCATTACATCTACAACGGTAATACTTTTAGGTTAGTATAAGGGACTCCGTAGCTTCGTCGTGGCATAGTATCAACCAAATGTTTTTTTTTGAAATTTTTGAAAAATTTTAACATTTGATTCTATTTTTCTCGATAACCATTACATCTACAACGGTAATACTTTTAGGTTAGTATAAGGGACTCCGTAGCTTCGTCGTGGCATAGTATCAACCAAATGTTTTTTTTGAAATTTTTGGTGAAAATTTTCCTGACCAAAGGGGTACCCAAAAAGTGCAGTTTTTTAATTTTTTAAAATTGTTAACTTTGTAAAAATATATATTATAATACATTAAATTAAACTTCTCAGGGCCCTCTATATAGCGATATTAAAGGTAAGGGACTGGTGTTTATATTAATGCCGAGAGAGGCCGCGAAATGCACTTCAGTTTTGAGTTTTGGCTTTTAAACTTTTATTTATTTCTTACAAACACTAACCTATAGACCAACTTTTGGCGCCTTTTTTATTTCTTTGTGAGGCAAGCAATAACAATATAACAATTGTTTTGACGTATATCCAATAGCAAAAAAGTTGACTTTTTTTTAAAATTTTTTGAAAATTTTCAATTTTTGATTGTATTTTTCTCGATAACCATTACATCTACAACTGTAATATTTTCAGGTTAGTATAAGGGACTCCGTAGCTTCGTCGTGGCATAGTATCAACCAAATGTTTTTTTTGAAATTTTTGGTGAAAATTTTCCTGACCAAAGGGGTACCCAAAAAGTGCAGTTTTTTAATTTTTTAAAACTGTTAGCTTTGTAAAAATATATATTATAATACATTAAATTAAACTTCTCGGAGCCTTCTATATAGCAATATAAAAGGTAAGGGACTGGTGTTTATATTAATGCCGCGAGAGGCCGCCAAAGTCACTTCAGTTTTGAGTTTTGGCATTCAAACTTTTATTTATTTCTTACAAACACTAACCTATAGACCAACTTTTGGGGTCTTTTTTATTTCTTTGTGAGGCAAGCAATAACAATATAACAATTGTTTTGACGTATATCCAATAGCAAAAGAGTTGACTTTTTTTTAAAATTTTTTAAAAATTTTCAATTTTTGAATGTATTTTTTTCGATAACCATTACATCTACAACTGTAATATTTTCAGGTTAGTATAAGGGACTCCGTAGCTTCGTCGTGGTATAGTATCAACCAAATGTTTTTTTTTGAAGTTTTTGGTGAAAATTTTCCTGACCAAAGGGGTACCCAAAAAGTGCAGTTTTTTAATTTTTTAAAATTGTTAGCTTTGTAAAAATATATATTATAATACATTAAATTAAACTTCTCGGGCCCCCCTATAAAACGATATAAAAGATAAAGTACAGGTGTTTATAATATTGCCGAGAGAGGCCGCCAAAGTCACTTCAGTTTTGAGTTTTGGCATTCAAACTTTTATTTATTTCTTACAAACACTAACCTATAGACCAACTTTTGGGGTCTTTTTTATTTCTTTGTGAGGAAAGCAATAAAAATATAACAATTGTTTTGACGTATATCGAATAGCAAAAAAGTTGACTTTTTTTTTAAATTTTTGGAAAATTTTCAATTTTTTAATGTATTTTTCTCTATAACCATTACATCTACAACGGTAATATTTGTAGATTAGTATAAGGGACTCCGTAGCTTCGTCGTGGCATAGTATCAAACAAATGTTTTTTTTGAAATTTTTGGTGAAAATTTTCCTGACCAAAGGGGTACCCAAAAAGTGCAGTTTTTTAATTTTTTAAAACTGTTAGCTTTGTAAAAATATATATTATAATACATTAAATTAAACTTCTCGGAGCCTTCTATATAGCAATATAAAAGGTAAGGGACTGGTGTTTATATTAATGCCGCGAGAGGCCGCCAAAGTCACTTCAGTTTTGAGTTTTGGCATTCAAACTTTTATTTATTTCTTACAAACACTAACCTATAGACCAACTTTTGGGGTCTTTTTTATTTCTTTGTGAGGCAAGCAATAACAATATAACAATTGTTTTGACGTATATCCAATAGCAAAAGAGTTGACTTTTTTTTTAAATTTTTTAAAAATTTTCAATTTTTGAATGTATTTTTTTCGATAACCATTACATCTACAACTGTAATATTTTCAGGTTAGTATAAGGGACTCCGTAGCTTCGTCGTGGTATAGTATCAACCAAATGTTTTTTTTTGAAGTTTTTGGTGAAAATTTTCCTGACCAAAGGGGTACCCAAAAAGTGCAGTTTTTTAATTTTTTAAAATTGTTAGCTTTGTAAAAATATATATTATAATACATTAAATTAAACTTCTCGGGCCCCCCTATAAAACGATATAAAAGATAAAGTACAGGTGTTTATAATATTGCCGAGAGAGGCCGCCAAAGTCACTTCAGTTTTGAGTTTTGGCATTCAAACTTTTATTTATTTCTTACAAACACTAACCTATAGACCAACTTTTGGGGTCTTTTTTATTTCTTTGTGAGGAAAGCAATAAAAATATAACAATTGTTTTGACGTATATCGAATAGCAAAAAAGTTGACTTTTTTTTTAAATTTTTGGAAAATTTTCAATTTTTTAATGTATTTTTCTCTATAACCATTACATCTACAACGGTAATATTTGTAGATTAGTATAAGGGACTCCGTAGCTTCGTCGTGGCATAGTATCAAACAAATGTTTTTTTTGAAATTTTTGGTGAAAATTTTCCTGACCAAAGGGGTACCCAAAAAGTGCAGTTTTTTAATTTTTTAAAACTGTTAGCTTTGTAAAAATATATATTATAATACATTAAATTAAACTTCTCAGGGCCCTCTATATAGCGATATAAAAGGTAAGGGACTGGTGTTTATATTAATGCCGAGAGAGGCCGCGAAATGCATTTCAGTTTTGAGTTTTGGCTTTTAAACTTTTATTTATTTCTTACAAACACTAACCTATAGACCAACTTTTGGCGCCTTTTTTATTTCTTTGTGAGGCAAGCAATAACAATATTCCAATTGTTTTGACGTATATCCAATAGCAAAAAAGTTGACTTTTTTTTAAAAATTTTTGAAAATTTTCAATTTTTGAATGTATTTTTCTCGAAAACCATTACATCTACAACTGTAATATTTTCGGGTTAGTATAAGGGACTCCGTAGCTTCGTCGTGGCATAGTATCAACCAAATGTTTTTTTTGAAATATTTGGTGAAAATTTTCCTGACCAAAGGGGTACCCAAAAAGTGCAGTTTTTTAATTTTTTAAAATTGTGAGCTTTGTAAAAATATATATTATAATACATTAAATTAAACTTCTCGGAGCCTTCTATATAGCAATATAAAAGGTAAGGGACTGGTGTTTATATTAATGCCGAGAGAGGCCGCCAAAGTCACTTCAGTTTTGAGTTTTGGCATTCAAACTATTATTTATTTCTTACAAACACTAACCTATAGACCAACTTTTGGGGTCTTTTTTATTTCTTTATGAGGCAAGCAATAACAATATAACAATTGTTTTGACGCATATCCAATAACAAAAAAGTTGACTTTTTTTTTGAAGTTTTTGAAAATTTTTAACATTTGATTCTATTTTTCTCGATAACCATTACATCTACAACGGTAATATTTTTAGGTTAGTATAAGGGACTCCGTAGCTTCGTCGTGGCATATTATCAACCAAATGTTTTTTTGAAATTTTTGGTGAAAATTTTCCTGACCAAAGGGGTACCCAAAAAGTGCAGTTTTTTAATTTTTTAAAACTGTTAGCTTTGTAAAAATATATATTATAATACATTAAATTAAACTTCTCGGAGCCTTCTATATAGCAATATAAAAGGTAAGGGACTGGTGTTTATATTAATGCCGCGAGAGGCCGCCAAAGTCACTTCAGTTTTGAGTTTTGGCATTCAAACTTTTATTTATTTCTTACAAACACTAACCTATAGTCCAACTTTTGGGGTCTTTTTTATTTCTTTGTGAGGCAAGCAATAACAATATAACAATTGTTTTGACGTATATCCAATAGCAAAAAAGTTGACTTTTTTTTTAAATTTTTTAAAAATTTTCAATTTTTGAATGTATTTTTCTCGATAACCATTACATCTACAACTGTAATATTTTCAGGTTAGTATAAGGGACTCCGTAGCTTCGTCGTGGCATAGTATCAACAAAATGTTTTTTTTTGAAATTTTTGGTGAAAATTTTCCTGACCGAAGGGGTACCCAAAAAGTGCAGTTTTTTAATTTTTTTAAATTGTTAGCTTTGTAAAAATATATATTATAATACATTAAATTGAACTTCTCGGGGCCCCCTGTAAAACGATATAAAAGATAAAGTACAGGTGTTTATAATAATGCCGAGAGAGGCCGCCAAAGTCACTTCAGTTTTGAGTTTTGGCATTCAAACTTTTATTTATTTCTTACAAACACTAACCTATAGACCAACTTTTGGGGTCTTTTTTATTTCTTTGTGACGCAAGCAATAACAATATAACAATTGTTTTGACGTATATCGAATAGCAAAAAAGTTGACTTTTTTAAAAATTTTTGGAAAATTTTCAATTTTTGAATGTATTTTTCTCTATAACCATTACATCTACAACGGTAATATTTGTAGATTAGTATAAGGGACTCCGTAGCTTCGTCGTGGCATAGTATCAACCAAATGTTTTTTTTGAAATTTTTGGTGAAAATTTTCCTGACCAAAGGGGTACTCAAAAAGTGCAGTTTTTTCATTTTTTTAAATTATTAACTTTGTAGAAATATACATTATAATACATTAAATTAAACTTCTCGGGCCCCCCTATAAAACGATATAAAAGATAAAGTACAGGTGTTTATAATAATGCCGAGAGAGGCCGCCAAAGTCACTTCAGTTTTGAGTTTTGGCAATTTAAACATTTATTTATTTCTTACAAACACTAACCTTTAGAGCAACCTTTGGGGTCTTTTTTATTTCTTTGTGAGGCAAGTAATAAAAATATAACAATTGTTTTGACGTATATCCAATAGCAAAAAAGTTGACTTTTTTTTTAAATTTTTAGAAAATTTTCAATATTTGAATGTATTTTTCTCTATAACCATTACATCTACAACGGTAATATTTGTAGATTAGTATAAGGGACTCCGTAGCTTCGTCGTGGCATAGTATCAACCAAATGTTTTTTTTGAAATTTTTGGTGAAAATTTTCCTGACCAAAGGGGTACCCAAAAAGTGCAATTTTTTAATTTTTTAAAATTGTGAGCTTTGTAAAAATATATATTATAATACATTAAATTAAACTTCTCGGAGCCTTCTATATAGCAATATAAAAGGTAAGGGACTGGTGTTTATATTAATGCCGAGAGAGGCCGCCAAAGTCACTTCAGTTTTGAGTTTTGGCATTCAAACTTTTCTTTATTTCTTACAAACACTAACCTATAGACCAATTTTTGGAGTCTTTTTTATTTCTTTGTGAGGCAAGCTATAAAAATATAAGAATTGTTTTGACGTATATCCAGTAACAAAAAATTTGACAAGTGCAGTTTTTTAATTGTTAACTTTGTAAAATATATATTATAATACATTAAATTAAACTTCTCAGGGCCATCTATATAGCGATATAAAAGGTAAGGGACTGGTGTTTATATTAATGCCGAGAGAGGCCGCGAAAGGCACTTCAGTTTTGAGTTTTGGCTTTTAAACTTTTATTTATTTCTTACAAACACTAACCTATAGACCAACTTTTGGGGTCTTTTTTATTTCTTTGTGCAAGCAATACTAATATAACAATTGTTTTGACGTATATCCAATAGCAAAAAAGTTGACTTTTTTTAAATTTTTTGAAAATTTTCAATTTTTGAAAGTATTTTTCTCGATAACCATTACATCTACAACTGCAATATTTTCAGGTTAGTATAAGGGACTCCGTAGCTTCGTCGCGGCATAGTATCAACCAAATGTTTTTTTTTAAATTTTTGGTGAAAATTTTCCTGACCAACCAAAAACGACCCAAAAAGTGCAATTTTTTAATTTTTTAAAATTGTTAGCTTTGTAAAAATATATATTATAATACATTAAATTAAACTTCTCGGAGCCTTCTATATAGCAATATAAAAGGTAAGGGACTGGTGTTTATATTATTGCCGAGAGAGGCCGCCAAAGTCACTTCAGTTTTGAGTTTTGGCATTCAAACTTTTATTTATTTCTTACAAACACTAACCTATAAACCAACTTTTGGGGACTTTTTTATTTCTTTGTGAGGCAAGCTATAAAAATATAAGAATTGTTTTGACGTATATCCAATAACAAAAAATTTGACTTTTTTTTTGAAGTTTTTGAAAATTTTCAACTTTTGATTTTATTTTTCTCGATAACCATTACATCTACAACGGTAATATTTTCAGGTTAGTATAAGGGACTCCGTAGCTTCGTCGTGGCATAGTATCAACCAAATATTTTTTTTGAAATTTTTGGTGAACATTTTCCTGACCAAAGGGGTACCCAAAAAGTGCAGTTTTTTAATTTTTTAAAACTGTTAGCTTTGTAAAAATATATATTATAATACATTAAATTAAACTTCTCGGGCCCCCCTATAAAACGATATAACAGATAAAGTACAGGTGTTTATAATAATGCCGAGAGAGGCCGCCAAAGTCACTTCAGTTTTGAGTTTTGGCATTCAAACTTTTATTTATTTCTTACAAACACTAACCTATAGACCAACTTTTGGGGTCTTTTTTATTTCTTTGTGAGGCAAGCAATAACAATATAACAATTGTTTTGACGTATATCCAATAACAAAAAAGTTGACTTTTTTTTGAAATTTTTGAAAATTTTCCTGACCAAAGGGGTACCCAAAAAGTGCAGTTTTTTAATTTTTTAAAATTGTTAACTTTGTAAAATATATATTATAATACATTAAATTAAACTTCTCAGGGCCCTCTATATAGCGATATAAAAGGTAAGGGACTGGTGTTTATATTAATGCCGAGAGAGGCCGTCAAAGTCACTTCAGTTTTGAGTTTTGGCATTCAAACTTTTCTTTATTTCTTACAAACACTAACCTATAGACCAACTTTTGGAGTCTTTTTTATTTCTTTGTGAGGCAAGCTATAAAAATATAAGAATTGTTTTGACGTATATCCAGTAACAAAAAATTTGACTTTTTTTTTGAAGTTTTTGAAAATTTTCAACTTTTGATTTTATTTTTCTCGATAACCATTACATCTACAACGGTAATATTTTCAGGTTAGTATAAGGGACTCCGTAGCTTCGTCGTGGCATAGTATCAACCAAATGTTTTATTTTGAAATTTTTGGTGAAAATTTTCCTGACCAAAGGGGTACCCAAAAAGTGCAGTTTTTTCATTTTTTTAAATTATTAACTTTGTAGAAATATACATTATAATACATTAAATTAAACTTCTCGGGCCCCCCTATAAAACGATATAAAAGATAAAGTACAGGTGTTTATAATAATGCCGAGAGAGGCCGCCAAAGTCACTTCAGTTTTGAGTTTTGGCAATTTAAACATTTATTTATTTCTTACAAACACTAACCTTTAGAGCAACCTTTGGGGTCTTTTTTATTTCTTTGTGAGGCAAGTAATAAAAATATAACAATTGTTTTGACGTATATCCAATAGCAAAAAAGTTGACTTTTTTTTTAAATTTTTAGAAAATTTTCAATATTTGAATGTATTTTTCTCTATAACCATTACATCTACAACGGTAATATTTGTAGATTAGTATAAGGGACTCCGTAGCTTCGTCGTGGCATAGTATCAACCAAATGTTTTTTTTGAAATTTTTGGTGAAAATTTTCCTGACCAAAGGGGTACCCAAAAAGTGCAATTTTTTAATTTTTTAAAATTGTGAGCTTTGTAAAAATATATATTATAATACATTAAATTAAACTTCTCGGGCCCCCCTATAAAACGATATAAAAGATAAAGTAGTTTATAATAATGCCGAGAGAGGCCGCCAAATTCACTTCAGTTTTGAGTTTTGCCATTCAAACTTTTATTTATTTCTTACAAACACTAACCTATAGACCAACTTTTGGGGTCTTTTTTATTTCTTTGTGAGGCAAGCAATAACAATATAACAATTGTTTTGACGTATATCCAATAACAAAAAAGTTGACTTTTTTTTGGAAGTTTTTGAAAATTTTTAACATTTGATTCTATTTTTTTCGATAACCATTACATCTACAACGGTAATATTTTTAGGTTAGTATAAGGGACTCCGTAGCTTCGTCGTACACAGTATCAACCAAATGTTTTTTTTGAAATTTTTGGTGAAAATTTTCCTGACCAAAGGGGTACCCAAAAAGTGCAGTTTTTTAATTTTTTAAAATTGTTAACTTTGTAAAATATATATTATAATACATTAAATTAAACTTCTCAGGGCCCTCTATATAGCGATATAAAAGGTAAGGGACTGGTGTTTATATTAATGCCGAGAGAGGCCGCGAAAGGCACTTCAGTTTTGAGTTTTGGCTTTTAAACTTTTATTTATTTCTTACAAACACTAACCTATAGACCAACTTTTGGGGTCTTTTTTATTTCTTTGTGAGGCAAGCAATACTAATATAACAATTGTTTTGACGTATATCCAATAGCAAAAAAGTTGACTTTTTTTAAATTTTTTGAAAATTTTCAATTTTTGAAAGTATTTTTCTCGATAACCATTACATCTACAACTGCAATATTTTCAGGTTAGTATAAGGGACTCCGTAGCTTCGTCGTGGCATAGTATCAACCAAATGTTTTTTTTTAAATTTTTGGTGAAAATTTTCCTGACCAACGGGGTACCCAAAAAGTGCAATTTTTTAATTTTTTAAAATTGTTAGCTTTGTAAAAATATATATTATAATACATTAAATTAAACTTCTCGGAGCCTTCTATATAGCAATATAAAAGGTAAGGGACTGGTGTTTATATTATTGCCGAGAGAGGCCGCCAAAGTCACTTCAGTTTTGAGTTTTGGCATTCAAACTTTTATTTATTTCTTACAAACACTAACCTATAAACCAACTTTTGGGGCCTTTTTTATTTCTTTGTGAGGCAAGCTATAAAAATATAAGAATTGTTTTGACGTATATCCAATAACAAAAAATTTGACTTTTTTTTTGAAGTTTTTGAAAATTTTCAACTTTTGATTTTATTTTTCTCGATAACCATTACATCTACAACGGTAATATTTTCAGGTTAGTATAAGGGACTCCGTAGCTTCGTCGTGGCATAGTATCAACCAAATATTTTTTTTGAAATTTTTGGTGAACATTTTCCTGACCAAAGGGGTACCCAAAAAGTGCAGTTTTTTAATTTTTTAAAACTGTTAGCTTTGTAAAAATATATATTATAATACATTAAATTAAACTTCTCGGGCCCCCCTATAAAACGATATAACAGATAAAGTACAGGTGTTTATAATAATGCCGAGAGAGGCCGCCAAAGTCACTTCAGTTTTGAGTTTTGGCATTCAAACTTTTATTTATTTCTTACAAACACTAACCTATAGACCAACTTTTGGGGTCTTTTTTATTTCTTTGTGAGGCAAGCAATAACAATATAACAATTGTTTTGACGTATATCCAATAACAAAAAAGTTGACTTTTTTTTGAAATTTTTGAAAATTTTCCTGACCAAAGGGGTACCCAAAAAGTGCAGTTTTTTAATTTTTTAAAATTGTTAACTTTGTAAAATATATATTATAATACATTAAATTAAACTTCTCAGGGCCCTCTATATAGCGATATAAAAGGTAAGGGACTGGTGTTTATATTAATGCCGAGAGAGGCCGTCAAAGTCACTTCAGTTTTGAGTTTTGGCATTCAAACTTTTCTTTATTTCTTACAAACACTAACCTATAGACCAACTTTTGGAGTCTTTTTTATTTCTTTGTGAGGCAAGCTATAAAAATATAAGAATTGTTTTGACGTATATCCAGTAACAAAAAATTTGACAAGTGCAGTTTTTTAATTGTTAACTTTGTAAAATATATATTATAATACATTAAATTAAACTTCTCAGGGCCCTCTATATAGCGATATAAAAGGTAAGGGACTGGTGTTTATATTAATGCCGAGAGAGGCCGCGAAAGGCACTTCAGTTTTGAGTTTTGGCTTTTAAACTTTTATTTATTTCTTACAAACACTAACCTATAGACCAACTTTTGGGGTCTTTTTTATTTCTTTGTGAGGCAAGCAATACTAATATAACAATTGTTTTGACGTATATCCAATAGCAAAAAAGTTGACTTTTTTTAAATTTTTTGAAAATTTTCAATTTTTGAAAGTATTTTTCTCGATAACCATTACATCTACAACTGCAATATTTTCAGGTTAGTATAAGGGACTCCGTAGCTTCGTCGTGGCATAGTATCAACCAAATGTTTTTTTTTAAATTTTTGGTGAAAATTTTCCTGACCAACGGGGTACCCAAAAAGTGCAATTTTTTAATTTTTTAAAATTGTTAGCTTTGTAAAAATATATATTATAATACATTAAATTAAACTTCTCGGAGCCTTCTATATAGCAATATAAAAGGTAAGGGACTGGTGTTTATATTATTGCCGAGAGAGGCCGCCAAAGTCACTTCAGTTTTGAGTTTTGGCATTCAAACTTTTATTTATTTCTTACAAACACTAACCTATAAACCAACTTTTGGGGCCTTTTTTATTTCTTTGTGAGGCAAGCTATAAAAATATAAGAATTGTTTTGACGTATATCCAATAACAAAAAATTTGACTTTTTTTTTGAAGTTTTTGAAAATTTTCAACTTTTGATTTTATTTTTCTCGATAACCATTACATCTACAACGGTAATATTTTCAGGTTAGTATAAGGGACTCCGTAGCTTCGTCGTGGCATAGTATCAACCAAATATTTTTTTTGAAATTTTTGGTGAACATTTTCCTGACCAAAGGGGTACCCAAAAAGTGCAGTTTTTTAATTTTTTAAAACTGTTAGCTTTGTAAAAATATATATTATAATACATTAAATTAAACTTCTCGGGCCCCCCTATAAAACGATATAACAGATAAAGTACAGGTGTTTATAATAATGCCGAGAGAGGCCGCCAAAGTCACTTCAGTTTTGAGTTTTGGCATTCAAACTTTTATTTATTTCTTACAAACACTAACCTATAGACCAACTTTTGGGGTCTTTTTTATTTCTTTGTGAGGCAAGCAATAACAATATAACAATTGTTTTGACGTATATCCAATAACAAAAAAGTTGACTTTTTTTTGAAATTTTTGAAAATTTTCCTGACCAAAGGGGTACCCAAAAAGTGCAGTTTTTTAATTTTTTAAAATTGTTAACTTTGTAAAATATATATTATAATACATTAAATTAAACTTCTCAGGGCCCTCTATATAGCGATATAAAAGGTAAGGGACTGGTGTTTATATTAATGCCGAGAGAGGCCGTCAAAGTCACTTCAGTTTTGAGTTTTGGCATTCAAACTTTTCTTTATTTCTTACAAACACTAACCTATAGACCAACTTTTGGAGTCTTTTTTATTTCTTTGTGAGGCAAGCTATAAAAATATAAGAATTGTTTTGACGTATATCCAGTAACAAAAAATTTGACTTTTTTTTTGAAGTTTTTGAAAATTTTCAACTTTTGATTTTATTTTTCTCGATAACCATTACATCTACAACGGTAATATTTTCAGGTTAGTATAAGGGACTCCGTAGCTTCGTCGTGGCATAGTATCAAACAAATGTTTTATTTTGAAATTTTTGGTGAAAATTTTCCTGACCAAAGGGGTACCCAAAAAGTGCAGTTTTTTAATTTTTTAAAATTGTTAACTTTGTAAAATATATATTATAATACATTAAATTAAACTTCTCAGGGCCCTCTATATAGCGATATAAAAGGTAAGGGACTGGTGTTTATATTAATGCCGAGAGAGGCCGCGAAAGGCACTTCAGTTTTGAGTTTTGGCTTTTAAACTTTTATTTATTTCTTACAAACACTAACCTATAGACCAACTTTTGGGGTCTTTTTTATTTCTTTGTGAGGCAAGCAATACTAATATAACAATTGTTTTGACGTATATCCAATAGCAAAAAAGTTGACTTTTTTTAAATTTTTTGAAAATTTTCAATTTTTGAATGTATTTTTCTCGATAACCATTACATCTACAACTGTAATATTTTCAGGTTAGTATAAGGGACTCCGTAGCTTCGTCGTGGCATAGTATCAACCAAATGTTTTTTTTTGAAATTTTTGGTGAAAATTTTCCTGACCAAAGGGGTACCCAAAAAGTGCAGTTTTTTAATTTTTTAAAACTGTTAGCTTTGTATAAATATATATTATAATACATTAAATTAAACTTCTCGGAGCCTTCTATGTAGCAATATAAAAGGTAAGGGACTGGTGTTTATATTAATGCCGAGAGAGGCCGCCAAAGTCACTTCAGTTTTGAGTTTTGGCATTTAAACTTTTATTTATTTCTTACAAACACTAACCTATAGACCAACTTTTGGGGTCTTTTTTATTTCTTTGTGAGGCAAGCAATAACAATTGTTTTGACGTATATCCAATAGCAAAAAAGTTGACTTTTTTTTAAATTTTTTAAAAATTTTCAATTTTTGAATGTATTTTTCTCGATAACCATTACATCTCCAACTGTAATATTTTCAGGTTAGTATAAGGGACTCCGTAGCTTCGTCGTGGCATAGTATCAACCAAATGTTTTATTTTGAAATTTTTGGTGAAAATTTTCCTGACCAAAGGGGTACCCAAAAAGTGCAATTTTTTAATTTTTTAAAATTGTTAGCTTTGTAAAAATATATATTATAATACATTAAATTAAACTTCTCGGGCCCCCCTATAAAACGATATAAAAGATAAAGTACAGGTGTTTATAATAATGCCGAGAGAGGCCGCCAAAGTCACTTCAGTTTTGAGTTTTGGCATTCAAACTTTTATTTATTTCTTACAAACACTAACCTATAGACCAACTTTTGGGGTCTTTTTTATTTCTTTGTGAGGCAAGCAATAACAATATAACAATTGTTTTGACGTATATCCAATAGCAAAAAAGTTGACTTTTTTTTTAAATTTTTTAAAAATTTTCAATTTTTGAATGTATTTTTCTCGATAACCATTACATCTACAACTGTAATATTTTCAGGTTAGTATAAGGGACTCCGTAGCTTCATCGTGGCATAGTATCAACCAAATGTTTTTTTTTGAAATTTTTGGTGAAAATTTTCCTGACCAAAGGGGTACCCAAAAAGTGCAGTTTTTTAATTTTTTAAAATTGTTAGCTTTGTAAAAATATATATTATAATACATTAAATTAAACTTCTCGGGCCCCCCTATAAAACGGTATAAAAGATAAAGTACAGGTGTTTATAATAATGCCGAGAGAGGCCGCCAAAGTCACTTCAGTTTTGAGTTTTGGCATTCAAACTTTTATTTATTTCTTACAAACACTAACCTATAGACCAACTTTTGGGGTCTTTTTTATTTCTTTGTGAGGCAAGCAATAACAATATAACAATTGTTTTGACGTATATCCAAAAGCAAAAAAGTTGACTTTTTTTTTAAATTTTTTGAAAATTTTCAATTTTTGAATGTATTTTTCTCGATAACCATTACATCTACAACTGTAATATTTTCAGGTTAGTATAAGGGACTCCGTAGCTTCGTCGTGGCATAGTATCAACAAAATGTTTTTTTTGACATTTTTGGTGAAAATTTTCCTGACCAAAGGGGTACCGAAAAAGTGCAGTTTTTTAATTTTTTAAAACTGTTAGCTTTGTAAAAATATATATTATAATACATTAAATTAAACTTCTCGGGCCCCCCTATAAAACGATATAAAAGATAAAGTACAGGTGTTTATAATAATGCCGAGAGAGGCCGCCAAAGTCACTTCAGTTTTGAGTTTTGGCAATTTAAACATTTATTTATTTCTTACAAACACTACCCTTTAGAGCAACTTTTGGGGTCTTTTTTATTTCTTTGTGAGGCAAGCAATAAAAATATAACAATTGTTTTGACGTATATCCAATAGCAAAAAAGTTGACTTTTTTTTTAATGCCCAAGATTTTTTAAGATATTTTCCACATATTTCATGAATAAAAAGATAAAATAGTATAAAATACGACATGATGAGGTCTCGCCCCCCCCCCCCCAAGAAGCCTCGGGCCCCCGCTAAGACATATTCCTGGGTGCGCCACTGGGTAAACTATATAATTTTTAAAATATAAATATTCAAAGTTTGAACATTTTTCTCGCTACCTCTATATGTCATATTTTTGCAAAAACTCTATTGCGTCATTCATGACGTTTATGACTCCATTAACCGAAATAACTTTGAACTTTTCCTCGAATATATAGTGCGCAGGAATTAAAGCAATTACACTGGAATTCGGAAGGAAAAGTCGTTGGAGAATCTCCGGAAATACCATTTCAAGATTTAAGATAACCCGTACATTATTTTTAAACCTTAATGAGACAAAGAAGAAATTCATAAAAAAAAAGCCAAACTTACAAAAAAAGAAATGGGCCCAATGTTTTAGAGAATTTTGTAAAAACGAATAAATTAAAGAACTAAAACAAGCCAGTATCTATTCGGTCCTTAATTTTGTAAACGAGGCTATTTGCCAAAAAACGATTTTAAAATTTTTTGTGTAGCAGTCTTTTCAGGCAGAATGTCACCCCTCAAAAACGCATTAATCAAAAAACAGATTTTTTTCTATCTAAAACTAAACGGTAAACACCTAGATAAATCAAACCTCCACCCCTTCATTGGTGAAGAAAAGGCTACAACGTTCTATGTCACATTTTAGACAGTTTATCATAATGGAATGAACAGTTTTGTTAACTTATTAGATAAAAATCTAATTTTTCTATTTAAAAATTAAACGTTAATTTAGCTTAACGAGGTATAGTCGATATCTTGAATTTCAAAATAGTTTTTTTTTAGCAAGCTGTGATATGTTGACTGAAAATGAGTCCTTTGTTTTGAGTGAACGTTTCCGATTTTTTATTATCTAATATTAATAAAAATGTTGCTTAAGACCTTTTGCACAGTAGATATTATCAAATGTCATTAGTTGACATTAAGTCGGAATAGGGTGAGGCAGGAACCAGGAAACGGTATTAGTTCAGGGCGTTTCGTTGCCCTATTTAGTCTTTTGCAGTAACAAAATGCCAGGTCGTGAGTAAATCTTGATATCCAATATAAAGAAAATGTCAATATTTTAGCACATCGAAAATAGACTGACGAAGGTGCACCCAGCCTCACGATATAAGCCACAAAGGCATAAGGACTGTTACATATATGTATATATATATATATATATATATATATATATATATATATATATATAGGTAGCCTGATATCAACCTATTGATCGATTGACGTAAATAGAAATTAATGCAGTTCAGCAATAACTACAATCGAAATAGGTTACTCCGGGCTTTTTGATATAGACTGGCGAGATCAAAGTACACGAGCGGCTAGTTCACAACTTGCATTCCATTTGCTATTGGTTGACATAGTCAGGCGGGATTTTTAAAATTAAAACTCTCCTGTCCTCGTTTTGGGAGGTTGAAATCGGTGTTAAACCAAACTGAAACAAAACCTAACTGGGGCTCCCTGGTGGTCCAGAAAGGAGAGTTGTCTGGAATTTAACGGTGTTAGGTGTGGACTGTAAAGTTAAGGGAATAAGGTCATAGGCTAAGCTGGTACAAGGGATTCTGAAATGGTCTAGTTTACCTTCTAGGTTAGTGTAGCAATAAACAAATGTATGTAAGGTAAAAATAATGCATTTTCACTTACCATTTTTATACAGGAAGTGGAACTCATGGGAGGACGCGCTGTTAAACCGTATTTTTTGCACCCCACATTCATGTGGTAGGAGAGTCGCTAACACGCGTGTATTCTGGTTCGAAGACGAAACGGTTCTCTCATGCTGCAGCAGGTATCGCTACTGCGTTCGTTCTCCCACATGTCGCCCAGTGGCGTCGTTAATCCATAGGCGTAGGAGAAAAGGGATAAGTAGGAGGGAATGAGATTACGAAGGTCCATATTAAAGGAACTAGGAACCTTAGTAATTCAAAATGCATTTTATGTAAAGTAAATTAATTATAGCCAATTGTAATATTTGCCTTTAAAACCGCGGGAGTTTCAAATGCAAATAACCCAGTAATTTTAAGTACTTAATTAGTTAATTAATACTAAATAAACAAAAAATAGAAAATGCTCTAGTGAATCACCAAATAGCCTAATTCGAACCAATTTGGTAAATTATAGTAAAAAGAACATATTTACAAAAAGGAAGGCGGGACGAACCATTTCCCACCCCCCTGAGAATGCCCAGGGGCATTTCAGAGAGTTTAATTTGTAGGCAGGGCGCATAGTTTTACCAAAGGCCGTTTGTAGGTACCTTTAGTAGTCTTTACAATAGCAACCCGTGGAACATTATCAGAACCTTTAATAAGGTCTTCAATGCGGCCTAGGGGCCAATCCAATGGAGTGGAATTTTCATCTTTGATCAGTACCATAGTACCAATATCAATAGAAGCAAGAGGTTGGTGCCATTTGGCTCGCTGTTGCAAAGTGTGCAAATATTCGCGATGCCAGCGAATCCAAAAATCGCGGTGCATTCTTTGCAACAGTTGCCACCTGGACAGCCTGTTTAACGCAATATCGCAGTAGTTTGGATCGGGTATTGTACCTGGAGGCCTCAAATTTAAAAAATTATTAGGAGTCAAGACCGCCAGATCAGTAGGATCGGTGCTTAAGGCACATAAAGGACGTGAGTTCATTATGGCTTCAACTTGGGTTAAAACCGTATTTAATTCCTCATAGGTGAGTATTTGATTTCCAACTACCCTGTGAAGATGAGTCTTTAAAGATTTAATGTTTGATTCCCAAATGCCTCCCATGTGGGGAGCAGCAGGTGGGTTAAAAGACCAAACTATACCTTCCCCCTTCACGCAATCAGAAAAAATTTGTCGCAAGTATTTTTCAGAGGCCACGAAGTTGGTCCCGCAGTCTGAAGAGATCTTTGAGCATAGTCCTCTTCTAGCTATGAAGCGGCGCAGAGCAGCCAGAAAGGCTTCTGATGTCATATCAGAGACTAACTCTAAATGCACGGCTTTAACGGCGCAACAGATAAATAAACAGACATATGCTTTCATGGTTTTTGCACCTCTGGTCCGACCAAGAGTAATCGTGAACGGACCACAAAAATCTATACCTACATTTTCGAACACCTTTGCTTCGGAAACTCTAAATTTCGGTAGGTTACCCATAGGGGGTTGAAGGGAGTTAGGTTTAGTTTTCCAGCAAGTATGGCAAGAACTTAAAACTTTTCTCACTACCTTTTTAGCAGACAATACCCAGAAGTTTTGCATTAGTAAAAAAGTTGTGGTCTGTATACCACAATGAAGATTGCTGCGATGCAAATCTAAAATCAGTAATTCAGTGAATTTTGCACTAGAAGGCAAAAGAATTGGAAATTTTTTATCGTATGATAAATTTGAATGGCATAAACGGCCTCCAACACGAAGCAAATCGTAGCTTTCATTATGCAAAAATGGACATAATTTTTGAAAAGCTTTTGGAAGCTGTTTCTTATCTTTTAGTAATTCAATTTCTTTTTGGAAAGAAAAAGATTGTACGCATTTCGAAATAAAAAGTAAGCTTTTGTAGTAATCCTGATTTGTAAGGTAATCAGTAGCAAAATTGTATGAGGGATTTTTAAACTTTTGTAACCCTCGCAAAAAGTAAGCAACTATTCTCTTAATTTTAAAAAGAGAACTGTATTTTTCAAACAAGTTGTTTACATAATATTCAACTGTTTGTTCGCAAGTAAAAACGTTAAAAATATTTTTTCGCTGTTCTTCCAAAACTGCATTCCCATCGTAAGTAACTGTCATAAAATCCCAAGTATTTGTAGGTTGGTTTAGAAAAGAAGGCCCTTCTAACCAAAAATAAAATCTTTGTAAATCAGAGGGATACATTTCCCTAGTACCGCAGTCAGCAGGATTTTGTTCAGTAGGAACATAATGCCAAAACTCAGGGCTAATTCTTCCTTGTATATAGGCAGTTCTATTCGAAACAAATGTTTTAAATTTGTGAGGAGATCCCTGAATCCAAGATAAGGTCACTGTGCTATCAGTAAAAGCAAGAATTTTATCAAATTTAATTTTTTCCGAGAACGTTTCTAGTAAAAAATCCATTAATTTAGCCAACAAAACAGCTCCTAAAAGCTCTAGTCTTGGTAAAGTTAGTTTACGACGCAACGGTGCGACTCTAGATTTACTACAAACAAAAAAAACTTTAATGTTTCCATCAGAATAAAAAATTCGAATATAAGCGACAGCACAATAGGCCCGTTCTGAACTATCGCAAAATCCTACTAGCTGGATTTGACTAGCATTAGGCAAAATTATTTGACGAGGAATTTTAACAGAATGCAAAAACTTTAATTCATTTTTAAATTTTTCCCATTTAAAAATAATTTCCGGACTGACAGGGTCGTCCCAGTTTAAGTCTTCTGCCCAGCAGTATTGAACAATTAATTTTAAAATTAAAACTATTGGCGCCAAAAAAGACAGAGGGTCGTAAATGCGGGCCAAATTACTTAAAATTGTTCTTTTAGTGCATGTTTGGAGAGAACAGTCGAAAGTATAAAAAAATTCATCAGTATGAGGGTTCCAATTTAAACCGAGAATTTTCAAAGTTGAATTTTCAGCATCTAAATCGAGAGAAAGAGCCTTCATCGAAATGTGTGACTCAGGAAGATCGGATAGTAACTCGGGACAATTGCTCGCCCATTTACGCAATTCGAATCCACCTCGGCTAAGTAGCTCGATTAATTGATTTTTCATCTCAGTGGCCTTAAAAAAGTCATCACTTCCCGAAATCACATCATCGACAAAAACTGCCTCCTCAATGATTTTTGAGGCAAGAGGAAGGTCCTCATGCTCTCTAGCAAGTTGCAGCAAAGTTCTGATAGCCAAAAAGGGGCTACAAGAGACCCCGAATAAAACTCTATTTATTTCGAAGTCTTGAATAGGCTGGTTAGGATCAAACCTCCAAACTATTCTTTGAAAATTAGTTTGACTAGGGTCAACTAAAATCATCCTGTACATTTGACGGATGTCGCAACAAAAGCAAAATTTATGCAAACGATAAAGTAATAAAATTTTTTGTAAGTCCCTTTGTAAAGGGGGCCCAGTATAAACAGCGTTGTTGAGCGAGATTTTGCCAGGGGCGTGCATGCTCGCATCAAAAACCACCCTCAGGGGGGTGCTAGTAGAATCTTTTTTAAACACCGCATGGTGTGCAATATAAAAATGATTTGAAATTTCGGTCGGCAAAGGTGCAGAAACCGGTTGCATATGATTATTATCTAAATAATCTTGTAAAACAGAGCTGTAGGCAGCATAAAAATCAGGGTTTTGTAGCAATTTCTTCTCAAGGGAGAAAAAACGACGTACGGCAATGGATCGAGTGTCGCCAAAATCTGGAGCAGTAACTTTAAATGGTAAAGATACAATATATCTCCCCTCCTCATTTTTTGAGGTAGTTTTCAAAAAATAATTTTCGCAAAACTCATCTTCGGGGTCAATGGCCTTGACATTAGGTATGTCATCTATTTGCCAAAATCGTTGTAGATTTTTATCTAAATTGACAAAAGAATCGTTCATTGACGTAGTAAAAAATGTTTTAATTTGATTTGTAGTTGAAGGTGAAAGTGAAAGATTGCCCATTATTCCCCAACCAAAAATAGTATTAATGCAGACGGGGTTGTTGGGTCCCGTAGACAAACGACCATCTAGCAAAATGTAAGGGTACACATCGCCGCCCAACAATAAATCAATTTTATCGCTTTTATTAAAGCCTGGGTCAGCTAGTTCTAAGTTGGCGAGAAAAGGAAAACTTTTAATCGAAAATGAGGAATGAGGTAAATCACTACAAATTTTATCGAGTATTATCGCATCAAAATTAAAAACAAAATTATTATCACGCAAAGAGGATATATTGCAATTAATTCCAGATTTTGCCGAAGTTGTCATTCGATCTAAGCTTTGTAGAGTCATGGCGATATTAAATTTAGGAAGGCCCAAACTATCAGCACATGACTTAGATATAAATGAAGATTGAGCACCAGAGTCACAGATGGCGCGCACTGTGTGCCAATTTTGAAAAACATCCTGTATTTGTATTAAAGCGGTACAGAGAAGTACTTCGCGATCATTTAAAGACATACCAGTAACAATGGTGTTAGTGGTTCTATTAAATTCGGTAGCCACGGGGCTCCTCGGGGGTTGCACTGCAGAAGTAGAGGGGCTACTCGCAGAACTAGGTGTAGAATTAATAGGAAAAAAATGTAAGAGACTGTGATGAAATTGGCCACAATGTAAACATCTTTTTTCTGATTTGCATTGCTGGGGTAAATTATGCTTTGAGGCCAAACAGTTGACACACGCTTTATGTTGTTTAACAATCTCAAAACGTTGCTGGGGAGTTTTCGCCAAAAAATTAGGACATCTGTATATTATATGATCGCCACTTTTACAGAGAAAACAAAAATTTTGAGGGTTTGGAGTATTATTTAAGCCACTTTGGCCATTTGGAGACTGGGAGGCATTTTTGGAGGCTCTCTGAGTATTAGCAAACAAAGCAGATCGATTTTGAAACTTTGCTTGATTTTTCTGACTTGAAATTGACAAATCTTTATTATTTAAGTAATCTTGAGTTTGTTGTATTTGTTCCAACGCAATGCAATGGCTAGAAACAAAAGCACGAATTTTATCATAAGAGGGGATCTCATTGGAGCAATAATTTTGCTCAAATGCCTTGCGCGTGGTTGGGTCCAACCTATCCAAGAGCATTTGTGCCATAATATAATCCCAAAACTCCGTTTTAAAACCCATGACTTTTAAAGCACTTAAGTTTTTCGAAAAACAATCAAGCAAATTCCTCAAATTCGTAGCATTCTCTTTAGTAAGAGGAGAGAAGCCTTCAATTGCCTTCCAGTGAAGGTAAGCTTGTAATCGTTTATTTGTATACCTATCCACCAAGGTGTGGTAGGCATTTAAATAATTTTCAGCAAGGATAGGAATGTCAGAAATGACATCCAGGGCAGGGCCCTTTAAATTAGAAAAAAGCAAATTGAATTTTTCAAAGTTTCCCAGCGACCTATTATTGTGCACGGTAGCATTAAAGGCTTGCAAAAAGGTTGGAAACTCCTTAAATTCCCCTTGAAAAAGAGGTATTTTTATCCTAGGCAGTAAACCATGCTGGTCTGTGGAGGCACAGGGACTGCCCATGGGATTTATCGTACTGCTCAAAAGCCCTCCATCTTCAAAGGGTAGTTCGAAAAGTTCGTAAAATATAGTGGAAATCTCGTCACAGCGTTTGCAAAAGTCCATAGACACTTTGTTTTCTACTACTAAGCGATCCTCATCAGAGGCTACCAACGTCAACAAAGTATTATGGTGCTTTTCAAAATCTTTTTTGATTTTTGACAATGTCCGAAATTTGACTTTAAAGCCGCTGTGATAGGCAGGGTCATTTTTTGCGAGGGTCGCGGATTCAATGATCAAATTTAGCTGTGAAATCGCACTATAGCGCAAGGCTTTAGCCTTTAAAATTTTATCCGAACTAGACATGATTTAAAAAAAAAAATCCAAAAAATAATTGACAAAAATTAGGTAAACTGAAAAAAAAATCAAAATTTGGACACCCTGTATAAATATTAATGTCCTACGTTTAATTACAATAATCAAACTATAAGCGCACAAAAGTAAAGAAAATACCCGATGCAAACTAATGATAACAAAAAAACTTGTGTATAAGTTTTTTTATCTTCGCCTCGCGAATTCAAATAAGTAGGTACCTACTATGTATTAAATTTAAAAATAAATACCTACAAATCAAAAGCATTTAATTTGGTAAAACTATTTATCTGCCTTTACACGAAAACAAATTCTCAAGTTAAGAATTAAATTTCCTTCAAAATTTATTATGCACGCAAAAAATGGATACAATCATAGCCATTTGCAGACAGATATTATAATAGTAAATTAGAAATAGATATATTCATAGCAATTTTTACGCAAAAACGAATATAGTAAAGCATCCGCAATCGGATATAGTCATAGCAATTTGCAATAAGCAAAAATGAATATGGCAATTTGGAGATTTTTTTCGAGCAAATTGGATATAATTATAGCAATCCACAAATGTGAAGGCACAACGGCTAAAATAATAGCACTTTGCAGACACTATTTTAAACTATTTCCAGTGACAAACAAAAAAACACCCAAATTCTATACGGTTTTTTTTTTTTTACAAAAAAGAAACGAAAAAACTTGATTTATTCGAAACAAAAAAAAGCATAGTAGTTTACAGATTTTATCTGTGTTTGGTTTTTCGCATGAAAAGGCTAAATTTATTGTTAAAAATATTTAATTTTTACACAAAAAAAATCGCAAAATGTATTTTAGAAACCTAGGGGTTTTCTAAAGTAGGCATGTAAGAAAAACAAGGGTTTTTCTTGCATTTGAAACCAGTAAAAAAAACTAACCTAAAAAGGCAAAAAAACGATTCCAGAAATCCGGGTCGCTAAGGACCAAAAATGGGGCTCCCTGGTGGTCCAGAAAGGAGAGTTGTCTGGAATTTAACGGTGTTAGGTGTGGACTGTAAAGTTAAGGGAATAAGGTCATAGGCTAAGCTGGTACAAGGGATTCTGAAATGGTCTAGTTTACCTTCTAGGTTAGTGTAGCAATAAACAAATGTATGTAAGGTAAAAATAATGCATTTTCACTTACCATTTTTATACAGGAAGTGGAACTCATGGGAGGACGCGCTGTTAAACCGTATTTTTTGCACCCCACATTCATGTGGTAGGAGAGTCGCTAACACGCGTGTATTCTGGTTCGAAGACGAAACGGTTCTCTCATGCTGCAGCAGGTATCGCTACTGCGTTCGTTCTCCCACATGTCGCCCAGTGGCGTCGTTAATCCATAGGCGTAGGAGAAAAGGGATAAGTAGGAGGGAATGAGATTACGAAGGTCCATATTAAAGGAACTAGGAACCTTAGTAATTCAAAATGCATTTTATGTAAAGTAAATTAATTATAGCCAATTGTAATATTTGCCTTTAAAACCGCGGGAGTTTCAAATGCAAATAACCCAGTAATTTTAAGTACTTAATTAGTTAATTAATACTAAATAAACAAAAAATAGAAAATGCTCTAGTGAATCACCAAATAGCCTAATTCGAACCAATTTGGTAAATTATAGTAAAAAGAACATATTTACAAAAAGGAAGGCGGGACGAACCACTAACCGTGGTCAATTGATGGGAAACGTATCCTAACCGGGGCGTGTCTGGACAGGTTAGGATACGTTGTCGAATAATTTATCAGGGTTAGGTTAACACCGATTTCGACAGGAAAACAGGATAGGGAAGCTAATTTAAACTATATATCATAATTTTTGAGATAACTTTTTGACAGTTATCAGTTGTTTACCATAACAAAAAGCATAGGCCAACAAAAAAAAGTTGTAAAAAGTTGTCCCAAAAATAATGACATGAACTTGTAAGAATATAATATGTTTTTAAAAAACAATAAAAAAAACTCATCGGCATATGCATAGATTTAGTTAAAATAAAATCAATAGGTATGTAAGGCAAAACCCACTACACTTTTTAATCACTTACAACTAGTATATATTCGTATTTTACGCCGAAAGCTGTAAACATAATGTTTGTTAAATGCTTGACTGGTGGCACCATCTCTTAATATAATATAATAATAATCTGAAACGGCAACGTTCAACATCAAAAAGTCAGCTGACTATTTCGACCAATAGCAAATGGAATGCAAGTTGTGAACTAGCCGCTCATCAAAGTACGGTGAGGCGTTGTGCCTCACCAAACTAGGTTCTGGCTGTTTTCCTATAACAAGTAGTCGCAGCCAACGATTAAGACCGGCCATGGCACGTTATAAGCAAGTCGGCGGTCACGTGATCTTAGGAGTTCCAGGATTCTTATTGTTGCTTAATATATTATCTGTTTTTACACAATTTAAATAAATTGTCAAAAATTTTTTGTTCTCATATGGGCAAAAATTAAAAAAAATATTTTGCTGATGTATGTGTTTATTATAGATAAAAGAACTGATTCTATAAAATAAAAAATTATTTAAAATTTGCACTCTAATATCTTCAGGTTTATTAGGTACATAATATCGTTAGTTACTTCAAATCTACACAAGTCTTTTAAAATTGGACATACAACCTTTAAGTTTTTTAATTTTTCTTTTTCTGTGTTCTTATTCAAAGATTTATTAGCAGACACTAAATCATTATGCTTTTTAATAAAATTATAAAAAAAAACTTTACATGCCATTAAACTAATTTTTTCAAGATTTGACATTAGTTTTCCTCCACAAAAACACTAGCTAGCTAGTTACCTAAAGAAAACTTTTTAATACAAAACATTTCACAATAATTTATTAAAAAGAAACAAGTGATTTTGTGAATAAGTGAGATGGTTTTCACGTTCAATGAACTGAATGTATTGGTCGTCAATAATTTTTTGAAAAATTACCCAGCACGAAGTTTTATATATATTTCATCAATGTGTAAGTCAACTACCAACTCATGTTCTTTTAAAAGCTGTATCTTACTTTTTATATATTGCACACTACCGGAGAGATTACTATCTGTTAGCGATATTTTACAAATCAGTTCTTTAATATTGCGAGGGTGCAGAAGACATATTACCTTAGTTTTGTAAATTGACATGTAGTCACTGGATGACTGGATAACCAAACATGAAGAGACCTAATAGTTCAAAAAGAAATGACAATGAACACATTTTTCACTCTCACTATCGAAAATGTCACTAAGGATGTCTATTACTTGATCAATGTTATCTTTTACCACTTCTTTCCCGTTTGCAACTTTCATTTCAACAAACTGCATTAGCTCTTCAAGTGTATCGGTGCTGTCCAAAAATAAAACTCCAACTTTTTTTGGCAGTTTGTTTTTTGGTATGGACACACGTTAACATTTACAAAAAATGACAGATTTCCCTCAACAACTAGAGATGCTAACAGTGATGGATTGTTGTTCAAAAATGTCATCAGGTACAGGCAGACTGTGTCACGTTCTTGGGTAAAAATCCAATTTTTGTTTATTTTAGTATTAGAACAATAAAATTTTCACATGTCCTCAATATTTGATAAAACTTTTGATTTCTTATGAGCTCAAAGTGTTTCAAGACTTTCTTGTATTGCAGTTTCCAGTTGTTGCCTCTCGACATTAGCTAATCTAACAGTAGATACAGGTTGTCTACTTAGGTATTTTACATTTTCAACACTCTCCATTTACAACACATTTATCAAACCAAATAACCTGCTCGTTAGGAAAATGTTTGATGCAAACTTGTGGACGTTTTAAGATACTTAAATTATTAGGAATTTTTCGCAACCAAATGTCATGCATTTGTTTATCCACTGGCAAATTAAAAGTTGACACATATTCGGTTTCAGTTTTATAGTTGGACCGACAACCAACAACACTACACGTTCGCGGCATGGTTGCCTTTTTCGTGGGCTGCGTTATTTTAATAATTTGATAAAATTCACATAAAATTCATGCACGAATTAAAAAAAAATCGACGTAAACAAAGATATTAAAACTGAAAACACACATGTTTTATAATGACAGCTGGCCGGGAGGCGTTCTCTTGTGATCCTCCTACGGTCACGTGATATTTCCGCGCCCGAGCCGGTCTTTCTCGTGGGCTGCGACAAGTAGTAAATCGGGCACTCGCGATTACGGAACCGCTATATTCATTTTGGACGTTAACCGTGGTTGTGTGACAGCTAGCATCAAATCCTGCCAGTTCAGGTTTGTAGTCAAACCAACGAAAAAACCGACAAGCGATGGGAATGGCTAGGATTCGCCGAAACGTTCAGGGTAGCTATTCTGGGTCTTGTACGATTTTATAAATCACATGCTCTGGCCAATGGCAAGCTTTTATCTCTTAGTCGTCATGTGCTATGCGAAAAGGCCTCCACTGCGCAAGCTTCTCCTACGATCCGACCGAAAAACGTTCAGTCGGTACGGGGCAGGAGAACAGATTTCACTTCAAACGCGTAAAATTCACTAACTCTGCAGAGCGGGCGACTGCGCCATTGTATTATAATAAAGGTCACTGTGTGAGCTTATTTTTATACGTAGTCTTAAATAAAGAGAATTGCGTTAGTGCATAAATTTGACCCTTAGCTCACGTAAATCTGACCCCGTTATATTGCATGCAATTAATGAAAATTAGACATTCCCACCTAATATAAAATCGGTCAGTCCACCAAAGGGTGCGGCCGAAAACTCCTTCCGATTGTGTCACTGCTAACCCCGTTTCTATCATTGCTAAAGCTTTAAAAAAAGATAAAAAATACTCCTCAAGGGTTGAAGAGGGCAGTTTTACCCCACGCATTGTAAACTGTTCGCGTGACTGTGGCAATTAAGTGTTTCTTAGGTTTTGGCTCCTTTCTTTACCGTGAACCTAAAAAGCCGAAAAATTGCAGTGGGGGTTTCCAGAAAAATATATAAATAGATTGTTATGGGGTAATATTTATGTCAAACTAACATTTTTATAAAATTATTTAAATAACAATAATATTTCAAAAGAAACAATATTTATGACTTCCATTGTCTTTATTTATTTTAAACACGACGTTTCGGTTAGTAAATATCTCTAACCGTTTTCAAGAAACTAAACAATCCAGTCTACAGACTACTCCTAATACTAATAAGTTGGTGTGCAGTCAGGTGTGACGGCCCGCCCACTTTTAATCTTGTAGATTCTCTGGTTTTGTTTTAGTTACAAAACTCCTTATCGTATTTTCATCGGGAAAATTTATTATAGTGTTTGGCCCCTAAACATATGGAAATTGACAATATCCAACGGATTATTATTTTGAGAATTTGCTGCATTTGGTTTGTTTTTAATTTTAGAGATCGTTGAGTTTATTAATTTCTCGGAATAACCATTCTGTTGTAAGTCCTGTTTAATGTTGTAGATTTCTGTAGTTAATTTTTCACTATTACAACAAATATTTACGGCTCTTAAATACAAATTTCTTATAACTCCTTGTTTTGTAGCAACAGAATGATTAGACTTAAAATTTAGGTACTGTCCAGTGTGTGTAGGTTTCCTATATACAGTGGTTTGACCGTTTCTGTCTATTCGTTTGACAAGAACATCCAAAAAAGGTAAAGCCGAATCTTTTTCAATTTCCATTGTGCATTTGATTGTTGGTCGAATACCGTTCAGATGGTGTAGAAAATTCTGCAGTTCGTCATGTATCGTAGCCATAGTTTTGGCTAGACTCTTGCTGTGTTGATGATCGCATGGTCCTCGAACCACACCATGTAGATGTTTGCTACCACTGGCGAAATCACTATGCACATAAAACTTATCTTTCACTTGAAACTAAGATTTATGAAGACAGAGCTCCAACAGATCCAATTCCCCTTCCACCGATAGCGTTGTTCTCTTGTGAAGTGTATCATCAGTTTATAATTTGTTTTTGATGATACTGAGTGACTCATTTTTTCGCACGTTGATGCAAAGACTTTCTACATTAAAACATGAAAATCTTTCGTCGGGATCTAATTCAATCCTTTTTAAAACCTCGACAAAATGTTCCGAGTTTTTGACAAAAGATTCGGACTTACCATAATATGGTTGAATTATATCCAACAAAAACTTTGACAAAGTCCTGGTCGGTGAGTCCCTGGAGCTGGTAATTGGTCGCAGTGGTATATCCTTTTTAGGGATCTTTGGTAGTCCATAAAAATGTAGAGCCTTACTGTGTGGAGTCAGGCGGGATCTAACGGCGTTCGGGATATTTTTAGCATACTTCAACGTCCTGTAGATGCGTCCTTCTATGGTTGTGGTTGGATCTTTTGGTAGTGGTTTGTAGTCTTCTTTTGCCTAAAGTTCTTCGATCTACCAAATATATGGAAACCACTCCTTAAGGAAAACAAGCGTCTTAGGATTTAGGACATGAAGTAGTATTATTACTAGCCTGTATAGTGGATTTTTTAATTTACACTTGAAAACGGTTAGAGATACTTTCTAACCGAAACGTCGTGTTTAAAATAAATATAGACAATGGAAGTCCGAAATTTTGTTTATACTCAATTGTTGTGTACGAGTTTCAAACAAAGAATAATATTTAAATTTTACAGGTATTTTTTCCTCCAAAATGTCTGAATTTACTAAACAAATGAAAAGGGTGAATGTTAAGAGATATGTTATCACATTTGAGTTTAGAATCTTGGGTAATATCTATTTACGTAGAATGACCCCTTTGCGGTATTTTTTGTCGCAGAGCATAAAGATAAACAATCTCTATGCATGTTTCCCAGGGTCTAAAAAAGTCCTGCTTAAAAAAAAACAAATAAAGCTTGATGGACACACCCGCATATAATTCTGTTAACCTTTTCCTTTAGCAGTAGTTGAGATTTAAGTAGGCCAATAAAAGAGCAGTAGGGTAAACTTGAAGACTCATAGTGCATTGGTTTTATAGACAATGGCGGTAAAACAAAATAAATTACAGCGCCACAGTGTGGGCGCCAATAATAATTCAATAGTCGCATAGTATTTGGGGCGTCGTCGTCTAAATATTTTTCGAAAATCTCACGTTTTATCCTCAAAAAAATCTGTTTAATTTTCGTTGTTACACTCTATATTGGATAGTACTGTTCATATATTAATATTTCTATAAGTTGATGAAATTTGTTTATTGCTTCTACTTTATTTTTGTAAATATAATATTAGTATTATTATACAATAGTTAACTTAAGTATACCCTTAACTAGTATGACTAATTAAATAGGTATAGAACAGAAATAAACAATAAAAATATAATAAAAGTTAAACTCTAAACTCACACACGCAAGCATACATCTAAAGATTAAATTTGTTTATTATTTGCAGTTGAAGGATCGCCTCCTCCAAATGGGTTTGCAATAATCATATGGTTTCACCCTGGAAATTTTACCACTGGATTTCCATCAATCTGGAATCCCCATCCGATTGTTTATAGAAAAAGGGTAAGATTTTTAGCTTAAAACGTACACCAAAATACCTAATTATTTAATTTTTCGATTTTTAATTAAATTATTTTAAAAACGATTTTATTTAACTTGATTCTATATTTTTGCGACACTATACAGGGTGTCTGATAAAAAAATTCCTATAATGCATGGGTCAAAACTCTTTCTTTGTCTAGATACAGTGCATCAAAGTTGGCAATTTTTTTAAGTTTTTTGATAACTTTTTAAAAAACTCAGTAAAAATATGAAATTGGGTAAAGTCGTGTATTAGAACAAAAGGAATAAACTGAAATAAAAATTATAAAAAAAAAATTAGTCTGTGAATTTTTTTTTGCAAAAAACTATTTTTTTGGTATAAACTTTTATAAATGCCATATTAAACGCAATGTTTTTTTTAAATATTTTTTGTTAATAAAAACAAGTCTCTAGCGGGACATAATAATAAAATATTATTGATATTTTTTAAAAGAATAAGTAAGCAAAAATTATTATTTTTTTTAAATTATTCTTTTTTATACATTTTTGGAGGTTATTTTGACAGCCTGTATTTCCTCAACTTGTAATTTTATCAAAAAAAAGAATACCACATTTTCAAATCACAATTAGCTGAGTATTCAGCTGGCTGTGTGTTAAAAATCCTATATCTTAAAAATAAATGTGTGTTGCCCCAATGTTATAAAAACTTTTTACGGGACACCCTGTATATACCTAATTTATAACAAAAAAAAATCAAAATGATGGATCCAAAATAGCACCAACTTTATTATTTATAAATCGATTTGTCTCAAACTTGAAGCTTTGCGGAGTGTAAGGTCACTAAATAGAATTTTTTATTCAAATTTAAAAAAAAAATCAAAATGACGAATCCAACGACGCTGATTATAATATTTTATCAAACTTAAAAAAAAACGTGATGTATCCAAAATGGCGGTCTATCCCAGTTATCAATCGATTTGTCTGATTCTTCGTAGACTTGAGGTTGTTTTGATTTTTTACCTATATATTTTTTTTGGAATTTCCTTGCAGATAATAGTTATCACATTCGCCTGGAGGCTAAATATTATGGGATTCTTCACTTCCATGGACGGGGAAGCAGTGGGAAACTACGGACTCATGGACCAACAAGCTGCCATGCAATGGGTGAAGAATCACATCAAACTCTTCAATGGCAACCCGGATAATATCTCTTTGATGGGTTATGGAACTGGCGCTATCAGTATTGGAATTCATATGATCAATCCTGGATCAAAGTGCGTAAGGGAAAGTTAAAATGTCCAGTGGGGGCTGGTGACGTTATAAATTGGGGGGGATGGGCAGAAATTTAAATTGCATGAAGATAAAAAAAAATACCGAAACAATTTTATTTTAGTATTTTCTAAACAAGCAGCTATGATGTAGTTTTTAGTTTATTTGTTTATAGATAAAGTTCATTCACCTTTCTTTTTTATGGCCCTGTAGAGCAACCTAAAAAATCCCACAGATTTTTAAACAGTCTATTAACCTACTAAGTATATGTCTAATTTTGGCACATTTTTATTATGTTCGGTAATGTTTTGCCTATAGGCACTATTCAATTGGCACCTAATATCAGTCTTCCCTAGCATAGAAAATTCTATGTAGTTATTTAGATGTATTTTTAACGTTTCACTAAAATGTTTGATATCACACATTCCCTTTGCACGCAGGATCACTTCGTGGATTGTTCATAACAAGAAAAATAAAGCAAAAAACAGCATTTCTTTTTTCACAACCGCACAACCAGTTTTTAGCATCGTATAATTTTTTATTAAATTTTCTATTATAAGTTTTTATGGAACACCCCTCGGCATTACTTGCATTAAAATTTTGGTTAATTTTTAGGTCCGGTCTATGTGGCCCTAAAGATTTTATTTGTAATCGAAGTTCGTATGTGAACGTATTTAAATTTGCACAGTTAATTATGTAATCGACGGTATTTATTTCCATTTTATAAACAAACGATAACAAAAACAAACAATGACACGGGATCGGCACGGCTTTTTACTACTGACAAACCCCAAATCAAAACAAATTCATACGTCTTCACTAAGGACAGAACCGGCAATACTAGAAAGGGCACCGAACGTTTCCGCACGATGATGATGGTTGACGTCAACTAAAACAAACATTCCTCCCGCCCTCGCGCGAGAACAGCCAAAAGCTAAAAAGGAGATGTATTTGACATACTGTGTTAGGGATTATACTTAGTTATAGCAAAGTTAGAAAAACTATATGATGGTGATTAAATTTTGTAACTAAATAGTACACAAATTGAAAAACATACGGTCCGGTGCCTGTGGTCTAAACTACTGAGTACTTTATTCCTATCAATCATATAAACAAAAAATTTTCATAAACTTTCATTGATTTTCTTGACCGTGACACCAAAATCTCGGTAAAAATTACACTGCAGATATCGTTAAGGCCGTCGCCGTTGAGGTCGTAACAAATAATTTAAATATTTTTTTTATGGTAATAACATTTCGAAACACAATACGAAAACCTGAAGGTTTATATTTAGATTAATAGCTCTAAAAATGACCAAATTAAATAAGTGTATTGTGACATTTTTATCAACCCGAAATCGTGAACATTTAAGAAATTTGTCTGACGGTTAAGCTTAATAAAAAACCGTGTTCTCCTAAAGGTTACTAATGAGAGACCAATTTGGTCTTACCTCAAAACAAAATTTACTAATGATACCTTGTCAAGCGCATTCAATGAGTCCCTGCAGCTCCTAACGGTTCTCGGTGAGACTATAGGAATCAAGCGCTCTCTCCAGATAAGATTTTTATTGTCCTGTTGGTCCATTCGTGGTCAGTATTTTATCATCAATTTATTCTGTTGTTGCTAATTTGAGTTTGTTTTGTTTTTAGGGGACTTTTTAACAAGGCAATCATAATGAGTGGAAACCTGTTTGATCCATCTGCCGTCCGATACCCCAAAGAAGACAAATCCATAGTTGACACTCTATCCGACACTTTTGGTTGCTCCAGACAGCCCACTTCCCTTCTTATGGACTGCCTAAGGAAAATAGATGCCGATGTGTTAGTGGAACGGAGTTCGAACGTGAATTGGAGACCACTGATTGACAAAGATCTGAGTAATAGTACACTTCCGTTTCTGCCAGATTTGCCGAGGACTTTTTTTGAGATGAATGATTACTACAAAGTACCAGTTTTGACAGGGTATACCCATATGGAACAAGCTCTGGAGTTTGTTGATGACGATTCTACTGCTAACTTTACACACGATACTCTTCATCAAGCTTTAAAAGAATTAGTGAGCGGTGACATTCCTTCGTCAAATGAAACTGATGCTAATTGTATTCATAATTACGATCATATGCTTGATTCGGTAATGTTCTTTTATTCACCTTCTGTGCCAACTATAGATAAAGACACTTATAGGAAGATCATAATTGATTTTATGTTAGAAAGAACATATGCCTCTTCAACTGTTTTACTTGCCTCGTATCTTTCCAGAGATCAACCTACTTATATGTACAGATTTGATATGAAACCAAGTACTAGAGTAGCAATTAAAGACCTGCCAGATTGGGTTACAGTACCTCATTTATTTGATTTAATATACATATGGGGCGTTCCATATTGGAAAAACACTGGATGGGAACCCCGTGATAAAGACATATCGGATACTATAATGTCGTTGTGGACCAATTTTGCAAAGTCTTCAAACCCAACGGAAAATAGTATCTATTCAGTTGATTGGATTACTTATACCAAAGAACATCCAGATATCTTGATAATAAATTCGACGTTTCAAATGAGTACTGCCCACAATTTGAACTATAAAGCGTTCGAGTTTTGGAATAATTTTTACCCAAAAGTCAGAGAAATATCTATACAGTGCTGTGGTTTTATGGGATCCAGCTCGTATGTAGGTCTACATAAACTTTTGTTTTATCTAACCTTGTTTATTATTGTAAAATTTTTTAATTTATAGGTTAATACAATAATTGAAGTATTTTGAGTTTCCTGCTCCTTGGTTGCTCTTCGGGGTGATTCCAAATACATATTTGGTGATGCATAATATACAGTTGAGTCGTGACATTCCTTCTTCAAATGAAACTGATCTTAATTGTATTCATAATTACGATCATATGCTTGATTCGGTAATGTTCTTTTATTCACCTTCTGTGCCAACTATAGATAAAGACACTTATAGGAAGATCATAATTGATTTTATGTTAGAAAGAACATATGCCTCTTCAACTGTTTTACTTGCCTCGTATCTTTCCAGAGATCAACCTACTTATATGTACAGATTTGATATGAAACCAAGTACTAGAGTAGCAATTAAAGACCTGCCAGATTGGGTTACGGTACCTCATTTATTTGATTTAATATACATATGGGGCGTTCCATATTGGAAAAACACTGGATGGGAACCCCGTGATAAAGACATATCGGATACTATAATGTCGTTATGGACCAATTTTGCAAAGTCTTCAAACCCAACGGAAAATAGTATCTATTCAGTTGATTGGATTACTTATACCAAAGAACATCCCGGTATCTTGATAATAAATTCGACGTTCCAAATGAGTACCGCCCACAATTTGAACTATAAAGCGTTCGAGTTTTGGAATAATTTTTACCCAAAAGTCAGGGAAATATCTATACAGTGCTGTGGCTTTATGGGATCCAGCTCGCATGTAGATCTACATAAACTTTTGTTTCATCTAACTTTTTTTATTATTATTGTTAATTTATAGGTTAATGCGATAATTGAAGTATTTTGAGTTTCCTGCTTCTTCTTTGCTCTTTGGGGTGATGCGAAAAATGTATAAAGAATCTTCATACATCTTTGGTGATGCACAATCAATAGTTGATCGTGGAGTAATGTATAGTCACGAATCTTGGTGAGGTCATTCTGGAGTGACAGCATAACCAAAAAATTTGGGCGCCATCTAGAAATTTAGAACCTTAATAAACGAAAATAATTTAAACGAAAGTAGCTTTGTTGGTCTGTAGAAATGTCAAAAATAACATTTTCAAGGTTCAATATTTTTTTTTAACCACTTTGCGTTTTGACAAAACTTTTTTTGATGTTTTTTGTGGGTTGCCAAAATTTGTCTTAGTTTATATTTGTTATTGTGACTTCCTCTTAGAATTTTTTTACAAAGAAATTTTTTGTTAAAACGTGTAAGAAAGCGTCAAAACTGTGGCGAAAATGTGGTTGGTATTTGGTTTTGATCCGATTTCTTGAGTTTTAGAAAGTAACAAATTTGTGTCTTTTGTAGTTTCTAGCGGAACTTTTGAGCAAAAGGTGAAAATACTGTATTTGTATAAACCATAAGTATTAAGACTGTAAATATACAAAAATGTAAAAGTTACGCTTCTAAATTAAGTAAAAAAACATTTTATTTATCTTGTGGCACAAAAAATTCCTTTTTTTGAATTATGCGTTGTAAAATGTTGATATTTTTTAGTACACGGTAAAAAAAAATTGTCTTAGATCAAAGCAAATTGCTTTGAAGTAAAATAATTTGTGCTTTTCTATTCACCAATAGAATATTTTCTTGATATGGCACAAAAAATGTCTTGCCTCTTTATTTTAATGTGAAACAGAAATTGTTTTATTGTAAATAGGAAATGAATTAATCTAAGGCACCGTTTTCTCTGGAAGCAAAATATTACTTATATGAAGACAATTTGCTTTGTTACAAAATGTACTATACGGAAACAAAACAATTAAAGAAGAGAAATAAAATCTCATTTCAAAATTAAACGCGGCGTTGAACTAAAAAGAAATATTTTAATTTAAAACAAATTGTTTTAACGTAAAACAATTTATTCAAGAAAAGAACATGTTTTCAAAACTTTTTACCGTGTAGTATTGAACATTAGTATGGGCAGTTTGTTTTAAAAATGATATTTTTTGCTAAGTGCAATGCAGCACTGCAACAGGAGAATTGGCTATCTCATTACGAATATTAACCTAGTTTTAGGACGATTGTTTAAAATTAATGAAAAAAAAAATTACAAAACATATTGTTAGTTAATAAAATATATTTTTAGAGCCGCACCCTCTACACAGGGATCTTGCTAAAAACAATAATATTATTTAATCAAAAATAAAATTTTATACTTCACACTTCGTTTTGATTTTTAAAACCTACACACAGCACCTTTTCCATCTTTTTATTTTGAATAAAATTATTGTTTTTATCAAAAAAGTAGTGGTTGATTGTTTTTTTGTCAAAAAAATTAATAAAATAAAATTATCTTTCGTACTTGCTGTATAAACCTGCAAGTAAAAATCACTGAAGTGCCTTTTTGAGTATGTGGTGTAGACAGTGGCGTCTCATAGGGGCACACTTTTAAATCAAATAGAAACAACTGTACGAATTATTGTCAAAACGATTTTAATAATTAAACTTTACTTCAAAAAACATTTAAGTACTAAAATTATATAACCTGACACTGCTCCAAATACCTTAAGGCATACATATATACCGCAGCCCACGAGAAAGACCGACCCGGGCGCGGAAATATCACGTGACCGTAGGAGTCCCACAAAAAAACGCCTCACGGCCCGCTGTCATTATAAAACATGTGTGTGTTCAGTTTTGGTATGTTTGTTTACGTCGATTTTTTTAATTCGGGCCCGAATTTTATGTGAATTTTATCAAAGTTATTAAAATAACGCAGCCCACGAAAAAGACTGTAGTGGGCTGAGTTAAAATAATTAATGGCTAATGAGTAAATTATAAAGAAAATACCTATAAGATAAACAATGCCGCGAACGTGTAATTAGTGTTGTTCCTTGTCGGTCCAACTATAAAACTGAAACCTAATATGTTGCAAACGGGAAAGAAGTGGTAAAAGATAAGATCTTGGATAAGATTGATCAAGTAATAGACATCCTTAGTGACATTTTCGATCTTTAATGTTGGCTTCATCTTTGTTTATCCAGTTATCCAGTGCATACACGTCAATTTACAATTCTAAGGTAATATGTCTTCCGCACCCTCGCAATATTAAAAAACTGATTTGTAAAATATTGTTATCAGATAGTAATCTCTCTGGTAGTGTGAAATATTTAAAAAGTAAGATACAGCTTTTAAAAGAACATGAGTTGGTAGTTAACTTACACTTTATTGAAATAGATATTAAACTTTGTGCTGGGTAATTTTTCAAAAATTATTGACGACCACTACATTCAGTTCATTGAATGGGAAAACCATCTCACTTATTCACAAAATCACTTGTTTCTTTTTAATAAATTATTGTGAAATGTTTTATATTGAAAATTTTTCTTCAGATAACTCTAGCGAGTGTTTTTGTGGAGAAAAACTATTGTCAAAGCTTGAAAAAATTAGTTTAAGGGCATGTAAAGTTTTTTAAAATAATTTTATTAAAAAGCACAATGATTTAGTGTCTGCTAATATATTAAAAAACTAAAAGCTTAGGTTTGATATGTCCAATTTTGAAAGACTTGTATAGATTTGAAGTTACTAACGATATTATGTACCTAATATATGTACCTGAAGATATTAGAGTGCAAATTTTGTATAATTTTTTATTTTATAGATTCAGTTCTTTTATCCATAATAAACACATATATCAGCAAAATATTTTTTTCAATTTTTGCCTATCAAAGAACAAAAATTTTTTGTTAATTTATTTAAATTGTGTAAAAACGTATAATATATTAAGCAATACAATAAGAATCCTGGGACTCCTAAGATCACGTGACCGCCGACTTGCTTATAACGCGCCATGGCCGGTCTTTATCGTTGGCTGCGTACATACCCATGCTTACTATAAATTCCAGGCTTATAGCCCAAATAAATCGAAAACTTCTCTAACGTTGCCGTTCTATTACGTGCTTGATTTCCGTATGTTTTATAAAAAGAGAGGGATAATCGTAATCCGCAATGGGCGTCGGTCGGCTCTGACCGGGAAGACAGCATAAGAAACGCGCGTCTGGCACTGTATAATTTAATACCGATATGTTATGTCACCTGCTAATTGCGAAAAATAGAAAGAAAGGACGACATGTCTATAGAATTCTACATTACACAGAATCTGAGCCCTGGTTGTGAGGCGACGCGAATTACTGGTGGCCTATCTAACAAGATTTAACCTTGAGCGTGCTTTACGAGGGACGATACAAAAGACGCTGCCAATGGAGAATAATAGAACATATTTATTTATTTTGAATACATTTTTTTGTGTTTATTTTCTTTATAGCCTGGAATAAAAATAGTTTTGACAGAATCAGTGTTACCACAATACAATATTTTTAAAGAATTTGCGTGTTGCCATAGAAATTGTCCTGCGATGGTGGACCTCCATCTCACAGTTATTTTCAGATAAAACTCCTGTAAGGGCTGACTTTCCATTTTTTTAAAGGCATCAGTGCCCCCGAGGCCACCCCGCTAATTCTGTGTCGTTTTGTAAATAAAATTTAGCTTCGAATATTTAACTTGTATTTTATTTAAACCTTTTAAGCTAAATTTCTTATAAATTGAACGTTAAGGATTAAATAAGTGGTAAAAGTGGATACAATGACACGGATTACATTGTAGTTAAGTACAAAAAGGCCTGCTGCAGTTACCTAAAAATACCAATATGAATTTAAAATTCCTGCATTTTTCATTTATTATACAGAGTGTAAACGATATGACTCACAATATTTTAATAAGTGATAGAGGAGGCCATATTAGTTATTTTCGAAAGATAGAAGTTTCGGTAAGCTTCACCATAAATAATAATTAGTCATGCATTTCAGCATACTCCTGGATAGAATATAGTTTTTTTTCATGGAACTTTTTTAGTTCTGTTAAAGAATATTCCTGCTAAAATTATTAAGGTCAAATTTTTAGTATTTAAAACATAATAGTTCTAAATTTTAAAACTTTGACACGATTTTTTTTATAATTGGCCTCCTCAACCATAAAAATTTTGTCATACCATTCCACACTGTATACAGCGAATACAACAAAGAGTACAACACTGCTGAAGCTACACAAGCGCCCCGAAACAATGCAGAAGGAAATAACCGTTACGTATACAAGGTGAGGTAATTGGATAAATATTGAGTTACACAAAACAAAAAAAAATTATTTCTATTAGTTACCTCTGGTTTTTCATTAATAATTTGTTCTATGAACAGTTTTGTTTCTTTTACTAAGCCCCAGCGTTGCTCAGAAAACATACGAACATTTGTAACGCTGTCTAGTTTACAAATAAATTGGTAACAACTCTTAACTATGTTAGTGTTTTCTTGTTGAATGCTGGCACCTGCCCTTGCCAATGATGCTACGTGAACCTAAAAATTGTGACACAGTTGACAATGTTTTAACTGTCTGTCACTGTTTTTTTTACATTGTTAAAAATTTATTCTACGCTGAAATACCGCAAGATCTGAGATTTTTGGCGGCAAGTTTAAGGTCAAGAATTTGAGAAGAGTAGTATTTACAGTTTTTTAAAATTACTACCTCAGGGGTAAAACGGGTTCCTTTTAACGATTTCTTCACTTTCGGAAACAGGTAAAAGTCGCAAGGGGCCAAGTCTGGTGAATATGGTGGGTGGTTAACGACGGGGATCTTCTTATTAGCTAAAAAGGCCCGTTCATTGTCCTGGTAGAGCAGCCACGCATTGTTCTTCCACAAATCTGGACGTTTTGTACTTGGACGTTCTCTTAGCTACATCAATACTTCCAAATATTAATGTTGGTTAACTGTTTGACCCTCACGCGCCCATTCAATAAGAATAACACCCCTAATATTGAAAAGAAAAACAATGAGCATCGCTGTTTTGGATGTGTTGGAGCGCCCTTCTCGTTCATCATCTTTAACTTCTTCACGACCCTCGAAAAAGCTTTTATGCCATATAAAAATCATTGCACGAGACATACACTGCTCCCCGTAGATATCCTTTAGCATTCGAAAGCATTCAGTAGCCGTTTTTTTGAGTTTTACTTCAAATTAATACGTTGCACACAATTTTTTCGTTTGTAGCCAAACTAGCAGAGGAAAGACGACAAGATTGCGCGCGGTAGTAGAACGCACATCAAGGTGAATAACTCCAACCACCCGAGGCGAGGAGATTTAAAACCTGTTAGTACGGGGGCCAGTCTTAACTTCACCATAACTTACCATCGCTGTAAAAATCCAAACAAAAAACGTTATATGCTTCGACCAATCAAAGGTGTTTGTGCCATCAAGATTTCTGTCATTTGCTACAATCGCCACAAGGCCGGCAAAATTCATCATCAACAAAACAAACAGATAACCAATCACCATAAGAACAAGCTTTCCATGCACGAGGTTAAACATACATAGAAATTCGTAAAGGTCCGAGTGAATTTTTCTGGTCATCGAAACTTCAATTTTGAGTTTTTCAAAAGTCTTGTTGACCGATTGAAAGTCTCTCTGAAAGATATGAAAAAGTTCCTTATTCATCTAAACATATTGTTTTGAAATATGTCAAACAATTTTCATCAATAAACATAAAGAAACTCAATAAATCTCAAAAAAGTCAATAAATATCAAAAATGTTAATAAGTCAAAAATTTTAAAAATGGCACGTTCGATTCAGAAAAATTTTGTTCGAAGATACATGTACTAAAAAAGTTAATTCTGAATAAATTGTAGTATTAAAAGCAGGTAAATAAACCAAAATTTTGACTTTTTCATCGAGGGCATCCCACATGGAGGTCCAAGCATTTGATATGTTTCTTACCGTTTGAAGGACATCAGAAAGCTCTAGAACGCTGAGGTCATCAAAAATTTTATTTATCCTTCTGTTAAATATCTGATTGACAGCTTGGAATTTTTTCCCAATGTCTGAACATGTAGAGTTCAAAAAATAAGTTGACATCGAGAAGGAATAATACTGAAAAAACCTGTCAAAATAGAATATAATTATTATAATTTGGTTTTATAATTTTATTCCTCTACTTGTTCTATTTTTTCTTGGTTTATTCTGATCATGATATCTTCATCTGTCTTTGTTCAGATTTTAGTTTTAGTGTAGTTCATACTCAAATTTTTAGCTGCTGTATCCAGTTCTTAAGCATTTTTATCAATTCTTCTTTCTATCTGTTATTAAGGCGATATCGTCAAGTTATCTTAGATCGTTCAAGTATTGTCCTATTATTTTGTTGCCTATTTCTTCCCAATCTAAGTTTTTAATAACATCTTCTTGAGCCTGGTTAAATAGTTTAGGTGATATTGTGTCACCCTGTCTGACACCTCTTCTTATGTGGATTGGCTTCGTTCCTTCGTGTGTGTATTTTAATTGATGTTGCTTCGCTATATATATTGGCTATTAAGTCTGTGTATATGTGATCTATTCGGCTATTAATTAAAGATGCTGTTACTGCCAAATGCTCAATGTTATCGAAAGCTATTTCAAAGTCTATTAACGCAATATATAGTGGAATTTTGTATTCGTTGGCTGTTTCTATTAGGATTTTCATAGTTAAGATGGTCAACTGTACCAGAACCTTTTTTGAAGCCTGCTTGTTCCTTTGATTGATATTAGTCAAATTTTGTTGTTAGTCTATCTGTTATTATTTTCGAGAATTAGGTCGATAGTTTTTTAGGTTTGCTATAATAGCTATCATAATAGCCAGGGTTAATTTAACCTACCATTTTTAGTAATAGGCAAGGAAGAGTTGTAAAAGTTTTGCCCAAAATGTTTATTATTCCTCTCTTAAAATTTATTATATAGTAGACGCACAGAAAAAAATGAACTGTTCGAGCGCAAATGCCACGATATCAATACACACGTAGGAGGTAGGCAGAGTTCTGAAGTATGGAAATTCATTTCTACAGTAAAAAACCCAACAAAAGAAAAAGTAAACATCCAGATCATCAAACCAGAACAATGGACAGAACACTACAAGGGACTGCTGCAGGAAACGAGACCCGAATATCTGGCAGCCTCTCCGAGGAGAGACATAGAAGTACACGGAGAGGAAGTAATCATCGAAAAAGAAATGATAAAAAATAGTATTAAAAAGCTTAAATCCGGAAAAGCTAGCGGACCTGGAGGAATATATGCTGAAATGCTCAAATATGGATCAGAGAAACTAATCGAAAATATCCCATATATTATCAATCAATGCATAAACGGACATCCAGTACCTGATGATTGGAAAATTGTATTCATATCCTCAATACATAAAAAAGGAAACAAGCTGGATTGCAACAATTACAGAGGAATTTCAGTAACTAGTACTCTCAGTAGATTGTACGGTAGGATTCTTAGAGATCTAATAGAGAAGGATTTTCATGAACAAGAAGAAGAAGAGCAAAGTGGGTTTCGTGCAGGCAGATCTTGTAGTGATAATGTTTTTTGTCTTAAACAAGTAATTGAGAAAAGGAGCGCCAGAAATATAGAGACTCATGTTACCTTTGTGGACCTACAAAAAGCATATGATACCGTTCCAGTAGAAAAACTATGGACAGTGCTAGAGCAGACTAATATCAATCATACATACATAAAAGCGATAAAAGAACTATACAAAGGGTCAAAATCTAAAATTAAAATTGGAAATCGACTTTCAAAAGAATTCCTGGTAAGAAAAGGACAGGGATGTTGTATTTCTCCAACTCTTTTTAAAATATATATCGCAGTAGCTCTAAAAAACTGGAAACGGAAAGTGCACGGCATGGGACAACTTAACAACCGATTTACCATATACACACTACAGTTTGCTGACAACCAAGTAATTGTAGCTAATGATAAAGAGGACATGGAGTATATGATGACAAAGTTAATGGAAGAATACCAAAAGTGGGGATTAACAGTGAACGTGGACAAGACACAGTACTTATGTATTGGAAACGAATCCAGTGAGTTAGAACTAGACAATGGACAAGTAATATCTCCATGCAATGAGTATGTATACTTGGGTGTCACATTTGATAAGACAGGAACAGACTGTAAAGAACTGGAAAAAAGAATAGTAAAAGCAAAAAAGGTTATTGGATGTCTTAACAGTATTTTATGGAGCAGAGAGATAAAAAAGAATGTAAAATTTAACATATATGAAACAATGGTGAAAAGCACGCTGTTGTATGGAATAGAGATTTGTCGCGTAACAGAAAAATACAAAACAAAAATGGAAAGTGTCGAAATGGATGCAATAAGAAGATCAATGAGAATATCTAGAACTGATATGGTACGGCTATGTACAACGGATGAACGACGAAAGATTACCAAAGCAGGTCCTAGAATGGCAACCAATAGGGCGCAGAAAAAGAGGGCGTCCTAAACTAGAATGGCAACAGTCAATCCAAAGATCAATGAGTCAAAAAAATCTGACAGAAGATGATTGTCAGGATCGAAGGAGGTGGAAAATAGGCGTCGGACAACGTAGAAAAACGTTCTAAACCGACTAAATAAAATAAAGATACCTACCTTTCAAGATACATCACAAATGCATCCCAAGCCATCTCTGATATTAAAATTGTAACTGAGTCATATATACCCAAACTTAAAAGTGTCACGTTCCAAGTTATAAACGAATACGACCACAATCGGTTATCTTTGAGAAATTGATAGCTGTTCAGTTTTTTCGTTAGCTTAACGTACAATTCGAATATTTCGAGGATATTCTCTTCAAAAAGTACCACAGAAACAACTATATTCGACAATGTTAAAATTATTGTATGGCCCTAAAAAAATAGTTTAACTTTAACAAAAATGCAAAAAAGTTACGTCTGGGTACCACACGGGTGCTATATGTGATTTCTTTTATTTTCTTTATTTATTTATGAATTACTTAATTGTTTTAAAAACAAAAAAAATTGTGTTATTAGTCTATCTGTTAATATTTTCGTGAAAAGCTTATAAATTACATTGAGGAGTGTTATAGGTCGATAGTTTTTTAGATCTGCTCTATCGCCTTTCTTGTGTAGAATAATGGTTATGGATTCTTTCCAGTTGTTTGGGATTATTATTACTTTTAACATTTTATTCAGGAGAATATGAAGGCTATTCTACAGCTTTACCACCGTACTTGAGCATTTCTGCCGTTACTCCGTCTTTTCCAGGTGATTTGTTATTTTTCATTTTCTTTAATGCTCTCTTTATTTCCGCTTGGCTTATTTCAGGTTGTAGCTCTGAGTTTATATTCTTTATTTTGGTTTGGAGTTTCTTCATGTTCTCTCGTGATGGTTCTCTTTTTGTTTGGTATAATGCTGTATAGAATAGTTGTGTGATATCCTCTTTAACGTTAGTTTCTATGCCGTTAATATCCGTTATTTTAATAATTTCATATCTACCTAGAGTCGGACTTAGATATTTCATATTTCTGTTATTTTATGTAACTCTCTCAACTTTAATTTCTTGGCTCTTCGTTTTATTTTCTTTTATCATTTTTCTTTTCATTCATCGGTAGCTTTGACTAATGTATTGGACTATATTATTAAAGCATGTGATAAAAAAATTAGTTCTGTGCAGTGCTTTTCGATTTTTCAAAAGCCTTTGATACAATTAGTCATACGCTGTGTTGGTGGCTAAACTACGTTATTATGGTATATGTCTTATTTATTTATTTGCTGATAATTTAAACATAGTTAAAGAAATTCGAAAAAAATTGTTGCCATCTTGGATTTTTTTTTAAATTAAAAGATACAGGTACTTACTATGGTGACAGCAGCATAGCTATAATTAGGCATTCGCCAAGCAATACTAACATAAAAGTAGCAACAATGCAATGCTGCCAAGAGCTGAAGCCCGATATTAACAAAAAAACCTGTTCGGTCATTTTTTGATTTTGTACATAAATAGTGATAAAAACGTAGTATTGTAGATTTCGATACAAGTTTCATATCGTCATTTTGCATTGTGATGTTGTAAAATCAAAGTTCTTTGTTGGGTGATCTGTTGTAAAACTACCTTTACTTTCTGCGGTCGAGGGCAACAAAGTCTTCCAAGAAAAATTAGTCCCCTCTGGGTGCTTAGTCTGTAGATACTCTCCTGGCTTCACTCCACCTCAATCAGCAGTTACCATTGGTAGATATCAGACATCTGATATATAAATAAATTTGATAGCAATAACATTATTTGTGACTGTTTCCAATAAGAAATATCACTCCAAAGTTCCCTTATTGCAAAGCAGGAGAGCAGTTATGTCAAAACTAATCATACTGACTACTGAGAAATACATCTTTAGAGATGTAACAGCCCTAAACAGCTTTAGAACAAGCAATGATGATAGGATGGTCAGAACAAAAATCTACATTGATAGCCACTTCGAAATCAAAAGAAAAATTAATAATAACAATGAACAACTTGACGTGAATAAACTTGCACAAAATAAAGCTATCTACAAAGGAATGCTAAAGGAACAGCCAACCCAAAACTTAAGATGCGAAAATGAAATTATAGATGAAATAAATGATACGCTGACAAGACCTATGACCAAAGTAGGAAAAGATGTCGCACAAAAAGCTATATCAAAAGAGATAAAGAAACTGATCGAGAAAAGGCGGAAACTGGAAAAATAAAGGAAAAATTACATCGATAGAATACACAGTAGATATGAAATAATTAAAATAAAGGATATGAACGGCATAGAAACAAACGTTAAAGAGGATATTATAAATATCACACTGCTATTCTATACAGAATTATACCAAACAAAAAGAGAACCATCGCAAGAAACCATAAAGAAACTACAAACAAAAATATAGCACATCAACTCAGAACTACAACCTGAAATAAGCAAAGAATTAAAGAAAATAAGAAATCACCTGAAAAAGATAGAGCAATGGCCGAAATGCTAAAGTGGTGGTATATATATATATATATATATATATATATATATATATATATATATATATATATATATATATATATATATATATATATATCTATACACAGCGAAGCAACAACATCAATCAAAATCCACGAAGGAGAGAGAGGAGAAGTGTCAGACAGGGTGTCATAATCTCGCCCAAACTATTTAGCCAGGCCCTAGAAGTTGTTTTAGATTGGGATCATTTCTTTTGTATAACCCAAGTTATTGAAAAGAAAATGGCATACGGACAAGAGCTGCATCTGCTTTACGTCGATTTGCAGAAGGCATATGATAGTATACCACTAAATCTACTTTGGAAAGCGTTGGAAAACACAAACATAAGCGTACAACTAATTAAGGCATACCCAATTACCGCAATAGTAAGGCAAAAGTTAAAATAAAAGCAAAACTAACCAAAGGCTTTCAAGTAAATAAAGGTCTTAAACAAGGTGGCTGTATCTCGCCTACGCTCTTCAAGATATAATTGGAACAAGTCCTTAAAGTATGGGAATTCCGTTGGACGAAACCACGTTGTATACTTTATGTTTCGCCCATGATCACATAGTAGTGGCTCAGGATTATGACGACCTCGAATATATGACACGAAAACTAATAGAAGAGTATAATAATAAGACAGAGTATATGTGTATCGGTGGAATGAAACAGGATCTAATCTTGACGGAACACTAGACAAAGCTATAAAAGATCGAAACGTACAAGGAAGAAAAGCAATAACTTTATTAAATGGAATAATTTGGGACCAAAGTATATCCAAACATAACAAAAAGCTTATATATAACACCATTGTAAAAAGTATTATTACATACGGCTCAGAAGTATGGACAATCAAGGATAGAACAGAAAAAATGCTTTTCGCTACGGAGATGGACTATTGGAGAAGAGCAGCAGGGATATCAAAAAGAGAAAGAGTTACAAATCAAAGAATAAGAGAAATTATGACAGTGGGTGAACGTACTTTAGTGGATGATATAAGAACAAAACAACTGGTGTGGTACGGACGTACAAAGAATGAATGATGAAAGACTACCTAAACAAACACTACAATGGAAACCAACTGGCCGAAGAAAACGAGGACGGTCAAGGAGAAGCTGGAGAGAAGGAATAGACAGTGAAATAAGAATAAGAGGCCTAGATGATGAATTATGGGCAAACAGAAAAGAGTGGAGATTGGGTATCGGAAGACGTAGAACGTTGTGAAACCGATAAGTATATATAGAAATAGGCATCAAAGTAAGCGGACAAAACTTGAACCACCTAAGATATGCTGACGATATCGCCTTAATAACAGATAAAAAAGAACTGGATACAGCAGCTAAAAATATAAAGGTATCACGATCAGAATAAACCAAGAACCTACCAGACCTGGACACTTACAAAATCAAACATGGATAAGATAACAAAAGCCCAAAGATCAATGGAACGACAAATGATACATGTCAAGCTAACAGATAGAAAAAGGAATGATTATATAACAAATAAAACAAAAGTAAGGGATGTACTAGAGACAAACTGGAGTAGGGGAAGACCCAAATGATGCTGATGGGCGGGCGATTTGAACAAACATACGGGAACTAGATGGATGAACATGGCGACAGAGAAAATGTCCAAAGATGGATCAAAGGAGGCTAAACAGATAGATAAATAGAACCGTGGGTGGAGGTGAACTTAAACTACTTTTAATCTCAGAGGAGAATTGACAGAATAAACACCCTGATCTCCTTTCCAGTTATTTGCAATGGGGACCTTTATTGATTGCTTTTTTTAAATGCAGTTTGTACACCAAATTATTCCCAACAATGATTTTTTTATATATATTTTTTTTAATTTTGATATTTTTATAGATTATTACACCCTTTGCAAACAACACTAAAGTTTTTGTAATAAAACTTTGGTCAGTAATACTTAATCTATTAATGCAGTAAATTTGTCCGCAATCTATTTAATTCAGTAAGATTTTACCCCAGGGAGTCATTAACATTCGTTTATTTAGAGGGTTGACCAATGAATACAAAAAATGTTTTTTTTTTTAATTTTAAGAGCTCCACTTCTTGGCTACTTTGTATTACTTGTATTTTATTAAACCTGTATTACAATTTAATCAGTTAAAATAAATTATAGAAATTATACTGTGGTGGTAACAGCATAACTCTAATTGTCGTTTACTAGCTCAAACAATTTTACTCTCTTTAGCCGTCAAACTAACTCAGAATTATCTAAGAGCTCGATCGCTTTCACATTTGCAGGCCGATGTATGATTTTTATTTGTTTTTATTAACATATTTAAATGCATAATGAAAGCAAATCAAACACACACAACATTTTTTGAATTTTTTAAACACTTTTGGTTTGTACTTTTAGGGATGCATCATTTTAAGGGATTTTTTGGTTAAATGAAAACATGTAATTTTCATACAAAACTAACTATTTTTAATTTGTCGTAGAAATCTGGTTACGTTACAAAAATAATAATTTACATTACTGGCTAACAACAACTTTACTTATATAACAAACTTAAGATTCTGGTTCAAAAAAAGATTTTGAATCCTCTTCTGATAAATCTAAAATAACAAAGACCTCAGTCACGTATCTCTTTAAAACAAAATGACAATTTTATCGTGATAAGGTCGACCTTTATTCATAGGAAGCTAAGAAAGATAACTCAAAAAAATCTAAACTAAGACTGAGATACCATACACTCAAACTCCTGGTTGCAATGATTCTAAAATGTTTGTCACTTTTTATTTAAGTCTAATTGAGAATTCTGACTCTCGGAGATTTACAAGCATCGTGAACACAATTTGCTTTGATATGGAGAAAGAATTCAATGGGATCAGTAATGACATCCAACATCCTTTAGTAACAAATCTTTTTTTGCCTGATGTGCTTGCAGATAAACATTCGTTTTCAAAAGAGGTAAATGATAGCACGACAGTACACTTAGGAAGTACTGGTACCATATTATATGATACATCACACTGTAAAACTCCAATAGAAAATCGCTAGCATCATCAACCGTTTTTCATGGCTACCAAGATTGGCTGATCTGTTTCCAACTCAAAATATCTGAGACATGAACGCTAGAAGGATGTTAATTATCCTCAAACTTCTACAAAGCCTCAAACACCTACTACTCCAAGAAGAAGCCCAATCCGACCTATGCCTACGCAAATCAATGATTAAGGCATCAAAAATCGTGGATTCTCAACACACTCACATTCATTGAGTAAAGGGTGCCACACGTGTATTAAAAATAACCGATGACTAAATGATTTTTTTACATTTTTATCAGTCAAACCAATGAGTGGTCTTGCTTTAGGTTTAGAGCTGGGTCCTCTCCTTTTCATTGTTTAATACTTGACAAGTCTAATCCTACTTTCCAATATGGCAGACCTATGTCTACTTGAAAATTGGAGGAAACAGTAGTTTCTAATGCTTGTATACGTTTTTGGAGATATAAAGCTCAAATCAGTCACTGTCACAGGTAGTGCTTTGAGTTTTAAACGGTAAAAACATATTGCCAAAATAGCCAAGAAACCTAATTTACGTAAGAAGTAGTATAAAAAACTATATAACTAAGACAGTGGGCATCTAGGGCAAGAAAAATACCAACTTTAAAACGAAGAAAGCTTAGATACAATGGTATTACAACCACCTTTAGAGAGACGTGCTTGAGGTATCAAGATGGCCGATTCCAAGGTGTTCACTGAAATTGGTTACGCATTATGGTTTGAACGGTTTTGATAAAAATACATAATTTATCGCATTACATAAGCAATAAAATAACTTTAATATAATCTGCAAAGGTCAAATTAAATTCATTAAACATTGAGTAAGCAGATTTTTAGTAACCTGAGATAAACTGTCACGGTTTTTTGCAAACATACCATAAGTCATATAGAGATACGTAACCTGTACTTTATATAGGAAGTAATATATGTATTAGTGTACAATCGCAATTCGAAAGTAAAATATATACAGCATGTTTCACGAACATCGAAACGGAGCCCTTTTGGGTATTTAAAGTGCGAATTTAAAGAAACGCTCGGACACATCGATTTTCTTTGCGAGGGGGAACCCTTTTGACTATCTGAAATTTTTGTAGCACGAACCCTCTTTGAGGGGTATACTTTACCCCTATATTTTGAATAGGGAAAGTGGGTGTAGTTATACTTTGTTTTGAAGGTCTTTCAAATGTCCTTACAACCGTGTAAAAATTGTAAAAATCTATCTATTAGTTTTTGAGATAATTACCTTCAAACTTTTAAATTTAACATGGACTGATAAAATAAAAATTTAATTAGAATTTTATTATTTTTCGGATTTAATTTTTATTTTATGTTGTGTGTTTATTAACACAAACATAAGCGTACAACTAATTAAGGCCATCAAAGAGTTATACCGCAATAGTAAGGCAAAAGTTAAAATAAAAGTAAAACTAACCAAAGGCTTTCAAGTAAATAAAGGTCTTAAACAAGGATGCTGTATCTCGCCTACGCTCTTCAAGATATACTTGAAACAAGTCCTTAAAGTATGGAAGAGAAAATGCCAAAACATGGTAATTCCGTTGGACGAAACCACCTTGTATACTTAATGTTTCGCCGATGATCAGATAGTAGTGGCTCAGGATTATGACGACCTCGAATATATGACACGAAAACTAATAGAAGAGTACAATAAGTGGGGACTAGAGGTTAATCTCAATAAGACAGAGTATATGTGTATCGGTGGAATGAAACAGGATCTAATCTTAAATACCGGGCAGCGAATTCAATCCTGTGATGAGTATAAATACTTAGGTCTAAAAATTACAGCTGACGGAACACGAGACAAAGCTATAAAAGATCGAAACGTACAAGGAAGAAAACATAACAAAAAGCTTATATATAACACCATTGTAAAAAGTATTATTACATACGGCTCAGAAGTATGGCCAATCAAGGATAGAACAGAAAAAGTGCTTTCCGCTACGGAGATGGACTATTGGAGAAGAGCAGCAGGGAAATCAAAAAGAGAACAAGTTACAAATCAAATAATAAGAGAAATTATGACAGTGGGTGAACATACTTTAGTGGATAATATAAGAACAAAACAACTGGTGTGGTACGGACATGTACAAAGAATGAATAATGAAAGACTACCTAAACAAATACTACAATGGAAACCAACTGGCCGAAGAAAACGAGGACGGCCAAGGAGAAGCTAGAGAGAAGGAATAGACAGTGAAATAAGAATAAGAGGCCTAGATGATGAATTATGGGCAAACAGAAACGAGTGGAGATTGGGTATCGGAAGACGTAGAACGTTGTGAAACCGATAAATATATAATTTATCATTCCATGATTCATTTTATCATTCCATTTTGAAAGCAAATATCTCAGAAACTAATCGATGGATTTTTGAAATTTTTACACGGATGTAAAGATATTCAAGAGAGATTCAAAACAAGGTATCACTATAGGGGTAAAGTATACCCCTCGAAGTGGGTACGTGCTACAAAAATTTCAAAAAGTGTCCCCCTCGCAAACAAAATCGACGTGTCCGAGCGTTTCCCCAAATTCGCACTCCTAATACCCAAAAAATCCTCTGTTTCGATGTTGGTGAAACAGCCTTTATATTTTTTACTTAAAATAACACATTTTTATTTCTTCTTGTCTGAAACATTTTTTTATAAGAAACGAAAACTATACTCCCAATATAAAAGAACCCTAACTACGAATAAAATGTCTAGTAACAATAAAAATTAAGTAATCGTGTTAATTAGTAACAAACAACAACAATAATTATTGTCAACAACGCATTAAAACTAATAAAAATTTAAAATAATTTTAACAACCAAAAGAACGAGTATTTATTTAATATGGATAGGTAAGGTCGAGATTTTAAAATATTTTTTTTTTTAAGTGAGAAATTTTTTTTTAATCATTCATTTCCTAACCTATCCATATTTGTAACTTTTAACTAAAAACTCACTGAAATAACAAACATCTAACTACATAAAACCAGGTGATGAATTACAGGCGATAGGATTTTATGAACCCATTTTCTCATGTTTTAGCCAAGAAGGTATTTCAGCTTGAAACAAAAATATAGTATGCAAAAAATATTACAAAATAGAATAAAAACACCAACTTTTTTAGCTAGGTCCAAATCTAAAAATTAAGCAAGAAATGCAGTTGGAAACAAAAAAGATTCAACAGCTACATTTTTGTCTAATTCTTGGCTAAAAAAAAAATAGAAACGTAATCCATATCTTATAAATCTTGTCAAAAAATTTCGGAACTTAAATAAAAAGCCCATGCATTATATCTAGATTGTTTTTTATACGAATTATGGTTGTTTCCTAGGCTATAGTTTCGTATAACTTCAAAATGAAAAAATCTCATATTCTTTTACTTAACAAATTTTCAATAAGTTACATGGGCATGTAAGCTCCTTGACATACCGGGTGGGCCAAAAAAACCGGTCAATTTTTTTCATTATAACTTTTGAACTATAGAATCGATTTTAATGGGACAAACTGTACTTGATAGAGAATTAATCAGAGTTTCGATTAAATATATTTTTTTGTCCGCCATCTCAAAATCCAAGATGGCAGATGAAATTAAAATGTACCCTTTAAAGATGCTCGTTTATTCTTGTGTTGCAAACATGTTTTAATTATTTTTTTAAATTAGTGAAAAAGCTGCATTCTTGCCACGCACAACAAGGTACGAATTAGCAAAATCGGTTCAGTGGTTCTAAAAAAAATATTTTTGTTTCTAGCATTGTTTTGCATATTATACGATTGCATTACCAATCATGTCTGCTTTTGTTTCCTTATAAATCTATTACTACTAAATATGATGGAATAAAAAACATCCTGGTGATAATTAATTGCTTTTTAAAAATCATGATTAAAATTTCTCGCCATCTTTAGAATTTAGGATGGCGTACAGAATCAAACTTGATTCTTCAAAATGGCGTGTTTAGTCTTATTTTCTGAAAATGTTTTAGTTTTTTTTGATCTATTGAAAAGCATTACTTTTCTTCCGCTTAACAAGGTACAAAGTAATAAAATCGGTTAAGTGGTTCTCACAAAATCGGATTTTGTTTTAACCATTGTTTTACAAATTGTACGATTGCATTGCCAATCCTGTATGCATTCAGTTCCTTATAAATTCATTATTACTGAATTTATAAGGAAAAAAGTGCAGACATGATTCGCAAGGCAATCGTATAATGTTCAAAACAATGGTTGAAACAAAAATATATTTTTTTAGAACCATCGAACCGATTTTGCTGATTCGTACATTGTTGTGCGTGGCAAGAATGCAGGTTTTTTACTGATATAAATAAATAATTAAAATAGGTTCGCAACACAAGAATAAACGAGCATTTTTGAAGGGTACAATTTAATTTCGTCCGCCATTTTGTATTTTCAGATGGCGGACAAAAAAATATATTTAGTCAAAACTCTGATCAATTCTCTGTCAAGTGCAGTTTGTCCCATTAAAATCGATGGTATAGTTCAAAAGTTATAATGAAAAAAAATTATCCGGTTTTTTTTGGCCCACCCGGTATGTGACAAAACTTATAAAACATGTGTTATTATTCAGAATTAGGAGAACATGATATGAGTGATCATTATATTGTCTTTAGGGTTAAACTAAAATAAAAAGATAAAATGAAACAAAAGGCAAAATCAGCCTTTCTGTTATTTTATATTTCAGAGCTTAGTACTCTCTAAAATCAAAAAAATTTGGATTATCATAACATTCATCCCTATCAGGACCACGATAGTTTTTAAAATTGGCCAGCCGATATGACTTGGGACTGAAGCTTAACTGACCTTGGTTTGATTCTGCGAGCAATGCTGTTTGAAAGATCGCCTCTACCTGAGTTTGCACGTCGCCCAAAAGGGGGCGCTGTGACGGTTCGGCTGACCAGCACTGCTCCATCAGCTTCCAGCATGCATCGTCGAAAATCGGAAGATACTCCGGTCTAGTACCTATGATTAAAAACAATCCTACACAATCTACATCTGCACGAACTTTATACAATTCAAGTGTAGATCCCGGCGATAGATTTGATGTAGAAAGTCTCTACACCAACGTGCCAATAAATGAGTCACTCAGTATCATCAAAATCAAATTACAAACTGATAATACACTTCACGCGAGAACAACGGTGGAGAGGGTGATGGATCTTTTGGAGCTCTGTCTCCGTAACTCTTACTTTCAAGTGAAAGATAAGTTTTACGCGCAAAATGATGGACTCCCAATGGGTTCATCTCTTTCGCCAGTGGTAGCAAACATCTACATGGAGTGGTTCGAGGACCATGCGATCAACACAGCAAGAGTCAAACCAAAACTATGGCTACGATACATGGATGACACATTTATTATATGGCCGGAAAATGATGACGAACTACAGAATTTTCTACACCATTTAAACGGTATTCGATCAACAATCAAGTGCACCACGGAAATTGAAAAGATTCGGCCTTACCTTTTTTGGATGTTCTTGTCAATCGATTAGACAGAAACATTCAAACCACTGTATATAGGAAACCTACACACACGGGACAGTACCTAAATTTTAAGTCTAATCATTCTGTTGCAACAAAACAAGGAGTTATAAGAAGTTTGTATTTAAGAGCCGTAAATATTTGTAGTAATAATGAAGAATTAACCACAGAAATTAACAACATTAAAAAGGACTTACAACAGAATGGTTATTCCGAGAAATTAATAAACTCAACGATATTTAATATTAAAAACAAACTAACTGTACCAAATTCTCAAAATAATAATCCGTTAGGTGTTATTAACATTCCATATGTTCAAGGGATTTCAGAAAACATAAGACGAATAGCTAAACACTATAATATAAAAACAGTATTTTCTTCGGGAAATACGATAAGAAGTTTTGTAACTAAAACAAAACCAGATAATCCCTCAAATAATAAGGAATATATTTACCAAATCCCGTGTGAGTGTGGTAAATCATATGTAGGTGAAACGAAACGCCCTCTTCAGGTTAGAGTAAATGAACATCTAAAAAGTATCCAATTAGGGGATATTGAAAAATCCGGTTTAGCAGAACATGCATGGTCAAATGATCACAGGATTCAGTGGTCAGAAGCTAAAGTTTTACATAAGGAGTCGCATTGGCGGAAAAGAAAGTTTATTGAAGCTGCGTTTATAATGCAGAATAAAGAAGTTTTCAGTCAACCAAGCACGGACATACCACATATATAGAAACCACTCCTTAAGGAAAACAAGCATCTTAGGATTAAAAAAAGGGAGTGCTGTCACACCTGACTGCACATCAAGTAGTACAAGTAGTATCCTGTAGACTGGATTCTTTAGTTTACACTTAAAAACGGTTAGATACTTACTAACCGAAACGTCGTGTTTTAAAATAAAATAAATAAAGACAATGGAAGTCCGAAATTTTATTTCTACACAATCATTGTCTACGAGTTTCAAACAAAGAGTTGAAGAACGGTACGGACATTCCTTATTATTTGAGGGATTTTCTGGTTTTGCTTTAGTTACAAAACTCCTTCGTATGTCTTTATATAAACTTTATATAAAGCTAGTAGAAAACCATAAGAAAAAAAAGCGGGCTCGGCATTTTTTTGTTTTTACAAATAATTTACGATAATTAACGGCAAATTGTGAACATATAATTTTTTTAAATTTCCAAAGTTGTTCTGCTAACTTTATACCGCGTGGCTAGCCTTCTATCTAGGGGTAGGATTTTTGTATGGGCCATAAGGATTGCATAGGAGAACAGACTAACGTTGCCAGTTTAGCGAAAATATCAGTATAATCCGCTACTTGGTTCGCGAAAGGTCAACTTTTCAGTTTTATGTAAGTGCATTCATCAAACGGGGTGATAAACAACCAGAATAATACCTTAAAATTCTACTTGTTCCTAATTGGAAATAATTCACTTACTTTTACAAACAAACAGAATTTTAAAGTGCTATTCTTGTGATTGATTTTCGTTTCACATTCACTAAAGTCAATTTTTTTACACCACAGTTTAACAATCTATTGGTAAGCTAACTATTGTTAAAGGAGAAGAAACAAAAAGTCCTGCTTACTTCACAAATATTTTATTGTCTAACCACGACGCGTTTCGGTTTTTTAAAAACCATTATCAAGTGGTCTGGTCTGTAAGAATAATGAAAAAATATAATTAAATTATAATATTTAAAATAAGATATGCTAAAAAATACTTACAGACAGTTAAGAATCATCTTTGAAACGAATGAAAAACTGGAACACACAAAAATAAAAAATTAAAAAACATTTAAAATAGTCTAAAACAACATACAGATTAAAAATCAGTCAAACGGACATAAACACGTAATTTTTATAAAATACAAATAATTGACAAAGAAGATATAGGTTAAAATAATAAATAATAAATAATATAAACAAAACCCAGATATCCAAAGGTAGGTACACTATGACCTGTTAAAGGAGTCCATCTACCTGTAAAGTGCTTCTAGTTTTGTCATTTTGATTCATTTGGGAATCTTTTAAATTTTATTTTGTTTACTAGTCAATTTTTTTTTGTTTTTTTATTACACAAATACTCTGGAAGCCTCGGAAGTAAGTAGAATTTCATTGTTTGGCTGCAACGTTTGGGTTGAACTGTATTTTATTTAAGATCTTCTTTGTAAAACATTGGTATTAAATAATGTGGCGCACTTAAAATTTTCTTATTTCTAAACCCCCCCTTCTCCACTGTATAAAAGTTACCGGGCATATCAATGTTTTACCTAGCTGGAAAATACAGTTCTGCTTCCAGATATTTGTTTAATTATTCAATGGTGTTGTTGTGTCACAAGTTGGCAAATTGTCACTATCCTAATTACAGTGTCACAAAATGGTGGCAACGTCTTTAAGCTGCCACAAATGTCACACAACGCATTTTAATAGGCCACAAATTGGCAAACAAACAAGTACAAAGCGACATCTAACATAAAATAAATAATGTAATAAATGTACAGAAACAATTTAAAATTGACAAAATCAATAAATAAAAGCAGACAAGGAAATCTTATTTGAAATTGTTTAAAACTTTAGCTACCTCTTTGAAGTGGGCGTTAGTAGTGGTTTCATTTAAACTAACTGACGATTGATCAATTTCGAGTTTAGCAATCTCAAAATTTTCCAAAAAATTCAATTTTCTGCCTTTTTGGGTATCATGTAACATACTAAAATTATTCTTTATATTAAAAGAATGTCCCGTTTCCCTCAAATGCATGCCAAAAGCGGATCTTTTATCGTTTGGGGACTTCTGCGAGTTCAAATGTTCACGTACCCTAACCTTAAAACTACGGCCCGTTTGTCCCACATATTTAGCGGGGCAGTTATCGCAAGAGTAAGTAGACTCCGCTTTTTTCTATGGTTGGAGTTGGGTCTTTTATTCTCGAAAAAACGCTTTTAATATTTAAAAAGGATTTGTAAGCAATCTTAATATTGCAATTTCGTTTCTTCTCCTTTAACAATGGTTCAAGGACTTCACCCTGGAGAAATCTACAATTCATTAAGCTAACTATTATTTAATTTTAGGTTATTTTAATGCATTTTTAGTCTAACCCTAACAAAGGTAATGGTAGACCACAGTGAACGCGGGGATAGGACGCGAGAGGGTGGTCGAGACATTAGGGGGGCGGCAGAGGTGGGTGGTATTGAGCCTCAAAAGTAGTTCCGCGGAGTACATTTAGTACTTTTTCAAGACAAATATCATAATTATGAGTAGTAATGGCTTTTAAACTAAAGAAAAATTTTAGAAAATATTGAAGTAATGTTACTTTAAATGCTCGCAGGCGACAGCGCCACAGGGCAAAAATGTTTTAAATACAAAAGGAACATTTTTAAACAAAAATTGATACAACAAGAAAAGTTGATAATTTTAAGGTAAAATTGGTTAAATAATACATTTATACAGGGTGAGGAAAAAGTACCGGGACCCCTAAATATCTCGATAACTAAGAGTTATTTGCAAAAATGGTCTAAATAAAAGTTTTAGGAATGAATTTGTTCTATTTTTTCGTGACATTGACATTGACGTATCTGTCAGCATTAGGAGTTTTTCGGAAGTTAACTTTAAAAATTTAAATGAAAACCATATTTTTTTCTTTTACCATTCGATGGAGAATTAAAATATACGGTTAAAATGACATTGTCATTTTCTGACGTTGAAAAATAAATGTTCTGTAAGATGAAACATTTTGGAAAAAAGAAAACTTTTAAACAAATATCCTTCAAACAAGAAACAATTTGCGATTTGTTTTGACACAATATTAAGATATAATGTCACTGTCACAGCTACACGCATAATAAAATACAGGGGGTAATTAAATAATCTACGAGTTTCTTAAAGAACAATTATTTAATTTATATTCTTCGAAATGTCATTCTGACACAAAATTACAATGTCATTTTAAACGTAGATTTTTATTCTCCATCGAATGGTAAAAGAAAAAAATATGGTTTTCATTTAAATTTTTAAAGTTGACCTCCGAAAAACTCCTAATGCTGACAGATACGTCAATGTCAATGTCACGACCAAATAGAACAAATTCAATCCTAAAACTTTTATTTAGACCATTTTTGCAAATAACTCTTAGTTATCGAGATATTTAGGGGTCCCGGTACTTTTTCCTCACCCTGTATATTAAACTTGTGTTATATTGAGTTAGAATCGTTTGAGGTGTTTCAGGAGTTATCGTGTATTGAAACAGGCACTTCCTGTATGGTGACAAGTCAAGTAATAATTCTTGCCCTAAAAAAATGTTGCAGATTGTCCGTCCCTTGACGAGTGCGACCGCGTGTGCCTGTAGTAATTTATCAAGGTTACATTTGACAACGCTGCAAAGCTTTCTTCGGGACTCGGGCGTATCAAGGTCTCTTTTTAATAAATGCTATACTCTATCTGTTTTTTATCCTCTTATGGAAATTTATACCCCTAGATGTGAACGTGTCTAGTTTTTGGTTGAATCAAAAGCTAGTATAGATTTGATGGGTAGACTTTAACTTACCTTTACAAACGCTATCCCAAAGCTGTTCTTTACTTTGACACTGATCAAAATGGTTGGGCAGTTTAACCTGACCAGCACACAGATACCAGAAAAGGATACCGAAGGCGTACGTGTCAACATTTGCGTCGTACTTGCCACTTAGAAGTTCGGGTGCCATGTGAACGGGAGTGCCGACAATGCTGCCCGACATCATGGCCTCCGGAATGCAAAAACCGAAGTCGGTTAACTTGGCACGATCGTTGTTGTCCAGCTATATAAAATAATGTTATTCAAATAAATTGGTCCATGACGCACGAAGACACTACTCCATATTGGCCTCTTCCTGAAGATATACGTTCCTAGCCCATTAGCACACTCCACGTTATATCAGCCTTAAAATACTCTGCCAATTTATGGGCACTTAAGCTCACACTACGTACTATAGTTATAGTGTACGTGTGAGCTAATATTACTAAAAACTGAAATATATTTTATTCAACTCCAGACTAAATTACCTTTTGTTTGATACCACACAAGCCATGTTTTGACTTAAACTCAAATTTTTGAAATCTATCCCCACTCTTAAAAAACACAAAAACTAAAATGTATTTTGTTAAACTCCGGACTCAATTACCTTTCGTTTTATATCACACACGCCATATTTTCACCTAAACTCTAATTTTTTAAATATACCCCCACCCTTTTTTTAAAATAAATTAAAATGTATTTTATTTAACTCCAGACTCAATTACCTTTCGTTTGATATCACACACGCCATATTTTCACATAAACTCTAATTTTTAATATCTACCCCCACCCATTTATTTGGTTTGTGTACGGTGGATTTTGTTCATTTTTAAATGGGACCATCTCAACCCAAGACCCAGCCTAGGTTCCAAATTTCATTAAAATCGGCCAAGCGGTTTTGAAGTTATGCGTGTTGGTCGTTACAGACAGACAGACAGACAGACAGACGGCGCAACAAACAAGTTTCAAAATCATCTGAAACGCAAAGATATATAAAAATTTTTGAAATCGGAGCAACTTTTTTTTTCTCGAAAAAATTAGGATCACCATAGCTCACACTACTATAGTATAGTATATGTGTGAGCTAATAATACTGACAAAATTTTTATGATGATTTGCACGATACATAATTTTTTCACAAAATTCCATCCTTAAAATATTATCCTCAAGAAACAGTTCTTGAGATTTTTTTAACGTGTAGGCTTTTTATCAATTTCTTTTTATAATATTTCAGAGCATCAAAATTTATCAAAATAGTTAGTCATGTTCAAAATGGTAGTTTTGCAAGGAATATCACGGTCCTCATACTTAGCAATAAACAAATTTATTACATCCCGAGAGGAGTTTCCTGCAAAATAACATTTGAACCTTTTCTTCGATAGTAACTTTTAACGCCGGCATAATGCCCGAGAAAGAAATTAGCGTTACCCCGTTCCCGCTTCGATTTAAAAGAAAAGACAATCTCGATCCCGTAACGCGACCTCGTTGGATCTCTCCTGTTATCCTTAATCAGCCCTTGTATATCTGCCTATAATTTCTCCTCTGGTGTTCCCCCTCTTCTTTAATTTTTAGTTCACGGAGCGTAGCGATTTGCTGTGATCAGGGTACACCCAACAATTTGGCGCCCAACGTGGGGCGTCGAATTGTTATAAACTGTAACGTAGTGGGCCAAATTGTTATGAAAACAACGTTATAGTTCACAACACCTTATGTTTCTATTTTTATCTAAATACCTGCTAAATTAGTTTTATATATATAGTACACCCAAACAAAATACCTTGTCTAGCAATTGCTGCGCGGGCTAGAAAGATGAAAAATTGCACTGTTTATGGCGTGAAAAGCCAATCTTTCTTGTGTCAAACAAAATGTTTAAATCACCACAACAAAATCTACAAAAACTTACCAGCACATTCTTCAACTTGATATCTCGATGCACTAGACCTTGTGAGTGAAGATAGCGAATACCTTCGATGACGTCAATCGCGATCCGTAGCCTAGCAACCCATGAGAGGCCGTTGCGCAAGCCGCAATACAAGTCTCTGGTCATTCGTTCCATCATTAGCAGTACCGCAAGTGAATTACCCCCTCCGTAGCCGTGGTCCATTACGGAACCGCGCAATTTTACTATCCGAGGGTGTTCAGGAATGGTTCTAGAAAATAAAATAAATGGATTCATTACGGATCTGACACGTTCTTAGCCCATTAGTACACTATATCAGCCTTGATGATTTTTTTTTATTCACGGGTACTAATATTTACGTTTGTAGTATTTTTGGCTTATACTCCGCTGACCCGACATAAAACGTCGCGAAGGCGGCAAAAATGCAATATGCATTGACTTGACCTGAGAGACAAATTATGTCACGGTCATGGGTACTGTTTTTCGTTTCATCTGCCTCGCTTCTGCCATTTCTGGTAGTTTCTTTTGTATTTGGTAGATGTCGCCACTTCCGTGAAAAGCATACGGTATCGCAAGCATTATTTTTCCTTTCTCTTACCAATATCGTAAGATGATATTTATATACCGTCCTCTAGCTTAACAAGGGTGTCACATTGACCATGCAGTGTTCTGAAGAGTCCCTCAATGACGAAACAGTTAACTGCCAACACTTAATAGGTGTCCATTAGATCTTGGAACCCCGTGGGTGTACAGCTTTCGAGCTGCCCAGGGAAAAATACAAGAGAAACAAAACCTTTCTATACCCGTTTAGCCACGGAAAATTTTTGTTTTTTTTAGTACTTTACAGGCATATGAAAATAGAACAATAATACTTTATAGAAAGTTTTGTATAGCCATTTCCGCAAGTACTTACCGTGTATAATAGAACTCCATGGCCAAGTCGTTCCAGTGTCGTTCGTCTGGCGGTACTACGGATTTGAAAGCGCAAGGATCGACTCCACCCCATGGTTCGCACGAAGACACTACTCCATATTGGCCTCTTCCTGAAGATATAAAAGTATTTTTGCTACGAAAAATCTTGAAGGTGAATTTGACCTGACAAACCCTTATTCCACTTTGATTCGTCTTTTTTACCCAACTGCAGCACGGTGAAGGAAGGGTAATGTTTTTAGATGGTTGTATGTGTGTAAATATGTTTGTGTCACGCTAGAGGCTAAGCGGCTGAACCGATTTTGACAAAAAAAAGGTGTCGTTGAATTGCTACCTAGTCCCCCCCCCCGCCTCTCCCTCTCTCCTCGCCGCCATCCTGATTAGTAATAGTTAAAGCTATAATATGAAGCAAAAGTTCTTTCTGCACACGCTTGAAGACTTTTTTCCAACATTATTTTACTAGTTTCCCCCTCCATCTTTTCTCCCCACCCTCCTTATTAGCAAAATTATTTATTTAACTGATAATGTCAATAATACCGCTAGAGGCTTTAAAGTGAGCACACATTGTGAAATCCTACTTATGGGTTTCCGAACCTCGTTAACCAGAAGCTCTGAAACCCAGTTAATTTGATAAAATAACTTACCTATTTCTTTTATCTGTTTAGGCATTCCCCACCGCAATCGATCACACATTGACATGCTTTCCAACGCTAACTTGGCGAACTTGGGAGCGTGCTTTTTTCTTATGGCGATTCTTTGTTCTTCTGTGTGCTCTAGTTGGCCCGAAAGTTGATTTTCGAGATTCCTCATGGCTGATTGAAAGGATTCGTGGGCAGATTTTATATGCTCCTGGAACTATCAAAGAACACAGCTTGAAAGAGTTGTTTTATTTTTGTGGGGCTCATTGTTTTATATTTTTTGGTGGCGACGTTTTAAATAGGTACGTATATTATTTTCTTAAAATTGTTATTCACTAAAACAGAGGGCCTTGCCTACGTTCAGACCTTTTAAGAAAAATTCAGTGAAAGAACATTTTGAGTAATTATCTGGTTTAATTTTTGTTTATTTGTGTTTTTGTCAGTTTTAGCTCACACATATACTATACTTTAGTAGTGTGAGCTATGGTGATCCTAATTTTTTCGAGAAAAAAAAAGTTGCTCCGATTTCAAAAACTTTTATATATCTTTGCGTTTCAGATGATTTTGAAACTTTTTTGTTGCGCCGTCTGTCTGTCTGTCTGTCTGTAACGACCAACGCGCATAACTCAAAAACCGCTTGGCCGATTTCAATGAAATTTGGTACCGAGGCTGGGTCTTGGGCCGAGATGGTCCCATTTAAAAATGAACAAAATCCACCGAATACAAACCAAATAAAAGGGTGGGGATAGATTTCAAAAATTAGAGTTTACGTGAAAATATGGCGTGTGTGATATCAAACGAAAGGTAATTGAGTCTGGAGTTAAACAAAATACATTTTATTTTTTGTTTTTTTTTTAATTTATTTAAAAAAAAGGGTGGGGTGTATTTCAAAAATTAGAGTTTAAGTGAAAATATGGCGTGTGTGATATCAAACGAAAGGTAATTGAGTCCGAAGTTTAACAAAATACATTTTAGTTTTTGTGTTTTTTAAAGGTGGGGGTGGATTTCAAAAATTTGAGTTTAAGTCAAAACATGGCTTGTGTGGTATCAAATAAAAGGTAATTTAGTGTGGAGTTGAATAAAATATATTTCAGTTTTTAGTTATATTAGCTCACACGTACACTATAACTATAGTACCTAGTGTGAGCTTAGAGGCCCATATATTGGCAGAGTATTTTTAAGGGTGCTAAGTTTTCTGCACAGTATAAAAATTCGTACTCTTTCCTACCTGTACTGAAACTGTTTTAGCCAACTTGGAAGCACTAAGGGAGTCTACTATGTTCGTGACGACCTGAAGTTGCCATTGCAGACTGCACTGCACCTGAGAACTCTGAGACCACGGCAGTGCGAAAGTGCTCAGAATGTTTCTTAGTCTGTCCATAAATGTATGAACCTAGAAAATAAAGATGTACAAGGTGTATAAGATGCTAATTTTGAAGGAGCTAGTTCTTGGGTCGATTTTAAGCAAAAGACTATTGACATACAGCATGATTAAATATGTAGTATGTAAGTTACGCCCAATGTTTCAGGATAGCCAGACCCACAGCCAATATCTGTCCTCTGCGCGCCCCGGTAAAGTAGAGGAAGGAAATTTATCTTTTCTTTCGACAGTTCGTAAAGAAAATCCATCAAGGGTAGTTGTACATAAAGTATATATCGGAAATTTAGACGATAACTACGCAACATACGAGGGTGGATCAAATATAAACAAGCCTTTGTTTATAAACTAGTTATTTAGAAACATGACACAAAACAGATATTTTTTCTACTTTTCTACACATCTCTGTTAATACACTATTCCCAACGGTTTGACAGTTTCTTAATCCCGTTTTCATAAAAGGAAGCTGGGCGGGTATCTAACCAGTTGCGCACGAATTGCCTCCACCTCTTCATTGGTCTGAAATTGCTCGCCTCCCAGTGAATCTTTGAGTGGGCCAAACATATGAAAATCGCAAGGTGACAAATCTGGACTGTATGGAGGGTATTCCAGCACAGTCCAGTGCATTTTATTGACTTTGGCCTGTGTTAAAGCTGCCGTATCAGGTCTAGCGTTGTCATACAGGAGCAACACGTCTTGGATGGGATGTGTTTTCCTCTTTTGGCAATAATCAAGCCTTACCCGGTCGAGTAAGTTGCAGTAGTAAGCCGCGTTTATTGTTATTTGCTCGTGCAAAAAATCGACCAACAAAACTCCTCTCCAGTCCCAGAAAACGGTCGTTAAAACTTTGCCTGCAGAAATGATGGTACATGGACGACGTGGGTGACTCACGTTGTCGACACGCTCACGACCGTCGTTAATTTCTTTGCACCAAGTTTTTACAGGTACCCACGAAAGCGTCTTATTTCCGAACTGTGCTCGCAATCTGCCTCGAATTTCAGCAGGTTTCACGTTTTCGCGTGTAAGAAATTTAATGATTATTCTTTGCGCAACACTGTTGTGTACCTTCTTCTCGCTCATTACGATTGCACTACCAGCCGCCTACATGCTGCTGAATATCTCTACTCCAAAATTATAACAGCCACGTTCATCTTGAATGACTTTTCCGTTAGTAAGTTTAAAAGGCTTGTTTATATTTGATCCACCCTCGTATAATCCTTTTTTTCAAGCCTGTTCAGCGAAACAAATAAGAGAGGGGTCTAGTTTAAAAGCAAATTCTTTTATATTGATTTAAGAACTACCTAACGAATTAAATTCTCAAAAATACCACCGCTCTGTGCTAAACAGTATCCGAGCCTGTTATAAAATTCAATTCAGACATTAGTTAGCATTTCAGTTGTCACTGATTGTAGAATGGTGATTATTTTTGATAAAAAATTATTGGGTGCCAAATCTGGTGATCTCGGAGACCAAATTTGGTTAAAATCAACATTTGGCACCTGTCGAATCGCAGGAATGATATGGTCCTGCAACACAGCTAAATAATTTCTCCCTTATAAATTACCATTAATGAAAAAAGGACCAATGATATTGTCACCCAAAATCCCAGTCCAGACGTTAAGTTTTTGAGGATACTGGGTCCGTTCTGTAGAATACAAATGTTTATTTTTCCGTGACCAATAACGAACAACGGAAGGATTGTGATGGCCATGAATTGAAAACAAACTTTGGTTTATTGTTTTAGGTAGATTATTATTGATTTTCCTGACTTATTGTTTAATTTTGACCCATACCTTAATGGATTGCCGATTCTTAATGACAATGTGGGTCACCTACCCAAATCCAATATGCGCTTCGTAGGAAGAAATCAACAAGTCTTGAAATTTCTTGCAGGAAACTGTAACGATTGACAAACCCGCTCGCAAATTTCTTCGCGTTATCTACAAACTATAAGTTGAGCGATCGTAAGTGAATTGAATATTGAATTAAAAACTACTCTGAGATGTCTAAAAAAGAATGTATCGAAAAAAACTTTTATCCGGTTGTGTAATACATGTGTACACGTATAAATGTAAATTAAACAAAACGGTGTGTGGAACTTTTACTGTCTTAAATCTATAAATTTTTTTACGTCCCGACTGATCTGCCACAATCCTTAGAGTTCAAGTATATTAAAATATGATATGTCAACAAGAAAATCGAAAAGGCATTCCCCATTCAAACCTGAGATTTAATTTGCAACTGCTGATTAATTGGATAACTGTGACGTAGCACTGACGTAACGGCTGCCATGATACCCGAGTTACCAGGCAACCATTTCTTTACGAACAAAAATCAATAAAGTAATGCAGCGCCATCTTCTGTGTAACAGCAGTATTTTTGACGTGTACTGTGTAGTCGCGTATCAAAAGGTGTTTGAGTTGGTAGCTGCTGTGATAAAATTTCGCTGCCTAATGATTGATTGATGTTTTATATGTGTTTTAATAAAAATACGTATTTGATTTGATTTGAGACCTCAAATCTTGGATCACTGGATTTATGCGCCCCATAGGAGTGGTCCGCGAACTAAATTATTGATTTACATTACCCGTTCAAACCAGTGGCGGCTGGTGGTGTGGTGGTGGTTATAAATTGGGGGGGGGCAGAAATATGAATTGCATGAAAAATTAGATAAAAAAACTTACCGAAACAATTTTATTTTAGTATTTTCCAAACAAGCAGCGACTTCGGGTAGTTTTTAGTTTATTTGTTTATAGATAAAGTCCATTCGCCTTTCTTTTTTATGGCCCAGTAGAGCAACCTCAAAAATCCCACAGAATTTTAAACAGTCTATTAACCTACTAAGTATATGTCTAATTCTTGTCACATTTTCATTATGTTCGGTAAAGTTTTGCCTATAGGCACTATTCAATTGGCACCTAATATCAGTCTTGCCTAGCATAGAAAATTCTATGTGGTTATTTAAATGAATACCACTTACTGTGTGTCTTTTTAACTTTTCACTAAAGTGCTTGATATCACACATTTCCTTTGCACGCAGGATCAGTTCATAACAAGACCAATAAAGCAAAAAAAAGCATTTCTTTTTTCACAACCGCACAACCAGTTTTCAGCATCGTATAATTTTTTATTAAATTTTCTTTTTATGCAACACCCCTCGGCATTACTTACAGTCAAATTTTGGTTAATTTTTAGGTCCGGTCTACGTGGCCCTAAAGATTTTATTTGTAATCGAAGTTCATATGTCAACGTATTTAAATTTGCACAGTTAATTATGTAATCGACGGTATTTATATCCATTTTATAAACAAATGATAACGAAAACAAACAATGACACGCGACCGGCAAGGCTTTTTACTACTGATAAACCCCAAATCGAAACAAATTCATACGTCTTTTCTAAGGATAGAACCGGCAACACTAGAAAGGGCAACGAACGTTTTTGCACGATGAATATGGCCAACGTTAACAGAAAATGAAAAACGGGTGAAATTGAAACCTTGCCTCGCAGCGCTGCCGGCTTGTAATTATTTACGCAAAAAAAGTTCACCCAATTAATCGCTTGTTGTTAACCACAGTTAATAAAAAGAACTAGAAAATCATGTCATAAGGGAAGATTTAACTTTTTTACATAAATCAATTAAAAATACTGTTTGTTGTCTAGTTTTGGGAGGGCACTGCCCCGTTGCCCTCTCTGTAACAGCCGCCACTGATTCAAACCTGACATTTAATTTAAATTTAATTACAGTAGAACCTCTCTAACTCGAACCTCTCTATACCTCGAACCTTTTAAGTTATCCCTGCACTTTTTATATGTATTTTAACCTCTTTAGTTTGAATTTCTATAACTCGAACTCTCCATAACTCGAACTGTTTTGGTTGTCCCTTTGAGTTAGAGTTATAGAGGTTTGACTGTAATTTGTTAGATAATCGTCCCTTTCCAATTAAAAATATTTAAAATTTGACAGTAAAACTTACCATAGAAAACGAAGTAGAATTTTTAACATCAATATTGTAAGCAGCTGTGATGATTTGCTTCACAGCATCAGAAGCCGACATGTTGCCTTCCAAGTCTTGGCAATTTTTCTCAAGGCTTTCAAGACATCTCTGAAGAGTACCTAAAGAAAACTAGGTCAAAGCACAAACTTCTAATGCAGAATATAGGTATGGCCAAATATCTTGTTCTAGTTTCTCTTGTATCTCGGTAGATGGCGCTTCTTGCAAGAGTTTTCTCACTATTTACATAGGATTGGAGACATAACCGTCTAACTAACTTCGCAAGAGTGTCACATTGACCAAGCAGTGTTCTGAGGAGTCCCATAAAGACGAAACAGTTAACTGTCAACACTTATTAGGTGTCCATTAGATCTTGGACCAGTGTTGCCAACCCTACGGATTTATCTGTAGATCTACGGATTTTCGATTTCGATCTCCGATTTTGGATCCATATCTACAGATTTTTGGCAATTTTACTAAAAAACGATAAACATCGAAACACAACGGCGGCCGCGCCTCATTCCTCCTTATCAGTCCTCAGTTATCTTTACTTTTTTTTCTACATTTTAATCATTTTGTAAAAAGGTTTTTGCTTGGATCAGTGACCTTATTTTTCTAGACATCTAGACGGTCTTTGCAACATTATTTAAAACGAATTGTATTACTTCGCGCGTTGTTTGATGGGGAGTCAAACAACGCTTCGCGCCACAAAAGTTAAACTATGTTTTACGTTATGTATGTTGCACTAGAAAATATTAGTGTTTGTACGTACCTTAACTAAATAAGAAAAGTTAAAAAAGTACGTACTTTTTATTTCTTCTAATTATAACGGTTTATCCGTTTAAAAAATTGGCGGCACTGCAAAAAAGTTTATTTGGATCCGTTGGAACGGAGCACTAGGTACCCTACCGTTCTCGTGCAATTCCGAACCAAAAAAGTTGTGCACTCCTGTCACTGTCAAAAAAATAAAAAAAATCAAACCAATATAAACTTTTTAATTGTAAAAAAAACACGTTTTTTGTTTTTAGTCTTCTTTGAACCTACGGATTTCTACAGATTTTTTGCGTTCACGCTACGGATTTTCGCTTTCCAATAGTTGGCAACACTGTCTTGGACCCCCGGGAGGTTAAGCTTTCAAGCTACCCACGGAAATATACGAGAGAAACAAAAACTCCTTTTTACCCGATTAGCCATGAAACTTGTTTGATGCATATTTTTAAACAGATATTTATCAAGCAAACTTTGACACAACAATTATTTTAAAACACTCTGGATATAAACAATAAATTAGTAAATATTTGCTTGCTTTAACTATAAAGAGGACTTACCAATAAAGCTTTCTTGCAAGCAACCAGCTGACTTGACTATCTGTATGCTCACGGATTCACTCAGTCTCTTTAGGACTAGCTGTTGAATTTCCCACGTGGCTATTTTTGCTGACATCTGCATTGATGAATCTATAACAAGTCCAACAAAAATACTCTGCCAATCTATGGGCACCAAAGCTCACACTAGGTACTATAGTTATAGTATGAGCTAATATAATCAAAAACTGAAATATATTTAATTCAACTCCAGACTCAATTACCTTTCGTTTGATACCACACAAGCCATGTTTTGACTTAAACTCAAATTTTTTAAATCTACCCCCACCCTTTAAAAAAAACTAAAATGTATTTTGTTTAACTCCAGACTCAATTACCTTTCGTTTGATATCACACACGCCATATTTTCACTTAAACTCTAATTTTTGACATCTGCCCCCACCTTTTTTTTTTAAAATAAACTAAAATTCATTTTGTTTAACTCCAGACTTAATTACCTTTCGTTTGATATCACACACGCCATATTTTCACATAAACTCTAATTTTTGGAATCTACCCCCACCATTTTATTTGGCTTGCGTGCTGTGGATTTTGTTCATTTTTAAATGGGACCATCACGGCCCAAGACCCAACTTAGGTACCAAATTTCATTAAAATCGGACAAGCGGTTTTTGAGTTATGCGGGTTGGTCGTTACAGACAGACATACAGACAGACAGACAGACAGACAGCAAAACAAAAAAGTTTCAAAATCATCTGAAACGCAAAGATATATAAAAATTTTTGAAATCGGAGCAACTTTTTTTTTCTCGAAAAAATTAGGATCACCATAGCTCACACTACTTATATAGTAGTAGTGTGAGCTAAAATGTTAAAACGCATAAACACAAATTTCATAAGTGAAAAAAAAATTCAAAAACGACAAAAAGGTCGAAAAATGCCAAAATATACAAAACATTTTCAAATTTTAAAACAAATTTCAAAAATGCCAATAAATTTAAAGAATTTTGAAACTCTCGAAAAATTAAAAAAAATATCAAAAATTTCAAAAACATAAAGTTTGATTTTTTTCAAATGTAAATAAATGTCGAAAAATATAAAAAAAAATTTTTTTTAAAAATTCCAAAATTTTCTTAAATGTTTTTAGCTCACACATATACTATACTATAGTAGTGTGAGCTATGGTGATCCTAATTTTTTCGAGAAAAAAAAAGTTGCTCCGATTTCAAAATTTTTTATATATCTTTGCGTTTCAGATGATTTTGAAACTTTTTTGTTGCGCCGTCTGTCTGTCTGTCTGTCTGTATGTCTGTCTGTCTGTCTGTCTGTCTGTGTGTCTGTATGTCTGTCTGTAACGACCAACGCGCATAACTCAAAAACCGCTTGCCCGATTTTAATGAAATTTGGTACCCAGGCTGGGTTTTGGGTCGAGATGGTCCCATTTAAAAATGAACAAAATCCACCGAACACAAGCCAAATAAAAGGGTGGGGGTAGATTTCAAAAATTAGAGTTTATGAAAAAATATGGCGTGTGTGATATCAAACGAAAGGTAATTGAGTCTGGAGTTAAACAAAATACATTTCAGTTTATTTAAAAAAAAGGGGGGGGGGGTAAATTTCAAAAATTACTGTTTAAGTGGAAATATGGCGTGTGTGATATCAAACGAAAGGTAATTGAGTCTGGAGTTAAACAAAATACATTTTAGTTTATTTAAAAAAAGGGGGGGGGGGGGTAAATTTCAAAAATTAGTGTTTAAGTGGCAATATGGCGTGTGTGATATCAAACGAAAGGTAATTGAGTCTGGAGTTAAACAAAATACATTTTAGTTTAAAAAAAAAGGGTGGGGGTAGATTTGAAAAATTAGAGTATAAGTCAAAACATGGCTTGTGTGGTATCAAACGAAAGGTAATTGAGTCTGGAGTTCAATAAAACATACTTCAGTTTTTAGTTATATTAGCTTTCACGTAGATACACTATAACTATAGTACCCAGTGTGAGCTTAGGTGCTAATAGATTGGCAGAGTATTTGTTTAACTAAAAGGCGCAAAAAATAAAAAACTCTGCCAATATATGGGCCCCTAAGCTCACACTAGGTACTATAGTTATAGTGTACGTGTGAGCTAATATAACTAGAAACTGAAATATATTTTATTTAATTCCAGACTAAATTACCTTTTGTTTGATACCACACAAGCCATGTTTTGACTTAAACTCAAATTTTTGAAATCTACCCCCACCCTTAAAAAAAACAAAAAACTAAAATGTATTTTGTTAAACTCCGGATTCAATTACCTTTCGTTTGATATCACACACGCCATATTTTCACTTAAACTCTAATTTTTAAAATATACCCCCACCCTTTTTTTTAAATAAATTAAAATGTATTTTGTTTAACTGCAGACTCAATTACCTTTCGTTTGATATCGCACACGCCATATTCTCACATAAACTCTAATTTTTGAAATCTATCCCCACCCTTTTATTTGGTTTCTGTTCGGTGGATTTTGTTCATTTTTAAATGGGACCATCTCGACCCAAGACCCAGCCTAGGTACCAAATTTCATTAAAATCGGCCAAGCGGTTTTTGAGTTATGCGCGTTGGTCGTTGCAGACATACAGACAGACATACAGACGGCGCAACAAAAAAGTTTCAAAATCATCTGAAACGCAAAGATATATAAAAATTTTTGAAATCGGAGCAACTTTTTTTTTCTCGAAAAAATTAGGATCACCATAGCTCACACTACTATACTATAGTATATGTGTGAGCTAAAATTGATTTATGGTTATAAAAAAAAATCCTTTTCATTTGAGTGTGTAAGAACTCACTGTTAGCATTAAATCCCTCCAGCACCTCTGCGACGTTAGACTTCATATCTTGAAGCGTTTTGTGAATGATCAAGGCAATCTCTTCGTGTTGTTCGCAAGCGATCTTCATCAGAGTCTTGTAGAGTTTCATTTCAATCTCCTGCGCGTAGGCGATGCGTCGTGGTGTTATCTGAATTTCGCGCGCCATGTCGAATGCGCATAGTATGAACTTTTTCAGTACTTTGTTGTGCATCTAAAAATACTCTGCCAATATATGGGCCCCTAAGCTCACACTAGGTACTATAGTTATAGTGTATGTGCGAGATAATAAAACTAAAATCTGAAATATATCTTTATCAACTCCAGACTAAATTACCTTTTGTTTGATACCACACAAGCCATGTTATGACTCAAATTTTTGAAATCTACCCCCACCCTTAAAAAAACAAAAACTAAAATGTATTTTGTTTAACTCCGGACTCAGTTACCTTTCGTTTGATATCACACACGCCCTATTTTCACGTAAACTCTAATTTTTTAAATCTACCCCCACCCTTTTTGAAGAAAAAAAAACTAAAATGTATTTTGTTTAACTCCATACTCAATTACCTTTCGTTTGATATCACACACGCCATATTTTCACATAAACTCTAATTTTTGAAATCTTCCCCCACCCTTTTATTTGGCTTGTGTTCGGTGGATTTTGTTCATTTTTAAATGGGACCATCTCGACCCAAGACCCAGCCTAGGTACCAAATTTCATTAAAATCGACCAAGCGGTTTTTGAGTTATGCGCGTTGGTCGTTACAGACAGACAGACATACAGATAGACAGACAGACGGCGCGACAAAAAAGTTTCAAAATCGACTGAAACGCAAAGATATATAAAAAAATTTGAAATCGGAGCAACTTTTTTTTTCTCGAAAAAATTAGGATCACCATAGCTCACACTACTATAGTATAGTATATGTGTGAGCTAATAATAGTATAGACTGTCACTGTCAGTACAGTCAGAAACACATGCGGATTTCGATTCAAACGTGAAATTTAGTACCCGTGAATTTAAAAGTTTTTGTTTTTGTTTCTCTCATATTTTTCCGTGGGTAGCTTGAAAGCTTAACCTCACGGGAGTCCAAGATCTAATGGACATCTAATAAGTGTCGACAGTTAACTGTTTCGTCCTTATGGGACTCCTCAGAACACTGCTTGGTCAATGTGACACTCTTGCGAAGTTAGTTAAACGGTTTTGTCTCTATTTCTATGTAAATAGTGAGAAAACTGTCGCGCCATCTACCGAGATACGAGAGAAACTAGAACAAGAGCAAGCGAAAATAATCTGCTATACATATCGATCAATGAAAAGATCGATTACAAATAAAAAGAAACAAACTAATCCGTAACCTACGACAGCTCTTCTGCCTTTCAGGACAGATCAACGCTTATTGCGTTTTAACCCGCCATCAAGACACGTGAGGTTAAGCTTTCAAGCTACCCACGGAAAAATATGAGAGAAACAAAAACTCCGATTAGCCACGAAACTTGTTTGGTTTTCAATTTATGAGCAAAAACCATTCCCAAGCGATCGGGGTAGATCTATTCCAAATCTTGAACGATGTGACCAGTGGCGTATACACGGGGGGGGGGGAGGCCTGGCCCCCCCCCCCCGAAACTAAGATTTTTTTGGATATTTTCCACATATTTCATGAATACAAACATAAAATAGCATAAAATACAGCTTCATGAGACTCGGCCCCCCCCCCCAAAACTGTCTCGGGCCCACCCCGAAACATTTTTCTATATACGCCACTGGATGTGACCATCCACATCGCTTTGACCAATAGGAAACCCTCAGCGGTCGCGTGTTGTGCGAAATGACTTATCTCGACCAATGGCATAATCGCCCGCTCTTCAGATTTAGTGAATTTTACGCGTTTAAAGTGAAATCTGTTCTCCTGCCCCGTACCGACTGAACGTTTCACGGTCGGATCGTAGGAGAAGCTTGTGCAATGGAGGTCTTTTCGCATAGCACGTGACAGCTCGGAGCTAATTTAAAGCTTGCCATTGGCCAAAGCATGTGATGGGAACTATCACATCGTTGAATAACCAGAATAGCTACGCTGAGATTAATCCCAAAAAGATTTGTCTCTCGCTCTCGCTGAGATGTCTTTGATTGATTTAATTTTTTATTCCTGATTTTCTGCAGAGAAAATTATTGGAAATGCTAAGTTGCATTGTTTTAATCAAAATCGAAAATTCTGAGGTTATATTGCAAACAGTGGCGGCAACTACAGGGAGGGCAACGGGGCAGTGCCTTCCCAAAACTAGACAACAAACAGTATTTTTAATTCATTTATTTAAAAAAAGTTAAATCTTCCCTTACGACATGATTTATTTATTTATTTATTTTTATTTATTTATTTCAACGGGAAACCCCACTAAAAAAATTTTAAAATAACAACGTCAAAATGTCTATGTCATTAAAAAGAAAAATAAATTACACTAACATTAAGATACACACTAACAAATAATACAATAAGTGCGAATTTTCAAGTTTACAATAAATAAAAATGTGAGTGACCATTAAGCCACTAGTGAACAAAGAAAAATTTAATTAATAGATAACTACTCTGGTAAAATCCTGAGTGCAGATGTTTTTACAGAATTTGTAGAGACATTGAAAATATTAGTTTCTGGATACTGATTTAGGAGTTTTAAAGTTCTCTCAATTAGTAAGTTGTTACCATAGTCAGTGGCATGGAAAGGAATACGAAAAGTTTGATAATATCTGAGATTTCTTGATGGTATGTTTAATGTTATCCATGACAGGAGTTGCGAGCAGTTAACTAATCCATTTATTAATTTGCAAATAAAGCAGATGTCAAGTATTTGTCTACGTTTTTTTAAAGTTGTCAGCCCAAGCCACACTCCAACATGATAGTAATTTAAATCCACACTATTAAACCTGTTGTTAAATAAATTATATTTATAAAAACAATATTTAAAGAATTTGTTTTGTACCCTTTCCACACGAGCAATGTGTACTTCTCTATAAGGACTCCACACTGTTGAGCAATATTCAAGAACTGATCTAACAAGTGAACAATATAATGTTTTTAGACTATACAGTGTGAAATCTCTACAGTTCCTCACTATAAAACCCAATATTTTAAATGATTTAGAGACTACATTGTCGATGTGTTCTTTAAAAGTTAATTGCTCATCAAATAGAACTCCCAAATCTTTCACTGTGGCTTTGTACTCAAGTTGTGCTCCGTTAATTGAATATGAGAAGTTAACTTTTCTGTTGCCTCTAAAAAAGCTGATATAATTACATTTTGAAGCATTAAGGGTTAAACCATTTTCTGTGCACCAGTTGCTGAGTTGTTGGAGATTCCGCTGCAGATCCAATGCATCATCTTCACAAACTATTACCTTATACAATTTAAAATCATCGGCGAAACCTAACAACATATCTGCAACTGTTTCAAAAAGTTCATCAATGAATATATTAAAAAGCAACGGAGCACAATGTGAGCCCTGTGGCACTCCCGACGGTACCACAAACTTCTCTGAGATAAATGTGCCGACTCTTACTGACTGTTGTCTGAGTGTTAAGAAGCTCGCAAACCACTTTATCAAGTCCCGATCAAAACCAAAGGCCTCCATTCTGGCCAGCAAGACACCATGGTTGACACGATCAAACGCTTTTGAAAAGTCTGTATAGACTGCATCAACCTGATGTCCAGCTTCTAATTGATTTGTCAGGAATGACTGATATACTAACAGGTTGGTTGCAGTTGAGCGACCACCTATAAACCCATGCTGATTAGGTGATAAAAGGCTTTTACATTCTGATGATATTTGATCATATACTAAACTATCAAACAGCTTTGGTATAGCCGAGACACCGCAAACGCTGCGATAGTTCTCAACATTTTCCATATCTCCAGATTTAAAAATTGGCACTACATATGAATATTTCCAGACCTTCGGGAATTTACTCTCTTTTAAAGATTGGTTGAACAAAAGAAAAAGGATATAAGTCACAATGTAACAGCACTTCTTAAGAACAAAGTTGGGAATACCATCAGGACCACTATTTAATTTGGCTGGAATTGAGTTAATCTTGCTAAAGATTTCTGCTTGACTTAGAAATTTAACCGATATGTGATTTGATGAATTTATGCCACTGATGTTGGGAACATTAATGAGAGAGCTGGAATATATACTACCAAAGTATCCTGCAAATAAATCTGCTACCTCTTTTTCCGAGTTGGCTGTGAGATCACCATAATACATATCTGAAGGAAGATCCTTATTAGATCTCACCCCAGACACATGGTTCCAAAACAGCTTAGGATCTTGTGAGAATTTTGATTCAATGTTCTTGATATGCTGAACATAACAATCCTCCGAAAGTTTTTTACATCGTTGTCGTAAGTTAGAAAAATTAGTGTAGTCCTGTTCATTGTTAGAGTCTAGAAACTTTTTGTGAGCAATTTTCTTTTGAACTATCAAAGATCTCAGTTCCGGTGAAAAATAATGAGGAAAATTTGATAATCTCACAGACTTTTTCGGAATAAACCCACCTAAACCTATGTTCATTAAATTATAAAATACATCAACAGAATTATCAATATCGGTATTTGCAAAAGCCAAGTCCCAGTCTACTGATCCCAGAAAATCATTAAGTCCAATATAGTCACCATTATGATAATCAATAAATTCCACATGACTGAGTTCCTTGGCTACATCATCCACTATCAAATCAAAACTATATGCTTGATGATGTTGTTTCACTGGTAGAAGAGGGTCTATTTCCTCTTTGATTTCAAGTTTATCTAGTTGAGCAAAAATAAGGTCCAGAAAGACTCCTCTGCTGTTTGGAGTTGATATGTGTTGATAAAAGTTCAAAAATGCAAATTGTTCACCAAGTAACTGAGCTTTTACACTGTTAGGAGAGACCGTGACACCAAACTCGTCGTTTTCCCAAGTATGACCTGGTAAATTAAAGTCCCCTGCAAGTACCAACTGAGCATCTTGACATTTTTCACAGATCTCTTCGATTGAGACACACAATTGTCTATAACAATCTTCATCCGAATTTGGAGGTATATATGTCCCACCAATGACATAATATGAGTTTTTGATTTGTAGTGACACATATAGCTGCTCAATTGTGTTTATACTACATTTTACAGACTTTGCATGAATATTCTTACGCACCGCTATCAGGACACCACCTCCCCATTTCTTTGAGCTAGTTAATTCTGATCTGTCAGACCTAAAAACACGATATCCTTTGAAACTAACCTCAGCACTAGAAAACTTTTCACCTAGCCAGGTTTCTACTAAAACAATAATGTCAAATGATGAACACAAGATAGCACTTTTTAATTCATTAAGTCGTGTCCGGACTCCACCAACATTCTGGTAAAAGACTTTTAATGGGGTAGGTTTATTAAGTTTTTTGGACCCCTAAATTTAGTTATATAGGGCATCCGGTTTGAGTACCTGATAGTCAGGTCTGTCTCTCCTTTTTCCTTCCTGGATTTTAACTCATTAAAAATCTGCTTTTCATGATTTCTTTGTGTAATTGTCATATCAGCTCTTATACGAACATTGCTATCCCTAGGAAGGTTGGATCTTTTAGAAAGGCATCTTAAAACCAATGACTCTGATGAAAAAATAACCTTCATTGGTCTTGGTCCCCCATTTCTGTGCTGATCATGAGTTTTTCCAAGTCTAACTACCTTTATCTGTCCATAGTCTGACATTTGCATGCTCTCAAATATATTGTTCACTTTGCCAATATCATATTGAATTCTCACATTTACCTCATTGCTTGTAGACTCTCCAACATTAAACATAACCACATTTCGTGCCCGAATAGCCCTCTCATTGACTTCACTATAAAAATTTTCTGTTGTTGGAGTTGTAGCTAAACTTCGAGCCTTCCTGTTTGACATTTGCACACTCTGCTGTGGTATTTGGACCATCGAGTTAATCTCACCTGGAAAATGTCTGTCCAGGATTGCCTTTAATTTATCCAATTCTTGTCTAACCACAGCATCACTATTATTAACTAAAGTTTGTTGAGTGCCTGGCAAACTATCCTCATCCATTCTAAGACGAAGATGTTTTAGATCTAAAGAAAGCTGGTTGTTTTCAGCTTCCAGAGTGGAGACAGTATCCTTATAACTTCCGTTTAGGGTGGAAAGTTCATCTATTTTTATTTTAAGCTGATCCAATTCTACGTTTTTTTCATTGATTTGTACCTCAGCTAATGAGCATTTTTTTATTGAGCTCTAAGATTTCAATGTTTAGCTGCTCTATATTTGAAGAATCCGATTGTTGATCTGTTTGGTTGCTTGATGTGGGAATTAGGGTTTTGCAGTTGGTACATAGAAAAATAAGTGTTCTTTCATTGCGAACCAAGCAGTCACGCTCTGAAGTAGAGATTTTAGCACAGTCCTTACAAAACTCCAGCTTACAGAGATCACATTTAGAACCAAATTTAACATCTGTCTCCTTCTCTTTTGTTCTGCGCTTAAACCAACATTCTGTGCTACATTTACAACACTTTAAAGACATACTTTGCTCGTTTTATTTGACCTATGAAACCACCTGTGATGGAAATTTTATATATGTTATCCTTAGAAATCTTCGCAATCCTCGTACTTTTCGCCGTTTTTCTTTATTGATGGTGGTTACTACACTTCTGTTAATAAGATGGTAATAATATTTCGTTTTGTTTTTAGTTATAACACGAGAAAATAGAAAAATTTACTAGGGACAAATGATTGTCTAGTTCTTTTTATCATCTGTGGTTAACGACAAGCGATTAATTGGGTGAACTTTTTTAACGTAAATAATTACAAGCCGACAGCGCCGCGCAGGGCAAGGTTTCAATTTGAGCCGTTTTTCAGCGGTGTATGGGAGGCTGTTCTGGCGCGGGGCGGGAGGAATGTTTGTTTTAGATCACGTCGGCCATCATCATCGTGCGGAAACGTTCGTTACCCTTTCTAGTGTTGCCGGTTCTATCCTTAGTGAAAAGGTATGAATTTGTTTTGATTTGGGGTTTGTCAGTAGTAAAAAGCCTTGCCGGTCGCGTGTCATTGTTTGTTTTCGTTATCGTTTGTTAATAAAATGGAAATAAATACCATCGATTACATAATTAACTGTGCAAATTTAAATACGTTGACATATGAACTTCGATTACAAATAAAATCTTTAGGTCCACATAGACCGGACCTAAAAATTAACCAAAATTTTATTGTAAGTAATGCCGAGGAGTGTTCTATAAAAACTTATAATATAAAATTGAAAACTGGTTGTGCGGTTGTGAAAAAAAAGCTTCTTTTTGCTTTATTTGTCTTATTTTATTACAAAGTGATCCTGTGTGCAAAGGGAATGTGTGACATGAAGCACTTTAGTGAAAACTTAAAAAGACACAAAGTAAGTGGTATTCATTTAAATAACCACATAGAATTTTCTATGCTAGGCAAGACTAACATTAGGTGCCAATTGAATAGTGCCTACAGGCAAAACATTACCGAGCATAATGAGAATTAATAGACTGTTTAAAATTCTGTAGGATTTATGAGGTTGCTCTACAGGGCCATAAAAAAGAAAGGCGAATGGACTTTATCTATAAACAAATAAACTAAAAACTACACCAAGTAGCTGTTTGTTTGGAAAATACTAAAATAATATTGTTTCGGTTTTTTATCTCATTTTTCATGCAATTTAAATTTCTGCCCCCCCCCCCCCCAATTTATTACAACACCAGCCGCCACTGCTTGCAGGGTTGTCAAAATAGTATCTTTTTATTATTACAAGCTTTTATTTAACTTCAGATGTTCTGTCTAACTAACTATCAAATCTTGTGAAGCGTTTTTGACACACTTCCCATTATCCGATTTGGATGAAATTTGGTACACACATAGTGGTCCCATGACAATACAACACTAAGAAAAAATATCCTCCCACCCCTACCCCCACCCCTTCTATAGAAAAATGTGTTTTTGACACACTTCCCGTTATCCGATTTGGATAAAATTTCATATACATATAGTGATCCGATGACAATACAATATTAAGAAAAAAATATCCTCCCACCCCTACCCCCACCCCCTTTCATAGAAAAATGAGTTTTTGACACACTTCCCATTATCCGATTTGGATGAAATTTGGTATTCACATAGTGGTCCGATGACAATACAACATTAAAAAAAATATATCCTCCCACCCCTACCCCCACCCCCTTCCATAGAAAATACATTTTTGACACCCTTCCCATTATCCGATTTGGATGAAATTTGGTATACATATAGTGATCAGATGACAATACAATATTAAGAAAAAAATATCCTCCCACCCCTACCCTCCCACCCCCTTCCATAAAAAATGCGTTTTTGACACACTTCACCTTAAATGACTTTTATAAAATTTGGTATATGCATAAAGGTCCGATGGCAATACAGCCCAAACAAAAAATATATTTCTACCTCTACCCCCAGCCTCTCCTTCCCCCAATAGAAATATGAGTTTCCAAACAACTCACGATCAGCGATTTCATTATAATCTAGAATAAACTCTTCTGTTCTGTTATTGAACAAATATTTTTATTTCATAGAGTAGATAGCTGAGACTAAAAAGTAGAAAATAAATTGGTAAAAAAATTTTTTTAAGTCACAAGCTTTTATAAAATGCACTAGAAATTAAAAAATAATTTTCTAACATTCTAATATTATCATAATAATAAAAGCGATGGCCGCAAATCAAAGCCGAAGTTAATCTAAAGTTGTGATCTAAACACTTAAAGAATATTCAACATAGCAGGTCATCAAAGATATGTTTGATGTGACGCAATGTTATGCCATTGCCATAGCTATGTCAGAGAAATGCTGTGGTATCTTAGGTCGGGTTGGGTGGGTTTGGTACCTCTGCATTTTTTTGCTAGATTGATTCTTTTGCAAATAGTGATATTTAATTGATATGGATATCTTATCGTGCTAACATCGTCAAGATTTCCATCAGTCGGCCATCGCTTTTATTATTATGATAATATTAGACTGTTAGAAAATTATTTTTTAATTTTTAGTGCATTTTATAAAAGCTTGTGACTTAAAAAAAATTTTACCAATTTATTTATTATTACTACAACTTCCTTAAGGGATGTTGTACTAACCTCACTGAGATTCGTTGCTATCCGTAAAACGCTGGACCTCAAAACCGCTAGAACATAGCAAGCAAAATCTACGTTCAACGTTTTTTCACTAATTAAAATATTTTCCGAGGAACATTCGTAACAAAACAACTTCTTGTCCATATCGCAGTTGTGAGATTTGGCTACGTTACTTATATAACCTGAAAAATAAAATAAAAACAAATTCCTAGATAGCTTTTATCTGACCCCAAAAAAAATCTTCCTAGACTATTGGGTCGCCCTTAACATACACTCGCGGCTACAGACTAAAATGCACTCTGGCTCCTTCGATTTCGCGGGTTAATTTGAACGTATATTTTTAAAATTCGTAGTAGTTCGGGGCCTAAGAGGGAAATTTTGAGGTTTGTCTGCATTTTTCCGTACCGTAATAAAATTTGGCACAGAGGTAGTAGACACCTAAAGATGCCATTTTAGAAGAGGTGCAGGGCCCAGATACAGGGGCGTACTTGAGGTGGGCAAGAAAAAATTTATAAATTAAATATGAAACTCATTTCGCGTACAGTTTTTTGTTTGTTTCACCTTATAGCTTGTTAATCCAAAAAATTTACAAAAAGTAAAGTTTTGAAAACGGGTTTTTTCAGGGGAGGGAGCAAAAGGAACGAGGACAGATATAAATTAAGTCAAAACGTCAAACTGTTCACATGATATATCAAAAACTGACACCTGAAATGTACCTGTTCTGAGATCTACGTGAGAGAATATTAAAAACACCTAATCAAACCTAACTTAATAAAATTTGATAAATTAAGTAAAAATGAAGTTTCTGGAATTTTTGAATTATAATGTACAGGGTGTTAAGAGTTAAGTCGCCACTATTACTTACTTCGTTAATATTAGAGCTACAGGGTCGGTTAAATAGACAAAGTTGTGGTATTTTTTTTCTCTGATTACGATGGTGATGAACGAAAAGAAAATCAAATGACGAGTAGGTGAGTTATGTTAAAAAAAAACACATTTTTTTAAATGGGACACCCGGTATTCAGTTCAGCCAATAAAATAATACTACAGTGTTGTACTATATTCATACCAAGTATCATTACGGTACCCAAAAATGCAGACAAAAGTGGCTTAGGCTCCGAACTATAGGAATCCAGGCTAAATCTTTTTGAGGTTTAGGATTTATGAAAAATTTGGTACTATATAATTAAATCACATTTATAATGAAGATTCGATATAAAACAAAAATAAACAAAATGTGAAATGTTTAAGCTATTAGCTGAACTCAAAAACAGATTTTGGGAAACACAAAAATAACAAGTGGGCAGATGCAAAAATAAATTATTCTTCTAAGTATTTACTCTATTAGGTTTTTATTATTTTTAGAAATCAAGAATGTAACAATTGATTTGCTATTACAATTGTGTCTTCTGGCTTAGGCTCAACTCCAGACTAAATTACCTTTCGTTTGATACCACACAAGCCATGTTTTAAATTAAACTCTATTTTTTGAAATCTACCCCCCACTCTTTTTTTTGCCTAAAATTTATTTTGTTTAACTCCAGACTCAATTACCTTTCGTTTGACATCACACATGCCATATTTTCACTTAAACTCTAATTTTTGAAGTCTACCCCCACCCTTTTATTTGACTTGTGTTTGGTGGATTTTGTTTATTTTCAAATGGGACCATCTCGACCCAAGACCCAGCCTAGGTACCAAATATCATTGAAATCGGGCAAGCAGTTTTTGAGTTATGCGCGTTGGTCCTTACAGACAGACAGACGGACAGACAGACGGCGCAACAAAAAAGTTTCAAAATCATCTGAAACGCAAAGATATAGCAATATTTCTCGAAAAAATTAGGATCACCATAGCTCACACTACTATAGTATGGTATATGTGTGATAATAATAAATAATAAAAACCATCAGGGTCAAAAATTTACCTGGATGAAATTTTTTTAAATGAACTCTTAAATTAGACTTGGAAGAAAAACTGTTCTCTTGAGTGCACTCGGTACATTCCATATTTTTAGGTCGATGTATTTTTATATGAATTGAAACAATAACACAAAATAAATTTGACCGAACTAACTACACGACAAATATAAAACACGGACTAATTTTTAAAACTGGAAGGGACTTCAAACTTTAAACAGTCCCAGGCTATTTGAACAAAAACAAAACAATTAAAACATAACCTCGAAATCGAAGGAGCCAGAGTGCATTTTAGTCTGTAGCCGCGAGTTTAACATACCTAAACGAATAAGTTGATCTTTGAGAGTCTGCAGTTTAATATCATTTTCCTCTTTGCAGTTTTCGACGACGTGCTTTTCCGATTCCGTCAGAGATTCAATACTTAAGTCCGTCATGGCTTTGGCCAGTTGAGCTTTTGAAATACTGCTTGATACGCTAACGAATAGGAACGGGATCGGAAAGATCTCTTTAAGTTTTCTTATTTCTTGTATGTTCTGAAACAAAACACCTGCTATAACGCAGAGGCATGGAAAAACGAAACCAGTATTACGTATCCAATTATGAAATTCGGCACATTTTCATTTATTAAGGACAATTTTTAGCGTGAGATTTAGTACCCGTGAATTTAAAAATCAAACAAGTTTCGTGGCTAATCGGGTAAAAAGGAGTTTTTGTTTCTCTCATATTTTTCCGTGGGTAGCTTGAAAGCTTAACCTCACGGGGGTCCAAGATCTAATGGACACCTAATAAGTGTTGACAGTTAACTGTTTCGTCCTTATGGGACTCCTCAGAACACTGCTTGGTCAATGTGACACTCTTGCGAAATTAATTAGACGGTTTTGTCTCTAATCTTATGTCAATAGTGAGAAAACTCTCGCAAGAAGCGTCATCTACCGGGATACGAGAGAAACCAGAACAAGAGCAGGCGAAAATAACCTGCTATACATATCGATCAATGAAAAGATCGATTACAAATAAAAAAAAACAAACTAATCCGTGACCTACGACAGCTCTTCTACCTTTCAGGCCAGATCAACGCTGATTGCGTTTTTACCCGCCATCAGACACGTGAGCGTCAATCAGTGGAATTTTTAAATCAAACAAGCTAAACATATATTGAACAACTTGTTTGATTTTAAAATTCACGGGTGCTAAATTTCACGTTTGTAACAACTAGATAAAACTCAAGCCTAAGCAAAACAGTGATAAAAAAAACACTATTAATAATAAAAATCTTAAGTAAATAATCACAACAATTGATTCATTGGTGTTTCACCGAACTCAAATATAATCATTTAATTCTAAAAATTCATTGGAAATTTCGCATTTTAAAAATGGTGATAAAAGATATTTCTAGTGTGCACTACAGTAATAAACAAAAATATTTAAGATAAAAAAAATTTGCCAAAATAATTAAATGGCGTTGGCTTTTTTTTTCGGGCTAATCCTCACACGGGATTTGGTAAATACATTTCTGGTTTTGTTTTAGTTGTTTAGTATTTTCCGATAAAAATACTGTTTTTACAAGCTTTTATTTAGCTTCACATGTTCTGTCTAACTATCTATCTATCAAATCTTGTGAAGCGTTTTTGACACACTTCCCATTATCCGATTTGGATGAAACTAGGTACACACATAGTGGTCCCATGACAATACAACATTAAGAAAAAAATTTCCTCCCACCCCTACCCCTTCTATAGAAAAATGTGTTTTTGACACACTTCCCGTTCTCCGATTTGGATAAAATTTGGTATACACATAGTGCTCCGATAATACAACAATAAGAAAAAAATATCCTCCCACCCCTACCCCCACCCCCTTCCATAGAAAACTTTGTTTTTGACACACATCCCGTTATCCGATTTGGATGAAATTTGGTATACATAAAGTGATCCGATAACATTAAACAAAGATATCCTCCCACCCCTACCCCCACCCCCTTCCATAGAAAATGCGTTTTTGACACCCTTCCCATTATCCGATTTGGATGAAATTTGGTATACATATAGTGATCCGATAACAATACAACAATAATGAAAAAATGTCCTCACACCCCTACCCCCCACCCCCTTCCATAAAAAAATGCGTTTTTGACACACTTTACTTTAAATGACTTTTATAAAATTTGGTATATGCATAAAGGTCTGATGGCAATACAGCCCAAACAAAAAATATATTTCTACCTCTACCCCCACCCTCTCCTTCCCCCAATAGAAAAATGAGTTTCCAAACAACTCACGATTTCATTATAATCTGGAATGAACTCTTCTGTTCTGTTATTGAACAAATATTTTCATTTAATAGAGTAGATAGCTGAGACTAAAAAGTAGAAAATAAATTGGTAAAAATTTTTTAAGTCACAAGCTTTTATAAAATGCACTAAAAATTAAAAAATAATTTTCTAACATTCTATTATTATCATAATAATAAAAGCGATGGCCGCAAATCAAAGCATAAGTTAATCTAAATTTGTGATCTAAACACTTAAAGAATATTCAACAAAGGAGGTCATCAAAGATAGGTTTGATGTGCCGCAATGTTATGCCATTGCCATACCTATGTCAGAGAAATGCTGGAGTATCTTAGGTCGGGTGGAGTGGGTTTGGTACCTCTGCATTTTTCTGCTAGATTGATTCTTGCAAATAGTGATATTTAATTGATACGGATATCTTATCGTGCTAACATCGTCAAAATTTCCATCAGTCGGCCATTGCTTTTATTATTATGATAATATTAGAATGTTAGAAAATTATTTTTTAATTTTTAGTGCATTTTATAAAAGCTTGTGATTAAAAAAAATTTTTTTAACAATTTATTATATTATAGTGCTTGGCTGTTCGTCTTATGTTTTCTGAAATCTCTTGAACAGATGGAATGGTAATAACACCCAACGGATTATTAGTTTGAGAATTTGCTACATTTGTGTGTGTTTTTAATTTTAGAGATCGTTCAGTTTATTAATTTCTCGGAATAACCATTCTGTCCTTTTTAATGTTGTTAATTTCTGTGGTTAATTCTTCATTACTACTACAAATATTTACGGCTCTTAAATACAAAGTTCTTATAACAGTATTTTTATCGAGAAATAGGACAAGAAGTTTTGTAACTGAAACAAAACCAGAAAATCCCTCAAATAACAAGGAATATATTTAGCAAAGCCCGTGTAAGTGTGGTAAATCATATGTAGGTGAAACGAAACGCCCTCTTCAGGTACCCAATTAGGGGATATTGAAAAATCCGGTTTAACGGATCATGCATGTCAGAAGCTAAAGTTTTGCATAAGGAATCGCATTGACGAAAACGAAAGTTTATTGAAGCTGCGTTTATAATGCAGAATAAAGAAGTTTTCAGTCAACCAAGCAAGGACATACCAAACATATGGAAATCACTCCTTAAGGGAAACAGGCGTCTTAGGATTAAAAAGGGGTGGGCCGTCACACCTGACTGCACATCAAGTAGTATAAGTAGTAGCCTAGAGACTAGATTGTTTAGTTTACACTTGAAAACGGTTAGAGATACTTACTAACCGAAACGTTGTGTTTAAAATAAATAAAGACAATGGAAGTCCGAAATTTTATTTCTATAAAGAATTTGTTATTTCTGAACAATGTAAGGGTAATCTTAAGAGTCGTTGCGAAAAAATTTAGAACAAAGCGATATGAAACCTTGTTTACATCCAAAGATCTTTTTCCCACATAAAAAATAATTCTTCGTGTTATTATCGTAACGAAGAAAGAACAATAAAGGTGAGATCTTTGCAAAACAATTTTGTTGTTAAAAGATCTGGATTACATACAGTGGCTTCTTGTAATCTCTGATAAAGGGGGTTCACAGGTTTAAAAAATAGGCGGGAAATTTTGTGTAGATTATGTGACCAAGCTTTCATAACAAAAAAAAATAGATTATAAATTATATGACCATGACCCAACCAATATTTATAACAGAAGCAAAAAGGCAAGGGTCACTAACCAATTAAAAACAACAATATTATAATTCAGGAATTTTTTGTTTTACGTTTAGTAAATATTATGCAATATTTTTTTCGAAATTTTATATGTTTTGTACTTGTAATGATTAATATGTATGAATAAGTATATGTAGTATTTTGATAAAAAGAAACAGTTGATTAATGAGAGTAATTGATAACTTGGGTACTTACGTCATCACTAAGTTTTTCATCATAAAGGGCATAAATTATCACAGGCAAGATATTTTTTGGTAATTTTTTAGCGAGCTCATTCAGTTGGTCCGGTTGACAGTCAGGGGGAACCATAATCTGCAAAACAGAGAAAATACCCGTCTTAGCTATTTATTTAAAAAAATGGTGGAACATCTAAAAAATGCAAAAAGTGAGTCATCACATGTGCCAAATAGTCAAAGAAACAATATAGAAGGATATAAGCTGATGATTGTAACAATTACAGAGGAATTTTAGTAACCAGTACTCTAAGTAGATTGTACGGTAGGATTCTTAGAAATCTAATAGAGAATGACTTTCATGAACAAGAAGAAGAGCAAAGTGGGTTTTGTGCAGGCAGATCTTGTAGTGATAATGTTTTTGTCTTAAACAAGTAATTGAGAAAAGGAGCGCCAGAAATAAAGAAACTCATGTTACCTTTGTGGACCTTTAAAAAGCATATGATACCGTTCCAGTGTTAGAGCAAACTAATATCAATCATACATACATAAAAGGGATAAAAAAACTATACAAAGGGTCAAAATCTAAAATTAAAATTGGAAAATCGACTTTTAAAAGAATTCCTGGTAAAAAAAGGCTTAAGACAGGGATGTTGTATCTCTCCAACTCTTTTTAAAATATATATCGCAGTAGCTCTAAAAAACAGGAAACGTAATGTGCACGGCTTGAGAATACAACTTAATGACCGATTTACCATATACACACTACAGTTTGCTGATGACCAAGTAATTGTAGCTAATAATAATAAAGACACAATACTTATGTACATATTGGAAACGAATCCAGTGAGTTAAAACTAGACAATGGACAAACAATATCTCCATGCAATGAGTATATATACTTGAGTGTCACATTTGATAAGACAGAAACAGACTGTAAATAACTGGAAAAAAGAATAGTTAAAGCAAAAAAGGTTATTGGATGTCTTAACAGTATTTTATGGAGCAGAGAGATAAAAAAGAATGTAAAATTTAACATATATGAAACAATGGTGAAAAGCACGCTGTTGTATAGAATATATTTGGCGCGTAACAGAAAAATACAAAACAAAAATGGAAATTGTCGAAATGGATGCAATAAGAAGATCAATGAGAATATCTAGAACAGATCACATAAGAAATGAGATCATAAAAGAAAGAAATGGGAATCGAGGGAAGCATAACGGATGACATTACTAAAACAACAACTGCGGCCATGTACAACGAATGAACGACGAAAGATTACCAAAGCAGGTCCTAGAATGGCAACCAATAGGGCACAGAAAAAGAAGGCGTCCTAAACTAGAATTGCAACAGTCAATCCAATCATCAATGAGTCAAAAAAATCTGACAGAAGATGATTGTCAGAATCGAAGGAGGTGGGGAATAGGCATCGGACAACGTAGAAAAACGTTCTAAACCGATATAGTAGTATAAGAGCTGATTACGAAAAAAAAGAAGACAAGAATGGTTGAATAACAAACTGCTCACCTGAACATTGTCCTTCAACATGCGGTAATTCAAGACCACCTCAAGTGACGGACAATGATTGTCAAAAATGTTTTCCCCATCTGCAAGTCTTAGATCTTCTTCTGGAATGGTAATCCATGGATTTTCCAAAGCTTGCAGATTTTCCACAATTTCGATATCTGCTCCTAGTGTCAAGTGGAGGGACTTTGAGAGACCATACTTGAATATGACCTTCATAAAAATTAAAGATCTTGAGATGAGATTTTATGGACAGAAACTCGTGGAAGTTTGCGAGACATGATACGGATATGACGCGAATCTTAAAGCTAATTTCTGCTGAAATCTTGTGAACTTTCCACAGATTTGACATAATAATAACCTGACAAAAACTGGTGAAAGTTCATAAGATCTCGAAAAGTATTTTCTGTGGATTATGAAACACCTCTGCCTGGTGTAATCTCATAAACTTTCAACAGTTTAAATATACATACGTGACTTGTGAAATCTCGTCAACTTTCGACAGATTTAACGCGGATATGCCCGTATTAAAGTGCTTCTAGAAACTCATGAACGTTCTACTAGGGATTTGATGTGTAGCAGGCAACAAACTTCTGGTTAAATCTTTTAAACTTTCGACAGATTTAACGCGGATATGCCCGTAATAATATGCTAAACTCGTGAAAGTTCATGAGATCTCGTATTTTCTGCAGATTATAAAACACCACTTTCTGGTGTAATCTCATGAACTTTCAAAAGTTTAAATATATGTATTTTAAACTGGTGAAAGTTCACAAAATTTTACTAAAAAGTGTTGTTTCATAATCCGCAGAAAATACCTATGAGATCTCAGGAACTTTCGCGAGTTTTTTTAACGAGATTTGACGCGGGATTTTGGCAAGGATTTGAGTTTTAAAGTAGTAAAATATGCGGAATATTAATCAAAACTTTGGCGTTGCCTTATTCTGATAGCTTTTGCCTTTGTAATTTTCCTTTCGAACTGAATAAATTTCTATTTTTATTAATTTGTGCCTGGGGAAGGGGGCGGGGTTAAATTTAAAGGTTTTTTTAAAGAATTTGTCTATAATGTTTGCCAAATCCCAACTTTCTAGCTCCTCTGGATGTGGACAATAACTTAACATGTATAGGGAAGGGAAGTAAATTAAAATTTTGGGGTTTGTTAATTTTTTCCTATAGTATTATCATAGTCCCTATCAGTCTGCCAAAGCTCAGCTCTCTAGCGTTTCTGGAAGTAGTCGGTTTAGAACGTTTTTCTACGTTGTCCGACGCCTATTCTCCACCTCCTTCGATCCTGACAGTCATCTTCCGTCAGGTTTTTTTGACTCATTGATCTTTGGATTGACTGTTGCCATTCCAGTTTAGGACACCCTCTTTTTCTGCGCCCTATTGGTTGCCATTCTAGGACCTGCTTTGGTAATTTTTCGTCGCTCATCAGTTGTACATGGCCGTACCATATCAGTTGCCTTTTAGTGATGTCATCTGTTATGCTTCCCTCGATTCCCATTCTTTCTTTTATGATCTCATTTCTTATATGATCTGTTCTAGATATTCTCATCGATATTCTTATTGCATCCATTTCGACACTTTCCATTTTTGCTTTGTATTTTTCTGTTACGCTACAAGTCTCTATTCCATGCAACAGCGTGCTTTTCACCATTGTTTCATATATGTTAAATTTTACATTCTTTTTTATCTCTCTGCTCCATAAAATACTATTAAGACAACCAATAACCTTTTTTGCTTTTACTATTCTTTTTTCCAGTTCTTTACAGTCTGTTCCTGTCTCATCAAATGTGACACCCAAGTATACATACTCATTGCATGGAGATATTGTTTGTCCATTTTCTAGTTCTAACTCACTTGATTCGTTTCCAATACATAAGTACTGTGTCTTGTCCACGTTCACTGTTAACCCCCACTTTTGGTATTCTTCCATGAACTTTTTGGCAATGTTACTTTTACATAACTTTACATGTATAGGGGAGGGAAGTAAATTAAAATGTTGTTTTATTATACTTTTTTTTGAAGGTTTGGTCATAATTTCTATCAGTCTGGCAAATTTCAGCTTTGTAACATGTCTGGAAGTACAGTAGAATTTTGATAACCTCGACATGAGTGAGTGGATGGCAAATTCAACATTTTTTAAAATTCCATAACTACTTTACTGCTTAATGGAAACTTCATGAAACTTGGAAAGATTGTTAACTCTATCAAGGTCTATGACTGTGCAAAGTTTCGTAGGTCATTCCAAAGTAGAGTTATAGATAGTGCAAATATGGGCTAGCATATATTCGAGCGGCCTGTGATTATGGCGTTTCGCGAGCTTGTGGGTTCGAGTCCCACTTAATGCATGGTTGTATTGTTATTTCTAAAAAGCTATTTATTGTCACAAAAATTTTGGCAAAAACTGGGCGATTGATCCTGGTATGGAAAAAGTCCCAGTATAAAACAAAAAAAAAATATGGGCTAAAATGGTTCAAGAAAAGGTGGTATGGAACAGCAGTGTTGGCGCAGGGCACTGAGTTGGTGTCTCCAGCTCTGTACAAAGTTACTTACTTACTACAACTAAGTTTTAGTTAATGAACCAAACCGAACCGAACCAATAATGGAAGTAGTTTTTTACTTACATGCCTCCATTGCGAGCTGAACAGGGGCAAAATGGGCTCAGCTAACAACTTGTTGACAAATAAAGCTTTGGCATGACAGTCTTGGCCAAATACCAGCATAAAGGGTTGCCTGTCAGTCTTTTTTAGTAGTGTTGTTAAACTGTCATTCAGGGGGTCCTCTCCAACTTCGTCACCTAGAATTATGTTTATAATCTATACTAAATCAAATTTCTTGATCTGAAACACCAGAATAGTAATTTATACATTATTCCGAGGGGTGAACAGCTAACCCAAAATGTGTACACCGATTGTGAAAATCCACAATCTTTTGCTAAGATTGTGAAGGACTGTGGAAAGATTGTGAGGGAATGTGCAGGACTGTGCAGCTGTGTAGTGTACCTGCGTACCTGAAGGGGGGGGCCGTCCCATCAAAAATTCTGGTGACCAAAAAAAAAAAAGTTCATGTCTATAGTTTCCTTGGCTGCCCTCTTCATTTACCATTACCGGCCCTGCTACGTAATAACCGAGGGGTGACCAGCTAACCCCAAAATGTGTACGCCGATTGTGAAAATCCACAATCTTTCAATCTTTTGCTAAGATTGTGAGGGATTGTGTAAAGATTGTGAGGGATTGTGGTAAGATTGTGAGGGATTGTGATAAGATTGTGAAGGATTGTGAGAGATTGTGACAGATTGTGGGTGATTGGGAGGGATTGTGTAAAGATTGTGAAGGATTGTGAACAGATTGTGAGAAATGTGTACACCAATTGTGAGAGCTGTTCACCCCTTGCATTATTCAGAAGATGAATAACTAATTTTCCTAAACTGTCACAAGATGCAATGTTTATAAAATATATATAAAAATACTGATTTACTTGAAAAATTAAAATGCTTACTTACATCCAATTTGCAAAACTGAACTGATTTCATTCAGGGCTGAAGTTGTATTTCTGAGTAACCTTTTTAGGCCTTGGCAGTGCCTTTGATAAAACCTGAATTCAGTAGGCACCTATACAGCATAAAAAAAACACAAGATAAACTGAAGGATAAACAATATTTTAGAGAAAGAATTAAAGAAGAATGCAAACAACAAAACTAATTTTTTTTTAACCTAGGAGGTATGGATTTTTTTTTAATAAATGAAAAGAGTATGAAATAAAATACCCATCGCACCATCTTGCCCAACTGACCGCCGCCTCCGGTTGACCACTTGTTTATTTGGTGTGATATGATGACACCTTTTTTTACATTTAAAATAAAAACTGATAAAAGTTACATCCTTTAAACTGATAAACATTTATTTATATTGAAAGATTAATTTATTTACGATTAGACAAGTTTTTGTTTGATTATTTGCGGGCTTTTTAAAAACAATTTTCACTTTCTTTTAAAAACTTTTTCAAAAGCAAACCAAATTGGATGATTTGTTTTTGTTTGCAAAAAATTTATGAATTGACAAACAGCTGCAAATACCACAGATCAAAATTTGGTTGGTTTGCTCTGCGAACTGTTCGGAATTCTAATTTGAGTACGAGAAAAGCGGGGTGCGTGCACGGATTTTCCGTGGATTCGTTGATGAGGGGTGGTGCGAGAGTTGGTAAATTGGTTGGTTTTAAAAATTAAAATTTTTTTCAATTCATTTGTAATAACTTTCTTTAAAATTACAAGAGACAATTGAAATTGTGTGGAATGGTAATAAAAAAACTCAAAATTATTATGAAAAATCTACCATGCAAAGGCAACAGAAAGCACTCGGAAAAATTAAACACATAGTTTTACCTTAAAAAAATTTATAGTTTATTTCTTAAATTATGCATTTAAATGCAGAGAAAAAAGGAAAATTACAAATTTAGGTAATGTTGGTATTTTTTTACGAGTAGACTCTTTTGCATTTGCACGGAAGACGTAGAAATCTGTTTTTTCTTAGTCAAATTAATAATGCTATTTGCTTTTCTTCAGTGTATGTACAAAAATCCATTATGATTTTTTAATTAGGTCAAATAAAATCTTGATCTGATACCGGATGCGAACCGTCATTCGAGTACACCGAGTGCGTTTGGAACACATGCATCATGCGTCAGAATGCACCTGTCATAATCGAATGTTGTCAATCGTCATACAAAAACAAACAGCATTTTTCCTAAACCGCCCCATTTTTGCTTGTTTTGTTTCTTTTTACATTTAATTAACTGGATCGGTAAGAATTTTAATTATATTTCTAATAAAACCTTCAAGCCACCAAATATGCCGTCGTAGAATGATTTATACCTAGTCGGAATTTTAATTTTAACTAAAAAGAATAAAGGCATTTATAAACTAGTGTACCCATTATTTTAGTTATACATAATTTATAGTAAATATTAGTAATTGTCATTCGTTACTGTTGAACATAGTGCAAATTTTGGTTTCATTAATACATCATTCATTGCAAAAAAATTAGTGTAAGATTTGAAATTCCTATTTGGTACAAGAAGGTAAGTACAATTGACCCAAAATTTGTACATACATGATTATTGACAGTATTTTCATGTACCACTGTAATTATTTTATCAAGAACTTGCAAGTAAGCCTTTTCGTTGGATGCACACAGTTTGCAATCTCTGCCTTGCACACTTAGAACTTTGTCTCACACTTGTGATTTTTCCAAAGAATTAAATTAAAACATCCAGTTATTTGCATATCTGAGTGCACATCTAATGGCATAAGTTATTATCTCATTAAAAATGTTTGAAACAAAAAATAGTGCTTTGTGCCTGGTAATTCAAGTAATATAAATAAGCATAGTGGCAGCATATATAGTCGCCCTAGTGGTGAACTGTCCTAAGCCACATAAATAAAACTAGAAATAGCACACTTAAAAAAAAAATCATTAATAAAATCATGTTTTTGTTTATTAAACTGTCAACAGAAGATTAAAACATACTGCTTTTCGCCTTTTGTTTAGAATTTTAGACACGAAAACATAAATTTTTTCCATAAAAAAAACATTTTAAAAGTGTGCTACCTCAAGTTTGTGTTTATGTGGGTTAGGACAGTTCACCACTAGGGCAACAATATATCCCTCTTGCGCAGGAGAACAGAGACATGTGCATTTTGAGTTGAACTAGCTTTTGGGGGTTTTGTATTGTGTTTTGTATTTTTTAAAGAATTTCATGTGAATAAAAACTGCTTTATAAATTAAAATTATTAATATTGTTTTTTTTTTGGTCAGGAAATGAACTATGAAATGTGCAAAAAACTTTAACTGGCAATTTCTCAAAAATGTGTTTTTCAACTTATCACTGTTCTCCCTCACAAGGGGTATATGTGCTTCATACACCAGACAGTCAAAATGTTTAAACTTTGATATAAGTTGACACACTAGGTGATTTAAAAAAAAGAATATAGACATTTTTTAGTGACAAATGTTTTTCTTGTACAGCTTGGTGTGGTTTACACATCCAAAACATGAGTGACATGTAAACTAACTTAATTGGCATGTAAAAATGAGTCACAATGGTGAGCCCAACAACCCTTTATCACAACCATTGACAGTGGAAACAGAAGAGACCAGTGTGCATGGTGATAGTACCCATGGAAACTATTATCAAGACAATGGAAAAGACAGGTAAGTACGTACCTAAATTTGAGGGGACAGAAAATGTGAAGTGATTCCGAATGATTTTCAACTGATTACCAGTGATTCTGATATAATTCCCAGTGATAAAAACAATATAATTAAAGTACAAAATAATATCACTTGGTAGAACTAAATTGTTATTTGGCTACTACAATATCAAAAACACCATGGAACTTTCTACTTTTTTTACAGTTTTGAGCATGGTATGGAGAGTCATGATACAGATTCACTAGGACCATTGCCACCCAAATGGGAGAAGGCCTTTACAGAGAGTGGGGAGGTCTACTTTATTGAGTAAGTATTTTTTCTTTTTTGTTATTTTATTTTTTTTGTGAAGAATTAGAACTTAAGGTATGTCTACAGGTGTCTTTTTTTATTAACACAGAGAGTGGCATTAGCTTTCCCAAATTTATTACCTATATTTTTAATTTGTTTTATTAAAAATTAAAAATTAAAAATTAAAAATTAAAAATTAAAAATTAAAAATTAAAAATTAAAAATTAAAAATTAAAAATTAAAAATTAAAAATTAAAAATTAAAAATTAAAAATTAAAAATTAAAAATTAAAAATTAAAAATTAAAAATTAAAAATTAAAAATTAAAAATTAAAAATTAAAAATTAAAAATTAAAAATTAAAAATTAAAAATTAAAAATTAAAAATTAAAAATTAAAAATTAAAAATTAAAAATTAAAAATTAAAAATTAAAAATTATTAAAAATTAAAAATTAAAAATTAAAAATTAAAAATTAAAAATTAAAAATTAAAAATTAAAAATTAAAAATTAAAAATTAAAAATTAAAAATTAAAAATTAAAAATTAAAAATTAAAAATTAAAAATTAAAAATTAAAAATTAAAAATTAAAAATTAAAAATTAAAAATTAAAAATTAAAAATTAAAAATTAAAAATTAAAAATTAAAAATTAAAAATTAAAAATTAAAAATTAAAAATTAAAAATTAAAAATTAAAAATTAAAAATTAAAAATTAAAAATTAAAAATTAAAAATTAAAAATTAAAAATTAAAAATTAAAAATTAAAAATTAAAATTAAAAATTAAAAATTAAAAATTAAAAATTAAAAATTAAAAATTAAAAATTAAAAATTAAAAATTAAAAATTAAAAATTAAAAATTAAAAATTAAAAATTAAAAATTAAAAATTAAAAATTAAAAATTAAAAATTAAAAATTAAAAATTAAAAATTAAAAATTAAAAATTAAAAATTAAAAATTAAAAATTAAAAATTAAAAATTAAAAATTAAAAATTAAAAATTAAAAATTAAAAATTAAAAATTAAAAATTAAAAATTAAAAATTAAAAATTAAAAATTAAAAATTAAAAATTAAAAATTAAAAATTAAAAATTAAAAATTAAAAATTAAAAATTAAAAATTAAAAATTAAAAATTAAAAATTAAAAATTAAAAATTAAAAATTAAAAATTAAAAATTAAAAATTAAAAATTAAAAATTAAAAATTAAAAATTAAAAATTAAAAATTAAAAATTAAAAATTAAAAATTAAAAATTAAAAATTAAAAATTAAAAATTAAAAATTAAAAATTAAAAATTAAAAAATTAAAAATTAAAAATTAAAAATTAAAAATTAAAAATTAAAAATTAAAAATTAAAAATTAAAAATTAAAAATTAAAAATTAAAAATTAAAAATTAAAAATTAAAAATTAAAAATTAAAAATTAAAAATTAAAAATTAAAAATTAAAAATTAAAAATTAAAAATTAAAAATTAAAAATTAAAAATTAAAAATTAAAAATTAAAAATTAAAAATTAAAAATTAAAAATTAAAAATTAAAAATTAAAAATTAAAAATTAAAAATTAAAAATTAAAAATTAAAAATTAAAAATTAAAAATTAAAAATTAAAAATTAAAAATTAAAAATTAAAAATTAAAAATTAAAAATTAAAAATTAAAAATTAAAAATTAAAAATTAAAAATTAAAAATTAAAAATTAAAAATTAAAAATTAAAAATTAAAAATTAAAAATTAAAAATTAAAAATTAAAAATTAAAAATTAAAAATTAAAAATTAAAAATTAAATTAAAAATTAAAAATTAAAAATTAAAAATTAAAAATTAAATTAAAAATTAAAAATTAAAAATTAAAAATTAAAAATTAAAAATTAAAAATTAAAAATTAAAAATTAAAAATTAAAAATTAAAAATTAAAAATTAAAAATTAAAAATTAAAAATTAAAAATTAAAAATTAAAAATTAAAAATTAAAAATTAAAAATTAAAAATTAAAAATTAAAAATTAAAAATTAAAAATTAAAAATTAAAATTAAAAATTAAAAATTAAAAATTAAAAATTAAAAATTAAAAATTAAAAATTAAAAATTAAAAATTAAAAATTAAAAATTAAAAATTAAAAATTAAAAATTAAAAATTAAAAATTAAAAATTAAAAATTAAAAATTAAAAATTAAAAATTAAAAATTAAAAATTAAAAATTAAAAATTAAAAATTAAAAATTAAAAATTAAAAATTAAAAATTAAAAATTAAAAATTAAAAATTAAAAATTAAAAATTAAAAATTAAAAATTAAAAATTAAAAATTAAAAATTAAAAATTAAAAATTAAAAATTAAAAATTAAAAATTAAAAATTAAAAATTAAAAATTAAAAATTAAAAATTAAAAATTAAAAATTAAAAATTAAAAATTAAAAATTAAAAATTAAAAATTAAAAATTAAAAATTAAAAATTAAAAATTAAAAATTAAAAATTAAAAATTAAAAATTAAAAATTAAAAATTAAAAATTAAAAATTAAAAATTAAAAATTAAAAATTAAAAATTAAAAATTAAAAATTAAAAATTAAAAATTAAAAATTAAAAATTAAAAATTAAAAATTAAAAATTAAAAATTAAAAATTAAAAATTAAAAATTAAAAATTAAAAATTAAAAATTAAAAATTAAAAATTAAAAATTAAAAATTAAAAATTAAAAATTAAAAATTAAAAATTAAAAATTAAAAATTAAAAATTAAAAATTAAAAATTAAAAATTAAAAATTAAAAATTAAAAATTAAAAATTAAAAATTAAAAATTAAAAATTAAAAATTAAAAATTAAAAATTAAAAATTAAAAATTAAAAATTAAAAATTAAAAATTAAAAATTAAAAATTAAAAATTCAAAATTCAAAATTCAAAATTCAAAATTCAAAATTCAAAATTCAAAATTCAAAATTCAAAATTCAAAATTCAAAATTCAAAATTCAAAATTCAAAATTCAAAATTCAAAATTCAAAATTCAAAATTCAAAATTCAAAATTCAAAATTCAAAATTCAAAATTCAAAATTCAAAATTCAAAATTCAAAATTCAAAATTCAAAATTCAAAATTCAAAATTCAAAATTCAAAATTCAAAATTCAAAATTCAAAATTCAAAATTCAAAATTCAAAATTCAAAATTCAAAATTCAAAATTCAAAATTCAAAATTCAAAATTCAAAATTCAAAATTCAAAATTCAAAATTCAAAATTCAAAATTCAAAATTCAAAATTCAAAATTCAAAATTCAAAATTCAAAATTCAAAATTCAAAATTCAAAATTCAAAATTCAAAATTCAAAATTCAAAATTCAAAATTCAAAATTCAAAATTCAAAATTCAAAATTCAAAATTCAAAATTCAAAATTCAAAATTCAAAATTCAAAATTCAAAATTCAAAATTCAAAATTCAAAATTCAAAATTCAAAATTCAAAATTCAAAATTCAAAATTCAAAATTCAAAATTAAAAATTAAAAATTAAAAATTAAAAATTAAAAATTAAAAATTAAAAATTAAAAATTAAAAATTAAAAATTCAAAATTCAAAATTCAAAATTCAAAATTCAAAATTCAAAATTCAAAATTTAAAAATTCAAAATTAAATTAAATTAAAAATTCAGCTTTTATATTTATTTTTATCTGTATAAGTGTATAAGATAAGCTTAAGTCTCATCAAATCAAAAAATGTGACATCCAAAAATGATTTTTCCTATTTGATTTGAATTATCTAAATTCTTTTTTCATCTTTAAATTTTAAAGTTGACCAAAGGAATTAGTGTTTAAAATATTTTCTGGGCTGGTTTTTGCAATATTTTAATTCTCTTATCATCCCATTACTAAAACCAAATTCTTTACATGTACCTAATTTATTAATCAGTGTTGGTTTCATATGAAGAAAGGGGACCCACAAAACAGGTGAATCAAATGTATTTTTAGAATTTGTTACACATTTTTTCATGACTAAGTGAAATTTAATTCTTTTAAACCTTTTTGTTTTCTAGGTAAGCACCTAAAAATATTGCATAAAATATGTATTTTTGATATGCCCTAAAAAGGTTTATACAGAGTGTTTCTTATGTAGAAAGAACAGTAGTGTGAATTGGATCATTGCTTAAAATATAAATTAGTAAATTTGTAAAAACATTGATGAACTTTAAGAACACTAATAGCTAAGTATTAAAACAATTTTAAAAATATTAAATACAGTTACCATGAACAAATTTTATTATATTTCCACTAATTTTTGGTTTGTTTTCTTTAACCGTTTTTTCAACCATACTTACAAGATTTTGTATAAATATACATACATGCAGTCTAATTTAAATTTAGTTTAACATTACGGTACGAAATGTAAACAAATATCACCTCATAATATGTGGCCCATTAAGCTAGGTGTTTACATTAAATTTCAAACTTTTTTGGATGTTTATTATTTTTTAGTTTTATGAAATGGATATCATTAAAAACATGTTATGTCCAAAAAATAGGTAAAGTAGTAGTAGAGTTGTAGAAAGAGCTGTTTGTTTTTGCAATTAGATATCTCGGAATGAATAAATTTAAATAAATTATCTGCATCTGTTGATAAATTATATAGTTTTTGAAATATAAATTTTTATAGTTTGATTATTTTGGTCTTATGGGATTTTCTACCCTAAAATTCGCTAAATGGCGTTTTTCCGAATCTTAACTCAGGTTGTGGTTTTTTCGCATCTCTATGGGCCCATTATACTGTGTGTTTTTCTCGATAAACTGTGTAGTTTTTAAAATATGAATTTTCAAAATTTGGACATTTTGGTCTTATGGGATTCCCTACCCTAAAATTCGCTAAATGACGTTTTTCCGAATGTTAGTTCAGGTTGTGGTTTTTTTGCATCTTTATGACCCTACCATATTGCAACTCAGTGCTTTTGTTGATAAACTATATAGTTTTTACAATATGAATTTTCAAAATTTGGTTATTTTGGTCTTATGGGATTTCCTACCTTAAAATTCGCTAAATTACGTTTTTCCGAATCTTAACTCAGGGTGTGGTTGTTTCGCCTCTCTATGGCCCCACCATACTGCAACTTGGTGCTTTTGCTGATAAACTGTGTAGTTTTTAAAATATGAATTTTCAAAATTTGGCCATTTTGATCTTATGAGATTCCCTACCCTAAAATCCGCTAAATGACGTTTTTCCGAATCTTAACTCAGGGTGTGGTTTTTTACATCTGTATGGTCCCACCATACTGCAACAGCAACAACTAAATATTTGTTCAACTTAACACACAATTTATTTAGTTGTTGCTGCTCTTTTGGGCAATCGCCAAAATACTGATAATGACTTGTTAATAGACCTTTGAAAATGAGCAAAAGCTCGAAACCGGTCGAGATCTTTTTATGAAATGAACCATTATGCAATCTTTGGATAGTTTTTTCGTTTTTTTTAAATAAAAGGAATTCTGAAAAGTGTGAAGTAAAAATATAGACATACTATCTATTTTTGAAATCAGAAAGAAACACAGCTATAAATTCGATTCTGTTGGGGCATATACATAGACAGATAGTTACATAGGTAGGACAACAAACGCAACTACGGCCTTTGTTTCACAGCCAGCCAAGTGAAAAACAGAAAATTCACATTTTTCCGTCATTCAAAGATACGCTTATTATAAATGGTTGAAAAGCTTTTTTAATGCTCTATTTATTGACGTATAAATTCAACATGGCGGTCATAAGAAATAATAAAGTTGGCTATGGTTTCAAAAAAACTAGAAGGCCTAGAAAAAATTTGTTAACGTCATTCGATTGGCCGTAGTAGCTTATACAAAACTACCAAATTTCAATAAATTTGTTTGCAAGATGGCGGCAATGTTTCAATTCTTCAAAAAACACAATTTTTAGTTTTTGTTCGATATTTTAGTAACCCCTGTAGATATCTTTAATATTGATACAGCACCTGATTGGGCTTAGAATAGCGCAACTTTTTTCCCATTTAAACAAACTCGTATCTCTTGCCGTTTCCGAAATCCCCATGTAGTTGCTTTTATTTGGGACACCCTGTATACAGGGTTACCGGTAATTCGGTACATTCCTTTGAGGATGTGGTAGGGGAGGTGATAAAGAGTAAATTAAACCCTAATATGTATTATGCAAAAGTGCATATTTTTTCAGATATTTAAATTTTTTGTTTTTTCTTTAAAAGGTAGACCTTAAACTCTTAAAACTTAGTTTTCCAAAAATCTGCTGTTCATATTTTTAATCTTCTAACCAGAATACATATCCAAAAGAAAATATGGACTTACGTCTTTCTTCACTTTCAGGGCCCATAATTTGGGTTACTTGTTTAGTTTTCCACCAGTTTCGGCAGCGCGTTTATCCGAAATATCCCGTTTGTTTCTCGTTCTGTTGTTAAAACCTGTTTTTAGTCAACTTTAAAAAACAATAAAACAACCAAAAATTGTTAGCTTAAAAAAAATACTTTTTAAGTAACCTGCCAGCATACTTTTAATTTACCATCTGAATCTTCTAAGAAAATAAAGTGGAGAGCGAATATAAAGACATGGAGGCAGAAGAACAAGCTGGTTTTAGGGCGGGTAGATCGACTTCAGATCATCTCTTTTGTATAACCCAAGTTATTGAAAAGAAAATGGCATACGGACAAGAGCTGCATCTGTTTTACGTCGATTTGGAGAAGGCATATGATAGTATACCACTAAATCTATTTTGGAAAGCGTTGGAAAACACAAACATGAGCGTACAACTAATTAAGGCCATCAGAGTTATACCGCAATAGTAAGGCAAAAGTTAAAATAAAAGCAAAACTAACCAAATGCTTTTAAGCGAATAAAGGTCTTAAACAAGGTTGCTGTATCTCGCCTACACTCTTCAAGATATGCTTGGAACAAGTCCTTAACGTATGGAAGAGAAAATGCCAAAACATGGGAATTCCGTTGGACGAAACCACCTTGTATACTTTATGTTTCGCCGATGATCAGATAGTAGTGGCTCAGGATTATGACGACCTCGAATATATGACACGAAAACTAATAGAAGAGTACAATAAGTGGGGACTAGAGGTTAATCTCAATAAGACAGAGTATATGTGTATCGGTGGAATGAAATAGGATCTAATCTTAAATACCGGGCAGCGACTTCAGTCCTGCTGACGGAACACTAGACAAAGCTATAAAAGATCAAAACGTACAAGGAAGAAAAGCAATAACTTTATTAAATGGAATAATTTGGGACCAAAGTATATCAAAACATAACGAAAAGCTTATATATAACACCATTGTAAAAAGTATTATTACATACGGCTCAGAAGTATGGCCAATCAAGGATAGAACAGAAAAAATGCTTTCCGCTACGAAGATGGACTATTGGAGAAGAGCAGCAGGGAAATAAAAAAAAAGATAGTTACAAATCAAAGAATAAGAGAAATTATGACAGTGGGTGAACGTACTTTAGTGGATGATATAAGAAGAAAACAACTGGTGTGGTACGGACATGTACAAAGAATGAATGATGAAAGACTACCTAAACAAATACTACAATGGAAACCAACTGGCCGAAGAAAACGAGGACGGCCAAGGAGAAGCTGGAGAGAAGGAATAGACAGTGAAATAAGAATAAGAGGCCTAGATGATGAATTATGGGCAAACAGAAATGAGTGGAGATTGGGTATCGGAAGACGTAGAACGTTGTGAAACCGATAAATCTATATATATATATATATATATATATATATATCTTCTAATGCTAGTTTTTTCCGGTACTTCCGGCAAGAAAAACTTTAATACTTAAGTAAATTTGGCCACTGAACTTATTTTTTTTGGTATTAGTGGTTTCTTGATAGGGGAGGGTAATTATTATTTTTCTAGCTGGGAGTTGGCCATGCACGATACTACAAAAGGGATAAAATAGGATTTGTGGGTTTATAGAACGCAAATACGTTTAACTTGTCTTGTTTAAGATTCAAATTTAAACCCTCTATATATTTTCTAATATTTATATCGTAAATACGTTAGAGCATAAATATGGGGCATACCCATTCATTCTCACACCCGATACTTGAAGCCAGGACCCCTATTTAATTCTTAATGTTCCTTTTTCCGGTAGACAGGATTTCGGTTACTGCGCATGCGTTAGTTTTGATGGTTTTGGAACATACTCCGATACGTGACTAGATTATTTGACCACTGTCAAAAGTTTAGGGTTATGTCTATTATTTTTTTCTAAAAACTAGCTGATTGGGTGAAAATGTATCAAATTGTGGATTAAAATTGTAGTTTTTCTAAAAATAATTATGCAGATTTATTGTGAAGAGTGTTTAATGGCATTTATAAACCACTCTTAACTTTATTGACAAATCATGAAGAAAAATACAAGTAGTTACCTATGGAATGGCACTCCCTTACTTCTCCAGGACATTTTTCCAAAAACCACACAAGTTTTATGTGAAATATGTGAAATAAACGCAAAACACCGCAAAATGTAAATAAGCAACAAAGATGGCCTCCATCCACACGGCAGCTGTGTGTCTACATAACAAGACACACGTATGCGCAGTTGAAAATTCAGAGCCAGGAGTCACTGCAGAAACCAACATGTCTTGGCACAGTCACATGGCAGATATAGCTAAAAGGGCGTCCCAAAAGCTTGGGGTGCTATTTCGTACAAGACATCTGTATACACCAAGCCAACTGCTGATACTCTACAAAGCCCAGATTCGACCAACTATGGAGTACTGCTCACATATATGGAGTGCGGCACCCAAACATACCTTAATGCTTTTGAACACCGTGCAAAAACGAGCTGTCAAGCTGATCAATGACCCCGCACTTACCCGTAGCTTGGATAGTCTCGAACATCAAAGAACTGTGGGCGATCTATCTCTCTTCTACAGGTATTATCACGGAAAATACGTATGATCCCCCCGGGAGTAGCACCTACTAGGCGAACACGTCAAACAGATAGAAACGATCTATTTACTGTCAAAATAGAGGCACCAAGAACCTCATTATATCAGAATTCATATCTCTGGAGAACAGCATCGCTGTGGAATAAACTCCCTGCGACAGTTTATTTAAGCTTGGGGTGCTATTTCGTACAAGACATCTGTATACACCAAGCCAACTGCTGATACTCTACAAAGCCCAGATTCGACCAACTATGGAGTACTGCTCACATATATGGAGTGCGGCACCCAAACATACCTTAATGCTTTTGAACACCGTGCAAAAACGAGCTGTCAAGCTGATCAATGACCCCGCACTTACCCGTTGCTTGGATAGTCTCGAACATCGAAGAACTGTGGGCGATCTATCTCTCTTCTACAGGTATTATCACGGAAAATACGTATGATCCCCCCGGGAGTAGCACCTACTAGGCGAACACGTCAAACAGATGGAAACGATCTATTTACTGTCAAAATAGAGGCACCAAGAACCTCATTATATCAGAATTCATATCTCTGGAGAACAGCATCGCTGTGGAATAAACTCCCTGCGACAGTTTTCCCTACAGGTTACAACCACCCTTTCAAAACCAACATTTCCGCGTACTTGCCGCTTCTCGAGCGTGATAGGGATCTCCTTGCGAGTGTGCATAACCGTAAACAAAAAAGTTCGCGAATTTAAATTTGCCATTGTTTCCAAAGCCAGCTATGAGGGCTTCACTTTTCGATTCTTTGAACATGTATATATGTTATAACGTATTTGTGCATGAAATATTTAAAAGAAATAAAAACGCGACAAACTGTTTAATGTCAAATTTATTTAAATCAAAATCAATGGATGAAAATATCGGTGCTTTATACTTTAGCTTGAGAGATGCACCTTCTATCCTTGTTAATTAACATAGACGTTGGAAAATATAAATAAACGATTTTTGACCAAAAGTATACTTGACCGGGAGAGACGGACAAACATGTTTGTTTATAGGTCGCATGATGAATGACGTCATTCACCGCTCACAATTTGAAACGCCAACAACTTTGACAAGAAAATAACAACCAAAAACTGTGAGTTTCACTGACTTTGATGAGTTTGTCGCGTCTCTATTTTGATGATAAGATGTGTTACATACAGGGTCTATAATAAAACCAAATGTCTTAGAGCAAAACACTGGTCCAAAAAATCGAAAAGTGAAGCAATCATAGCTTGCTTTGGAAATAACACAGGTGCTGTGTGGGTGGACCAGTTGCTGTGTGGGTGGATGATTTGTTGTTTGTGGTGTTTTGTGTTTGTCATATAAAATTGTGTTTTTTTGTGAGAAATGGGAAATAATTCACTTAAAACATGTCCGTTTCGTGGGCAAATATACGAGAGAAGTAAGGGAATACCATTCCATAGGAAAGTACTTGTATTTTTCTATATAATTTGTTAAATAAGTTAAATGTGGTTTATAGATGCCATTAATTTTAGAAAAGCTAGGTTTTTCATCCGCACTTTGATAATTTTTACCCGATCAACTAGTTTTTAGAAAAAAAAATAAGGAATGACATAAAATTTTTGACAATTTTCAAATAATGTAGTAGCGTATCGGAGTATGTTTCAAAACCACCAAAAATAACGCAGTCGCAGTTACCTAAATCCTATCTACCCGAAAAAGGAACATTAAGATTTGCCTTCCCTCTTAGAAAATTAAACTTATTCGAAGGTGTACCCTGTATTGTTTTTCTAAGGTATTTGAGTATAACTAACGCTAGCTGTTGGTAAAAAGACAAAAGACGTTTGTCTATTAATGTATGGGACCCTGGTTCCAATTCAACTTAGACCTAGGTAATGGTAATAAACAACTTTAAGGTTTAGGTGCAATTTTTTTTCTTTATCATAAGACTTGAGACATAAAGGGTTATTTTAAAAATAGAGCTTTTTAAAATAATTTTTCATTCAGGGATTTTTTTAACATCGGATGTTAAACTTAAATCAGTTTTACTTCTCTGCTTGATCCACCAAAATGTATCATGTACTAGTAAAAAATATCTTTGTGTAAAAACAAAATATTTTAAATTTTGAAGCGTTTTTTACTTTTTTGACAAAACCGAATTTTTTATTAGACCTAATACTAATGACTTTCTGGTGAACTAAATCTATGTTTTCTGCAGCCATTCCACGGGAACAAGCCACTGGCTAGACCCGCGCCTTTCGAAATTTCAAAAGAAAACCCTAGAAGACTGTTTAGACGACGAACTTCCTTACGGCTGGGAGAAAATCAGCGATCCTCATTACGGCACCTACTTTATTGATCACGTTAACAGGAAAACACAGGTAAAAAAACATACTGACCCACGTCTTAACTAACATTTTTACCTTCATTAATTAATTCTTTTTATTTTGATAGGAAAATAGCCAATTACAGTTACACTCCCTTTAGGCGGACAAATTTGTTGGAACCAAGCTCTTCCCTATTTCTTTACATGTGAAATTCACTTCTATAACCGGACACTCTAATAAGCGGACGCGGACAATTTTTTTTGGTTAAAAAATTCTGAAACCTCCCTTAACCGGACGCGAAGCTCTGACAACGGGACGGAGCGCTGCACGACATGGACATAAATATTATGTAGTATAGAAATAAAATTTCGGACTTCCATTGTCTTTATTTATTTTAAAACACGACGTTTCGGTTAGTAAGTATCTTTAACCGTTATCAAGTGTAAACTAAACAATCTAGTCTCTAGGCTACTACTTATACTACTTGGTGTGCAGTCAGGTGTGACGGCCCGCCCTTTCCGTTTTAAAGTGAGGACTAATACTATTTACAACATATTTGATTCAGTTGGGTAGTTTTTTTTATTTGTCAAACACACTGTGTTTATTGTATTACAATCTAGTCAGTAAGACTAATTAGCAATTTTGTTTTGACTTAATTTACTAAAAAGTCAGATTTAAAGTTAGGGTTCACTCAACAGTTCTCCCCGCTTTGTTTAGTCTGTAACTCACAATTGTTTTGTGTTTATAGCATTATTTTGATTTATGTAATTCACTTAGTTTACTAGCTCAAACGGCTTCGCTCTTTTTAGTCTTCGAACTAGCATAGTATTGTCTAGAAGCTGAGTTGCTTCCACATTCACATGCCTATGGAGTCTATCTTCATGGCTTTTTGCGTACTTTTTTATAGTCTCTGCTACAGTTTCGATTTTTAGATCTCGATGAAGGTCACTATTTCGAACGTACCAAGGTACATTCACAATGTTTCTTAATACTTTATTTTGAAATCTCTGTAAAACTAGAATGTTACTCTCTTTAGCACAACCCCATAGTTGAATACCATATGTCCATACTGGTTTCAGTATTTGTCTATAAAGCAGTAACTTATTATGAATTGTTAAATTGGCCAGTTCATTTTTCTATACCTTATCTCAAGTTCTTCTTTTTTTTTCTTAACAAGTGCGTTCCAGCGCAATTTGGCATCAAGTGTTATACCGAGATATTTTGCCTGATTTGAATATGATACGGGAATGTTGTTAATTGTTAGTTGTAGGTGATTTATATTTTTGTTTGTAAAATCAACATGAATTAATTTGGTTTCATTTAATTTTATTCGCCACTTTGTGGTCCAACTGTGAACTTCGGTGACTGCATCCTGAAGTTTTTCTATGCATTTTGCAATAGATTTTTCTACCGTCAATAAACCAGTATCATCGGCAAATGTTGCTAAGTTACAATTTTCTGGCTCTGGGATATCGCAAGTGAATAATAAGTATAGATAGGGGCCTAGTACGCTACCTTGGGGCACGCCTGCTTGAATTTCTCTTAAATTTGAGTATGAGTCTTCCTGTTTTACTCTAAAATGTCTATCAGATATGTATGATTCCAAAATATCCGAATATTGTTTTGGCAGAAACTGTTTTAGTTTAAAATTAAGGCCTTTATTCCACACTTTGTCAAATGCTTGTGCTATATCTAGAAAAACTGCAGAACAAACTTTTTCCTCTTCTAGTGCTTTTTCTCTTATATTAGTAATTACGTGTACTTGATCTATCGTGGTAAATAGTAATAATAGATCTATTTGAAATGGCGCCTAGTAAGAAACTTCTTAGTTTACGTGAAAAAATTGAAGTTATTAACGTTTCGGAGAAGAAACATCTATCAGCACGAAAGATCGCTGCGTAAATTGTTAATAAATATATATTAAAATTTCGCAGTTCTCTCTCATAAGCGGACACCTCCAATAAACGGACAAAATCGACGAAACTGTGAGTGTCCGCTTATAGGAGGTTTCACTGTATAACGTAAAATATTGTTTCAAGAAAAGGTGGTGCAGCAGTGTGTAAGAACTTGCCGTACCTCCAGATATAATTTTACAACAGATTTTTGTTTATCTCATGTTTTGAATTAGTATGAAAACCCTGTCATCCAAGCCAAAAGAGCAGCGTGTCAGACTTCGGCACCGCCCAGGGTGCAGAATCGTTCCTTCACCAAAGATCCAGCTGAGCTGTGCGGTCAGCGGTTCCGAACATCTCTTGTCAAATCTTCGCGAGGACTCGGCTTCACGATTGTGGGAGGGGATGATAACGTGGATGAGTTTTTACAAATCAAGTCGGTCGTACCCAAAGGTAACGCCAATTTTAAAAAAATTATAGTTTCAGTTTAAATTATTACTGTATGTAAGATAAAAACAACTGCATATGCAGAAAATATGTAGTATGTAAGAAAAAGGGATACAAGTTTACCCACAGCCAATACCTGTCCTCTGTACGCCCCGGTAAAGTAGAGGGAGGAAATTTATGACACCGGTTGTTTTCCCTAGCGCGGCGATCTTTTCTTTCCACAGTTTGTAAAGAAAATCGATCGAGGGTAATTGTACATAAAATATTGAAAATTTAGACGATAACTATATATCGTATAATCCTTTTTTTTAAGCTTGTTCTTTTTTATAAAATTTAATGCCGTGTCTACCACAAACTAAAGTTTATGACTTCCCCAGCGAAACAAATAAGAGAGGGGTCTGTTTTAGATTCAAATTCTGTCATATTGATTTAAGAACTACCTAACGAATTAAATTCTCAAAAATACCACCGGTCTGTGCTAAACGGTATCCGAGCCCGTTATAAAATTCAGTTTGGCTTTTTGCATAGCCCCATAAAAAAATCATTGGAGGATTTAATTTTGTCTGATGCTCTTTGTCAAATATATGGGGTCTTTATCGTGCTAGCGCCATCTACGCTCTTAACACGGGACCACCGGCTTAACGTGACTTCACAACCACGGTCTTGTATTGATCATCAACTTTTCCTACTTCGTTGATGCCCAAACTACGTCCAAGACAAGCTTTACCCTTTCCTCCGATGAATCTATATTCACATACGGATAGTAGGATATATTCAATTCAATTTCAATTAAAAAAAGCTTTATTGACTGAAGAATTTTTTCTTATTGACAAAGCAAGAACTTAAGACTAAAGTAAATAGTAATCATAACAAAAACATTTCATGTAAAAAAAGCCAAGTTTAGAAAAATATTTCCAAACTAGTAAGAACCTTTCATTTTGAAATTTGTATTGGAAAACTTGGCTTTACTTTTATCTCAATTCTTTTTCCGGAATGCCATTTTCGCGTACTTGGCTTTTTTTACATGAAATGTTTTTGTTATGAAGTGCACAATGTTACTTTTACATAATTTTACATTTATAGGGGAGGGAAGTAAATTAAAATTGTCGTGTTTTTAAATTTTGTCCTATAGTTTTATCATAGTTCCTATCAGTCTTCCAATGCTCAGCTCTCTAGCGTTTCTGGAAGTGGGTAATGTTACTTTTACATAACTTTACATTTATAGGGGAGGAGAGTAAATGAAAATATTGGACTTTTTAAATTTTTTCCCATGGTTTTATCATAATTTCTATCAGAATTCCAATGCTCAGCTCTCTAGCATTTCTGGAAGTGGGCAATGTTAGTTTTATATAAATTTACATTTATAGGAGAGGGAAGTAAATTAAAATGTTGGTGTTTTTAAATTTTTTCATATAGTTTTATCATATTGTCTTTCAGTCTTAAAAGGTTCAGCTCTCTAGCGTTTCTGAAAGTGGGCAGTGTTACTTTTACATAACTTTACATTAATAGAGGAAGGAAATAAATTAGAATTTTGGGGTGTTTTAATTTTTTTCTATAACTTTATCATAGTTACTATCGGTCTTCCAAAGCTCAGCTCTCTAGTATGTCTGGAAGTAGACAATGTTACTTTTACTTAACTTTACATTTATAGGGAAGGGAAGTAAATTAGAATTTTGGGGTGTTTTAATTTTTTCCTATAGTTTTATCATAGTTCCTATTAGTCTGCTAAAGCTCAACTCTCTAGCATTTCTGGAAGTGGGCAATGCTACTTTTACATAACTTTAAATGTATAGGGGAGGGGAGTAAATTAAAATTTTGGGGTTTTTTGATTTTTTCCTATAGTTTTATTATAGTTCCTATCAGTCTGCCAAAGCTCAACTCTCTAGCATTTCTGGAAGTGGGCGATACTAATTGTACATAACTTTAAATGTATCGGGGAGGGGAGTAAATTAAAATTTTGGGGTTTTTTGATTTTTTTCCAGGGGTTTGGTCATAATTTCTATCAGTCTGCCAAATTTCAACTTTGTAGCATGTCTGGAAGTACAGTAGAATATTGATGATCTATACATGAGTGAGTCAGTGAGTGAGTGGCAATTTCGACGTTTTTTGAAATTTCGTAACTACTTTACTACTTTATGGAATTCCATGAAACTGGAGGGGTTGTTAACTCCATGGAGATCTACGACTATGCAAAGTTTGAGATTCATAGCTCATTCCGAAGTAGAGTTTTAGGTAGGTCAGGTTTCCAGAAAAGATGGTTACGGCGCGCGAACTTGGCGAGGCACTGCCGTGCCCTCAGATACAGCAGTACCACTAAAAACAACATTTTCTAGTCGCACATTCACACACACAATCATAGCACCCTTTTAGGCCATTCAGAATGTTCGAAGTTATGCGCAATTACGAGCACGGACAATCTGGAACATTTTTTTAGGGCGAAAATTATTACTTGACTTGTCACCATTCAAGAAGTGGACTATTAAAAACGTGAACATTTGATTTTTAAAATTTTATTAAATGTGAGTTATTTAGTTTTTTAAACACCTAGATCGGATAATAAAATAAATCGTCTGTCTCAATACACGATAACTCAAGAACACCTCAAACGATTTTAACCCAATATGATACACAAGTTTTATGTCGGCATTAGATTTTGGTTAAAAAAAAAGGGTTAGTTAAAAGTATTATTTAACTAATTTTACGTTAAAACTATCAACTTTATTAACTTTTCTTGTCTTATCGATTGTTGTTTAAAAATGTTCCTTTTGTATTTAAAACAACATACATAAAACTGTGAGCATTTAAAGCGAGGAGTAAACAGCTAACCAAAAATGTGTACACCGATTTTGCTAAGATTGTGAGGGATTGTGGTAAGATTGTGAGGGATTGCTAGCGATTGTGGAGGACTGTGCAGCGGTGTAGCGTGCCTGAAGGGGCGGGGGGGCGACAGCCCATCAAAAATTCTTGCGACCAAAAAAAAAAACAGGTCATCATGTGTATAGTTTCCTTTGAAAGGGATGGTAAGATTGTGAGGGGTTGTGGTAAGATTGGGCCTGATTGGGACAGACTGTGTAAACATTATGAAGGATTGTGGGATGAAGGATTGTGAAAGATTGTGAGTGATTGGGATGGATTGTGTAAAGATTGTGAAGGATTGTGAAGGATTGTGGTAAGATTGTGAAGGATTGTGGTAAGATTGTGAAGGATTGTGGTAAGATTGTGAGGGATTGGGAGGGATTGTGTAAAGATTGTGAAAGATTGTGAGAAATGTGTACACCGATTGTGAGAGCTGTTCACCCCTCGATTTAAAGTAACATTTCGTCAATATTTTCTAATAATTTTCGTTTTTACTTTAAAAGGCATTACTACTCATAGTTATAATATTTATATTGAAAAAGTGCTAAATGAGCTCCGTGGAACTACTTTTGAGTCTCAATACTACCTCTGCCGTCCCCCTATGGTCTCGACCACCCTCCCGCGTCCTATAACTACGCTGTGGTCTACCATTACCTTAGTTAGGGTTAGACGCAGCCCACGAGAAAGACCGGCCCGGGCGCGGAAATATCACGTGACCGTAGGAGTCCCACAAAAAAATGCCTCACGGCCCGTTGTCATTTTAAAACATGTGTGTGTTCAGTTTTGGTATGTTTGTTTACGTCGATTTTTTTTAGCTCACACATATACTATACTATAGTAGTGTGAGCTATGGTAATCCTAATTTTTTCGAGGAAAAAAAAGTTGCTCCGATTTCAAAAATTTTTATATATCTTTGCGTTTCAGATGATTTTGAAACTTTTTTGTTGCGCCGTCTGTCTGTCTGTCTGTCTGTCTGTCTGTATGTCTGTCTGTCTGTATGTCTGTAACGACCAACGCGCATAACTCAAAAACCGCTTGGCCGATTTTAATGAAATTTGGTACTTAGGCTGGGTCTTGGGTCGAGATGGTCCCATTTAATGAACAAAATCCACCGAACACAAACCAAATAAAAGGGTGGGGGTAGATTTCAAAAATTAGAGTTTATGTGAAAATATGGCGTGTGTGATATCAAACGAAAGGTAATTGAGTCTGGAATTAAACAAAATACATTTTAATTTATTTAAAAAAAAGGGTGGGGGTATATTTCAAAAATTAGAGTTTAAGTGAAAATATGGCCTGTGTGATATCAAACGAAAGGTAATTGAGTCCGGAGTTTAACAGAATACATTTTAGTTTTTGTTTTTTTTTTAAGGGTGGAGGTAGATTTCAAAAATTTGAGATTAAGGCAAGACATGGCTTGTGGTATTAAACAAAAGGTAATTTAGTCTGGAGTTGAATAAAATATATTTCAGTTTTTAGTTATATTAGCTCACACGTACACTATAACTATAGTACCTAGTGTGAGCTTAGGGGCCCATATATTGGCAGAGTATTTAATTCGGGCACGAATTTTATGTGAATTTTAAATTAAAATAACGCAGCCCACGAAAAAGACTGTAGTGGGCTGCGTTAAAATAATTAATGGCTAATGAGTAAATTATAAAGAAAATACCTAAGATAAACAATGCCGCGAACGTGTAATTAGTGTTGTTCCTTGTCGGTCCAACCATAAAACTGAAACCTAATATGTTGCAAACGGGAAAGAAGTGGTAAAAGATAAGATCTTGGATAAGATTGATCAAGTAATAGACATCCTTAGTGACATTTTCGATAGTGAGAGTGAAAAATGTGTTCAGTTGTCATTTCTTATTGAACGATTAGGTCTCTTGAAAAGGTAACCTGAGAATCGAAGATATGGTGGATACACTTTAATGTTGGCTTCATCTTTGTTTATCCAGTTATCCAGTGCATACACGTCAATTTACAATTCTAAGGTAATATGTCTTCCGCACCCTCGAAATATTAAAAAACTGATTTGTAAAATATTGTTAACAGATAGTAATCTCTCTGGTAGTGTGAAATATTTAAAAAGTAAGATACAGCTTTTAAAAGAACATGAGTTGGTAGTTAACTTACACTTTATTGAAATAGATATTAAACTTTGTGCTGGGTAATTTTTCAAAAAATTATTGACGACCACTACATTCAGTTCATTGAATGGGAAAACCATCTCACTTATTCACAAAATCACTTGTTTCTTTTTAATAAATTATTGTGAAATGTTTTATATTGAAAATTTTTCTTCAGATAACTCTAGCGAGTGTTTTTGTGGAGAAAAACTATTGTCAAAGCTTGAATAAATTAGTTTAAGGGCATGTAAAGTTTTTAAAATAATTTAATTAAATAGCACAATGATTTAGTGTCTGCTAATAAATTTTTGAATTTTTGAAGAACTTAAAGATGATGACAGTCAAAGAAAAATTTAAAAACTAAAAGCTTAGGTTTGATATGTCCTATTTTGAAAGACTTGTATAGATTTGAAGTTACTAACGATATTATGTACCTAATATATGTACCTGAAGATATTAGAGTGCAAATTTTGTATAATTTTTTATTTTATAGATTCAGTTCTTTTATCCATAATAAACACAATATTTATTTCAATTTTTGCCTATAAAAGAACAAAAATTTTTTGTTAATTTATTTAAATTGTGTAAAAACATATCATATATTAAGCAATACAATAAGAATCCTGGGACTCCTAAGATCACGTGACCGCCGACTTGCTTATAACGCGCCATGGCCGGCCTTTAGCGTTGGCTGCGAGGGTTAGACAAAAAATACATGAAAAAAAACCTTAAATTAAATAATAGCTAAGCAATAGATTGGTAAACTGTGGTGTAAAAAAATTGACTTTTGTGAATGTGAAACGAAAATCAATAACAAGAATAACACTTTAAAATTCTGTTTGTTTGTAAAAGTAAGTGAATTATTTACATTTAGGAACAAGCAGAATTTTAAGGTATTATTCTGGTTGTTTATCACCCCGTTTGATGAATGCACTTACATAAAACTAAAAAGTTGATCTTTCGCAAACCAAGTATTTATTATATACTGATATTTTCGCTATACTGGCAACGTTGGTCTGTTCTCCCATGCAATCCTTATGGCCCATACAAAAATCCTACCCCTAGATAGAAGGCTGGCCACGCGATACAACTAACACACGGTGGATAGAATAGACCGGTGTTCGGATCTTATATATATATATGTCGAATTTTCACGTCACTGGTGGTCCAGCTGATTTTCATAAACAAAAGTTGGATATGAACAACTAATATTTTTTGAATTTTTTGAAAACTAATGCAATTTTCCTACTGTTTTTTAGTATATTCTTATAAAATAACATTTTTCAGACATACCAGTCGTTATTTTTTTTTAGCCCGCTTCATTTCTCTTTACACAAAAATTAAAATTCGAAGAAAATAATGTGTTCGTTTCAGCTTCAAAAATCATCCACTGGCCTTTGTTTGCTAACCAATAGTTCTCGGTTCACCTTTGATACTAAACGATCACATTCAGTTTGACTTGTAGTTTAAGTTTTGTGTAATAAAAAATAAAGTGGGCTAAAAAAAAATAACGACAATACGTCTAGAAAATTACATTTTATAAGGATGTGCTAGAAAACAGTACGAAAGTTGCCTTAGTATTCAAAAAATTCAAAAAATATTAGTTGTTCCGTTGTTCATATCTGGGGTACGTTCAGATTGAAACGTCGGGCGAGACGTCTTGCCGAGCGAATGATGTCATGGGTAAATCGCCGGACGTCTTTGAACGGTATGGATGTAATAAACATAACCTTATAATATATATATTTTTTAAATTATTGATAAATTTGATCAGATTTAAAAATTTGTTACAGTTTATTTAGTAGAGTTAACATAAACACAAATAAGTGTTTTTTTTGTTTTGAAAAATGGAAATAGACAGTCTTTTGGAGTACCCGACTTTTGGTGGCTGACAGAGTTTTATTAGACAAATAAAGTTTTGTTTTAGATTTAAAAGTTGTGTTTTCTGCAAATTTATTTTTTTTGTTGTACAAGCAATACAGGTTTTAAGTTCCTCTGCTCAACACAGGAAATAAATACATTTGAATGTGCAATATATTATAATAGTGTATGACAGTGAGAATGCGAAAGAAGACTAATTCTCAAAAGTGTTTGCTGGGGCGTTGAGAGATCTTCAATTACATTATATCAAACCTCTTTATATGGTTACATTATTTACTATTAAATAAAGAAAACAAATATACATAGTTTAAATGTCTTTTATTTTAATTTGAAAGCACAAAGTAATATCTAGGTATAATATTATTTATATTCCTATAACAATTTGTCCAAATAAAAATCCATTCTCTACATTCTCCTAAGTAGAAACTAAACAGTCAAAATGAAATTATGTAAAGGATTCATTTGCATCTGAAGAGTGTTTTCCTAAAAGGAGTGCTGCAAGAGGATTCTGCTTGAAAAACTGCTTGATACTCTAAAAACAACTCACACTGCCAAGGGTTATTCCAAAGCCAACTGTCTTCATTGCATGGAGCGATGTGAAACCTGTAACCAATACAGTTTTGAGGGTCGATTTACACAGCAACATAACAAAAAATGGAATTTTAGGGTTAATTTTGGTATTTTCGTTTTTTTTTCTGCCAGTTGATTATGGTAAAATGGAGCTTTAAAACAAGGCATTAACTTTATCCATTGTGCTATGTTACTATGGGTAAACCATCATGCATACCCTAGCTAAAATCCCACAAAGAAAAATACTCTGTCAATCTATGTGCACCTAAGCTCACACTAGGTACTATAGTTATAGTATGCGTGTGAGCTAATATAACTAAAAACTGAAATATATTACCTTTCGTTTGATACCACACTAGCCATGTTTTGACTTAAACTCTAATTTTTGAAATCTACCTTCACCATTTTTTTTCAAAAAACTAAAATGTAGGTTGTTTAACTCCAGACTTAATTACCTTTTGTTTGATATCACACAATATCACTCCCACCCTTTTATTTGTCTTGCGTTCGGTCGATTTTGTTCATTTTGACCATCTCGACCGAAAACCCAAATTTCATTCAAATCAGGCAAGCGGTTTTTGAGTTATGCGCGTTGGTCGTTACAGACAGACAGAAAGACACACGGCGCGACAAAAAAGTTTCAAAATCATCTGAACCGCAAAGATGTATAAAAATTTTTAAAATCAGAGCAATTTTTTTTTTCTCGAAAAAATTAGGATCACCATAGCTCACACTACTACAGTATAGTAGTAGTGTGAGCTAATAGGTAACTACATTTAATGTTTTCTATACGAGATATAAAACAAACCCAACCATAACAAATTGTCTTGTCAGAGTTAACCATGTTGAATTGTCTCGAGTTTATAAATGGGACTTAACCCTTGTAAAGAAACTAAGAACTCACCTGTCAAAAGTCAAACAAGTGTTTTTTGTCTGCAAGAAAAAGTAAAATTTGATTATTTATTTATGGAAAATGCCACTTTTGTGTAATATGTTTTCGAAAATATAAAACAAAAAATAAAAAAATTGGGTTCATTTATATACCTACTGCGCAAGTCGAGCGTTTGTCACCCACCTCATAGAGAAGGGTGTAAAAGGCGATTCGCCCGACGTTATTTTCGGCCAATATGAACGAGAGTAACTTTCACCCAGTATGTAATCTGAACGGAATTGAGCGCGCCCGACTACATCCGACGTGCTATCTGAACGTACCCTTGATCTAACTTTTGTTTACAAAAATCAGCTGGACCACCAGTGACGTGAAAATTCGACATATATATATATAAGATCCGAACACCGGTCTGTTCTATCCACCGTGCAACTAACATTATATTTTTTACAACAGGGCCAGCGTGGTTAGATGGCCAACTTCAGATGGGTGACGTGATAGTGTACGTTAACGACACCTGCGTACTAGGATACACTCATAACCAAATCGTACGCCTTTTTCAATCAATAAGCGTTGGTTCGACGGTTTCTTTAGAAGTTTGCCGCGGGTACCCACTGCCTTTCGACCCTAATGATCCCAATACAGAGGTAAGAAGTTGACTTAAATATTATTTCTGACCGTTGAAATTGTAAATTATTTTAAATCCTGGGAATCTGTTAATAAAAATCTCTCTTTTGAGTTTGTGACAAAGGCGGCTGGTGACATTATAAATTGGGGGGGGGGACAAAAATGTATATTGCATGGAAAAGTAGATTAAAAAACTTACCTAAACACTTTTATTTTAACATTTTACAAACAAGCAGCTACTTGGTGTAGTTTTTAGTTTATTTGTTTATAGATAAAGTTTATTCGCCCTTTTTTTACATGTTCAAAGTGCTTGGATTAGCACCAGTTTCAGACTAATCATGGCCCTGTAGAGCAACCTCAAAAATCGCACAGAATTTTAAACAGTCTTTTAACCTACTAAGTATATGTCTATTCTTTGCCACATTTTCATTATGTTCGGTAATGTTTTGCCTGTAGGCACTATTGAATTGGCACCTAATGTCAGTCTTGCCTAGCATAGAAAATTCTATGTGGTTATTTAAATAAGTAGCACTTTATGTCTTTAAACTTTTCACTAAAGTGCTTGATATCACACATTCCATTTGCACGCAGGATCACTTCATGGATTGTTCGTAATAAGACAAATAAAACAAAAAAAAGCATTTCGTTTTTCACAACCGCACAACCAGTTTTTAACATCGTATAATTTTTTATTACTTGCCTTAAAATTTTGGTTAATTTTTAGGATTTTTAGGTCCGGTCTATGTGATTTTATTTGTAATCGAAGTTCATATGTCAACCACCGTATTTAAATTTGCACAATTAATTATTATAATACATTAAATTAAACTTCTCGGGCCCCCCTATAAAACGATATAGAAGATAAAGTACAGGTGTTTATAATAATGCCGAGAGAGGCCGCCAAAATCACTTCAGTTTTGAGTTTTGGCAATTTAAACATTTATTTATTTCTTACAAACACTAACCTTTAGAGCAACTTTTGGGGTCTTTTTTATTTCTTTGTGAGGCAGGCAATAAAAATATAAGAATTGTTTTGACGTATATCCAATAACAAAAAAGTTGACTTTTTTTTTGAAGTTTTTGAAAATTTTCAACTTTTGATTCTATTTTTCTGGATAACCATTACATCTACAACGGTAATATTTTTGGGTTAGTATAAGGAACTCCGTAGCTTCGTCGTGGCACAGTATCAACCACATGTTTTTTTTGAATTTTTTGGTGAAAATTTTCGTGGTCAAAGGGGTACCCAAAAAGTGCAGTTTTTTAATTTTTAAAAATATTTAACTTTGTAAAAATACATATTATAATACATTAAATTAAACTTCTCGGGGCCCTCTATAAAACGATATAAAAGATAAAGTACAGGTGTTTATAATAATGCCGAGAGAGGCCGCCAAAGTCACTTCAGTTTTGAGTTTTGGCAATTTAAACATTTATTTATTTCTTACAAACACTAACCTTTAGAGCAACTTTTGGGGTCTTTTTTATTTCTTTGTGAGGCAAGCAATAAAAATATAAGAATTGTTTTGACGTATATCCCATAACAAAAAAGTTGACTTTTTTTTAAATTTTTTGAAAATTTTCAATTTTTGAATGTATTTTTCTCGATAAACATTACATCTACAACGGTAATATTTTTAGGTTAGTATAAAGGACTCCGTAGCTTCGTCGTGGCACAGTATCAACCAAATGTTTTTTTTGAAATTTTTGGTGAAAATTTTCCTGACCAAAGGGGTACCCAAAAAGTGCAGTTTTTTAATTTTTTTAAATTGTTAACTTTGTAAAAATACATATTATAATACATTAAATTAAACTTCTCGGGGCCCTCTATAAAACGATATAAAAGATAAAGTACAGGTGTTTATAATAATGCCGAGAGAGGCCGCCAAAGTCACTTCAGTTTTGAGTTTTGGCAATTTAAACATTTATTTATTTCTTACAAACACTAACCTTTAGAGCAACTTTTGGGGTCTTTTATATTTCTTTGTGAGGCAAGCAATAAAAATATAAGAATTGTTTTGACGTATATCCAATAACAAAAAAGTTGACTTTTTTTTAAATTTTTTGAAAATTTTCAATTTTTGAATGTATTTTTCTCGATAACCATTACATCTACAACGGTAATATTTTTAGGTTAGTATAAAGGACTCCGCAGCTTCGTCGTGGCACAGTATCAACCAAATGTTTTTTTTGAAATTTTTGGTGAAAATTTTCCTGACCAAAGGGGTACCCAAAAAGTGCAGTTTTTTAATTTTTTTAAATTGTTAACTTTGTAAAAATACATATTATAATACATTAAATTAAACTTCTCGGGGCCCTCTATAAAACGATATAAAAGATAAAGTACAGGTGTTTATAATAATGCCGAGAGAGGCCGCCAAAGTCACTTCAGTTTTGAGTTTTGGCAATTTAAACATTTATTTATTTCTTACAAACACTAACCTTTAGAGCAACTTTTGGGGTCTTTTATATTTCTTTGTGAGGCAAGCAATAAAAATATAAGAATTGTTTTGACGTATATCCAATAACAAAAAAGTTGACTTTTTTTTAAATTTTTTGAAAATTTTCAATTTTTGAATGTATTTTTCTCGATAACCATTACATCTACAACGGTAATATTTTTAGGTTAGTATAAAGGACTCCGCAGCTTCGTCGTGGCACAGTATCAACCAAATGTTTTTTTTGAAATTTTTGGTGAAAATTTTCCTGACCAAAGGGGTACCCAAAAAGTGCAGTTTTTTAATTTTTTTAAATTGTTAACTTTGTAAAAATACATATTATAATACATTAAATTAAACTTCTCGGGGCCCTCTATAAAACGATATAAAAGATAAAGTACAGGTGTTTATAATAATGCCGAGAGAGGCCGCCAAAGTCACTTCAGTTTTGAGTTTTGGCAATTTAAACATTTATTTATTTCTTACAAACACTAACCTATAGACCAACTTTTGGGGTCTTTTTTATTTCTTTGTGAGGCAAGCCATAAAAATATAAGAATTGTTTTGACGTATATCCAATAACAAAAAAGTTGACTTTTTTTTTGAAGTTTTTGAAAATTTTCAACTTTTGATTCTGTTTTTCTCGATAACCATTACATCTACAACGGTAATATTTTTAGGTTAGTATAAAGGACTCCGTAGCTTCGTCGTGGCACAGTATCAACCAAATGTTTTTTTTGAAATTTTTGGTGAAAATTTTCCTGACCAAAGGGGTACCCAAAAAGTGCAGTTTTTTAATTTTTTTAAATTGTTAACTTTGTAAAAATACATATTATAATACATTAAATTAAACTTCTCGGGGCCCTCTATAAAACGATATAAAAGATAAAGTACAGGTGTTTATAATAATGCCGAGAGAGGCCGCCAAAGTCACTTCAGTTTTGAGTTTTGGCAATTTAAACATTTATTTATTTCTTACAAACACTAACCTTTAGAGCAACTTTTGGGGTCTTTTATATTTCTTTGTGAGGCAAGCAATAAAAATATAAGAATTGTTTTGACGTATATCCAATAACAAAAAAGTTGACTTTTTTTTAAATTTTTTGAAAATTTTCAATTTTTGAATGTATTTTTCTCGATAACCATTACATCTACAACGGTAATATTTTTAGGTTAGTATAAAGCACTCCGTAGCTTCGTCGTGGCACAGTATCAACCAAATGTTTTTTTTGAAATTTTTGGTGAAAATTTTCCTGACCAAAGGGGTACCCAAAAAGTGCAGTTTTTTAATTTTTTTAAATTGTTAACTTTGTAAAAATACATATTATAATACATTAAATTAAACTTCTCGGGGCCCTCTATAAAACGATATAAAAGATAAAGTACAGGTGTTTATAATAATGCCGAGAGAGGCCGCCAAAGTCACTTCAGTTTTGAGTTTTGGCAATTTAAACATTTATTTATTTCTTACAAACACTAACCTTTAGAGCAACTTTTGGGGTCTTTTATATTTCTTTGTGGGGCAAGCAATAAAAATATAAGAATTGTTTTGACGTATATCCAATAACAAAAAAGTTGACTTTTTTTTAAATTTTTTGAAAATTTTCAATTTTTGAATGTATTTTTCTCGATAACCATTACATCTACAACGGTAATATTTTTAGGTTAGTACAAAGGACTCCGTAACTTCGTCGTGGCACAGTATCAACCAAATGTTTTTTTTTGAAATTTTTGGTGAAAATTTTCCTGACCAAAGGGGTACCCAAAAAGTGCAGTTTTTTAATTTTTTTAAATTGTTAACTTTGTAAAAATACATATTATAATACATTAAATTAAACTTCTCGGGGCCCTCTATAAAACGATATAAAAGATAAAGTACAGGTGTTTATAATAATGCCGAGAGAGGCCGCCAAAGTCACTTCAGTTTTGAGTTTTGGCAATTTAAACATTTATTTATTTCTTACAAACACTAACCTTTAGAGCAACTTTTGGGGTCTTTTATATTTCTTTGTGAGGCAAGCAATAAAAATATAAGAATTGTTTTGACGTATATCCAATAACAAAAAAGTTGACTTTTTTTTAAATTTTTTGAAAATTTTCAATTTTTGAATGTATTTTTCTCGATAACCATTACATCTACAACGGTAATATTTTTAGGTTAGTATAAAGGACTCCGCAGCTTCGTCGTGGCACAGTATCAACCAAATGTTTTTTTTGAAATTTTTGGTGAAAATTTTCCTGACCAAAGGGGTACCCAAAAAGTGCAGTTTTTTAATTTTTTTAAATTGTTAACTTTGTAAAAATACATATTATAATACATTAAATTAAACTTCTCGGGGCCCTCTATAAAACGATATAAAAGATAAAGTACAGGTGTTTATAATAATGCCGAGAGAGGCCGCCAAAGTCACTTCAGTTTTGAGTTTTGGCAATTTAAACATTTATTTATTTCTTACAAACACTAACCTTTAGAGCAACTTTTGGGGTCTTTTATATTTCTTTGTGAGGCAAGCAATAAAAATATAAGAATTGTTTTGACGTATATCCAATAACAAAAAAGTTGACTTTTTTTTAAATTTTTTGAAAATTTTCAATTTTTGAATGTATTTTTCTCGATAACCATTACATCTACAACGGTAATATTTTTAGGTTAGTATAAAGGACTCCGCAGCTTCGTCGTGGCACAGTATCAACCAAATGTTTTTTTTGAAATTTTTGGTGAAAATTTTCCTGACCAAAGGGGTACCCAAAAAGTGCAGTTTTTTAATTTTTTTAAATTGTTAACTTTGTAAAAATACATATTATAATACATTAAATTAAACTTCTCGGGGCCCTCTATAAAACGATATAAAAGATAAAGTACAGGTGTTTATAATAATGCCGAGAGAGGCCGCCAAAGTCACTTCAGTTTTGAGTTTTGGCAATTTAAACATTTATTTATTTCTTACAAACACTAACCTTTAGAGCAACTTTTGGGGTCTTTTATATTTCTTTGTGGGGCAAGCAATAAAAATATAAGAATTGTTTTGACGTATATCCAATAACAAAAAAGTTGACTTTTTTTTAAATTTTTTGAAAATTTTCAATTTTTGAATGTATTTTTCTCGATAACCATTACATCTACAACGGTAATATTTTTAGGTTAGTATAAAGGACTCCGTAACTTCGTCGTGGCACAGTATCAACCAAATGTTTTTTTTGAAATTTTTGGTGAAAATTTTCCTGACCAAAGGGGTACCCAAAAAGTGCAGTTTTTTAATTTTTTTAAATTGTTAACTTTGTTAAAATACATATTCTAATACATTAAATTAAACTTCTCGGGGCCCTCTATAAAACGATATAAAAGATAAAGTACAGGTGTTTATAATAATGCCGAGAGAGGCCGCCAAAGTCACTTCAGTTTTGAGTTTTGGCAATTTAAACATTTATTTATTTCTTACAAACACTAACCTTTAGAGCAACTTTTGGGGTCTTTTATATTTCTTTGTGAGGCAAGCAATAAAAATATAAGAATTGTTTTGACGTATATCCAATAACAAAAAAGTTGACTTTTTTTTAAATTTTTTGAAAATTTTCAATTTTTGAATGTATTTTTCTCGATAACCATTACATCTACAACGGTAATATTTTTAGGTTAGTATAAAGGACTCCGCAGCTTCGTCGTGGCACAGTATCAACCAAATGTTTTTTTTGAAATTTTTGGTGAAAATTTTCCTGACCAAAGGGGTACCCAAAAAGTGCAGTTTTTTAATTTTTTTAAATTGTTAACTTTGTAAAAATACATATTATAATACATTAAATTAAACTTCTCGGGGCCCTCTATAAAACGATATAAAAGATAAAGTACAGGTGTTTATAATAATGCCGAGAGAGGCCGCCAAAGTCACTTCAGTTTTGAGTTTTGGCAATTTAAACATTTATTTATTTCTTACAAACACTAACCTTTAGAGCAACTTTTGGGGTCTTTTATATTTCTTTGTGGGGCAAGCAATAAAAATATAAGAATTGTTTTGACGTATATCCAATAACAAAAAAGTTGACTTTTTTTTAAATTTTTTGAAAATTTTCAATTTTTGAATGTATTTTTCTCGATAACCATTACATCTACAACGGTAATATTTTTAGGTTAGTACAAAGGACTCCGTAACTTCGTCGTGGCACAGTATCAACCAAATGTTTTTTTTGAAATTTTTGGTGAAAATTTTCCTGACCAAAGGGGTACCCAAAAAGTGCAGTTTTTTAATTTTTTTAAATTGTTAACTTTGTTAAAATACATATTATAATACATTAAATTAAACTTCTCGGGGCCCTCTATAAAACGATATAAAAGATAAAGTACAGGTGTTTATAATAATGCCGAGAGAGGCCGCCAAAGTCACTTCAGTTTTGAGTTTTGGCAATTTAAACATTTATTTATTTCTTACAAACACTAACCTTTAGAGCAACTTTTGGGGTCTTTTATATTTCTTTGTGGGGCAAGCAATAAAAATATAAGAATTGTTTTGACGTATATCCAATAACAAAAAAGTTGACTTTTTTTTAAATTTTTTGAAAATTTTCAATTTTTGAATGTATTTTTCTCGATAACCATTACATCTACAACGGTAATATTTTTAGGTTAGTACAAAGGACTCCGTAACTTCGTCGTGGCACAGTATCAACCAAATGTTTTTTTTGAAATTTTTGGTGAAAATTTTCCTGACCAAAGGGGTACCCAAAAAGTGCAGTTTTTTAATTTTTTTAAATTGTTAACTTTGTTAAAATACATATTATAATACATTAAATTAAACTTCTCGGGGCCCTCTATAAAACGATATAAAAGATAAAGTACAGGTGTTTATAATAATGCCGATAGAGGCCGCCAAAGTCACTTCAGTTTTGAGTTTTGGCAATTTAAACATTTATTTATTTCTTACAAACACTAACCTTTAGAGCAACTTTTGGGGTCTTTTATATTTCTTTGTGAGGCAAGCAATAAAAATATAAGAATTGTTTTGACGTATATCCAATAACAAAAAAGTTGACTTTTTTTTAAATTTTTTGAAAATTTTCAATTTTTGAATGTATTTTTCTCGATAACCATTACATCTACAACGGTAATATTTTTAGGTTAGTATAAAGGACTCCGCAGCTTCGTCGTGGCACAGTATCAACCAAATGTTTTTTTTGAAATTTTTGGTGAAAATTTTCCTGACCAAAGGGGTACCCAAAAAGTGCAGTTTTTTAATTTTTTTAAATTGTTAACTTTGTAAAAATACATATTATAATACATTAAATTAAACTTCTCGGGGCCCTCTATAAAACGATATAAAAGATAAAGTACAGGTGTTTATAATAATGCCGAGAGAGGCCGCCAAAGTCACTTCAGTTTTGAGTTTTGGCAATTTAAACATTTATTTATTTCTTACAAACACTAACCTTTAGAGCAACTTTTGGGGTCTTTTATATTTCTTTGTGGGGCAAGCAATAAAAATATAAGAATTGTTTTGACGTATATCCAATAACAAAAAAGTTGACTTTTTTTTAAATTTTTTGAAAATTTTCAATTTTTGAATGTATTTTTCTCGATAACCATTACATCTACAACGGTAATATTTTTAGGTTAGTATAAAGGACTCCGTAACTTCGTCGTGGCACAGTATCAACCAAATGTTTTTTTTGAAATTTTTGGTGAAAATTTTCCTGACCAAAGGGGTACCCAAAAAGTGCAGTTTTTTAATTTTTTTAAATTGTTAACTTTGTTAAAATACATATTCTAATACATTAAATTAAACTTCTCGGGGCCCTCTATAAAACGATATAAAAGATAAAGTACAGGTGTTTATAATAATGCCGAGAGAGGCCGCCAAAGTCACTTCAGTTTTGAGTTTTGGCAATTTAAACATTTATTTATTTCTTACAAACACTAACCTTTAGAGCAACTTTTGGGGTCTTTTATATTTCTTTGTGAGGCAAGCAATAAAAATATAAGAATTGTTTTGACGTATATCCAATAACAAAAAAGTTGACTTTTTTTTAAATTTTTTGAAAATTTTCAATTTTTGAATGTATTTTTCTCGATAACCATTACATCTACAACGGTAATATTTTTAGGTTAGTATAAAGGACTCCGCAGCTTCGTCGTGGCACAGTATCAACCAAATGTTTTTTTTGAAATTTTTGGTGAAAATTTTCCTGACCAAAGGGGTACCCAAAAAGTGCAGTTTTTTAATTTTTTTAAATTGTTAACTTTGTAAAAATACATATTATAATACATTAAATTAAACTTCTCGGGGCCCTCTATAAAACGATATAAAAGATAAAGTACAGGTGTTTATAATAATGCCGAGAGAGGCCGCCAAAGTCACTTCAGTTTTGAGTTTTGGCAATTTAAACATTTATTTATTTCTTACAAACACTAACCTTTAGAGCAACTTTTGGGGTCTTTTATATTTCTTTGTGGGGCAAGCAATAAAAATATAAGAATTGTTTTGACGTATATCCAATAACAAAAAAGTTGACTTTTTTTTAAATTTTTTGAAAATTTTCAATTTTTGAATGTATTTTTCTCGATAACCATTACATCTACAACGGTAATATTTTTAGGTTAGTACAAAGGACTCCGTAACTTCGTCGTGGCACAGTATCAACCAAATGTTTTTTTTGAAATTTTTGGTGAAAATTTTCCTGACCAAAGGGGTACCCAAAAAGTGCAATTTTTTAATTTTTTTAAATTGTTAACTTTGTTAAAATACATATTATAATACATTAAATTAAACTTCTCGGGGCCCTCTATAAAACGATATAAAAGATAAAGTACAGGTGTTTATAATAATGCCGAGAGAGGCCGCCAAAGTCACTTCAGTTTTGAGTTTTGGCAATTTAAACATTTATTTATTTCTTACAAACACTAACCTTTAGAGCAACTTTTGGGGTCTTTTATATTTCTTTGTGGGGCAAGCAATAAAAATATAAGAATTGTTTTGACGTATATCCAATAACAAAAAAGTTGACTTTTTTTTAAATTTTTTGAAAATTTTCAATTTTTGAATGTATTTTTCTCGATAACCATTACATCTACAACGGTAATATTTTTAGGTTAGTACAAAGGACTCCGTAACTTCGTCGTGGCACAGTATCAACCAAATGTTTTTTTTGAAATTTTTGGTGAAAATTTTCCTGACCAAAGGGGTACCCAAAAAGTGCAGTTTTTTAATTTTTTTAAATTGTTAACTTTGTTAAAATACATATTATAATACATTAAATTAAACTTCTCGGGGCCCTCTATAAAACGATATAAAAGATAAAGTACAGGTGTTTATAATAATGCCGAGAGAGGCCGCCAAAGTCACTTCAGTTTTGAGTTTTGGCAATTTAAACATTTATTTATTTCTTACAAACACTAACCTTTAGAGCAACTTTTGGGGTCTTTTTTATTTCTTTGTGAGGCAAGCAATAAAAATATAAGAATTGTTTTGACGTATATCCAATAACAAAAAAGTTGACTTTTTTTTAAATTTTTTGAAAATTTTCAAGTTTTGAATGTATTTTTCTCGATAACCATTACATCTACAACGGTAATATTTTTAGGTTAGTATAAAGGACTCCGTAGCTTCGTCGTGGCACAGTATCAAGCAAATGTTTTTTTTGAAATTTTTGGTGAAAATTTTCCTGACCAAAGGGATACCCAAAAGTGCAGTTTTTTAATTTTTTTAAATTGTTAACTTTGTAAAAATATATATTATAATACATTAAATTAAACTTCTCGGGGCCCTCTATATAGCGATATAAAAGGTAAGGGACTGCTGTTTATATTAATGCCGAGAGAGGCCGCTAGAGGCACTTCAGTTTTGAGTTTTGGCAATTTAAACATTTATTTATTTCTTACAAACACTAACCTATAGACCAACTTTTCGGGTCTTTTTTATTTCTCTGTGAGGCAAGCAATGAAAATATTAGAATTGTTTTGACGTATATCCCATAACAAAAAAGTTGACTTTTTTTTTGAAGTTTTTGAAAATTTTTAACTTTTGATTCTATTTTTCTCGATAACCATTACATCTACAACGGTAATATTTTTAGGTTAGTATAAGGCACTCCGTAGCTTCGTCGTGGCACAGTATCAACCAAATGTTTTCTTGAAATTTTTGGTGAAAATTTTCCTGACCAAAGGGGTACCCAAAAAGTGCAGTTTTTTAATTTTTTTAAATTGTTAACTTTGTAAAAATACATATTATAATACATTAAATTAAACTTCTCGGGGCCCTCTATAAAACGATATAAAAGATAAAGTACAGGTGTTTATAATAATGCCGAGAGAGGCCGCCAAAGTCACTTCAGTTTTGAGTTTTGGCAATTTAAACATTTATTTATTTCTTACAAACACTAACCTTTAGAGCAACTTTTGGGGTCTTTTTTATTTCTTTGTGAGGCAAGCAATAAAAATATAAGAATTGTTTTGACGTATATCCAATAACAAAAAAGTTGACTTTTTTTTTTGAAGTTTTTGAAAATTTTCAACTTTTGATTCTGTTTTTCTCGATAACCATTACATCTACAACGGTAATATTTTTAGGTTAGTATAAAGGACCCCGTAGCTTCGTCGTTGCACAGTATCAACCAAATGTGTTTTTTTTGAAATTTTTGGTGAAAATTTTCCTGACCAAAGGGGTACCCAAAAAGTGCAGTTTTTAAATTTTTTTAAATTGTTAGCTTTGTAAAAATATATATTATAATACATTAAATTAAACTTCTCGGGCCCCCCTATAAAATGACATAAAAGATAAAGTACAGGTGTTTATAATAATGCCGAGAGAGGCCAAAGTCACTTCAGTTTTGAGTTTTGGCAATTTAAACATTTATTTATTTCTTACAAACACTAACCTTTAGAGCAACTTTTGGGGTCTTTTTTATTTCTTTGTGAGGCAAGCCATAAAAATATAACAATTGTTTTGACGTATATCCAATAGCAAAAAAGTTGACTTTTTTTTTAAATTTTTTGAAAATTTTCAATTTTTGAATGTATTTTTCTCGATAACCATTACATCTACAACGGTAATATTTTTAGGTTAGTATAAGGCACTCCGTAGCTTCGTCGTTGCACAGTATCAACCAAATGTTTTTTTTTTGAAATTTTTGTTGAAAATTTTCCTGACCAAAGGGGTACCCAAAAAGTGCAGTTTTTAAATTTTTTTAAATTGATAACTTTGTAAAAATATATATTATAATACATTAAATTAAACTTCTCGGGCCCCCCTATAAAACGATATAAAAGATAAAGTACAGGTGTTTATAATAATGCCGAGAGAGGCCGCCAAAGTCACTTCAGTTTTGAGTTTTGGCAATTTAAACATTTATTTATTTCTTACAAACACTAACCTTTAGAGCAACTTTTGGGGTCTTTTTTATTTCTTTGTGAGGCAAGCAATAAAAATATAAGAATTGTTTTGACGTATACCCAATACCAAAAAAGTAGACTTTTTTTTTGAAGTTTTTGAAAATTTTCAACTTTTGATTCTATTTTTCTCGATAACCATTGCATCTACAACGGTAATATTTTTGGGTTAGTATAAGGAACTCCGTAGCTTCGTCGTGGCACAGTATCAACCACATGTTTTTTTTGAAATTTTTGGTGAAAATTTTCTTGACCAAAGGGGTACCCAAAAAGTGCAGTTTTTTAATTTTTTTAAATTGTTAGCTTTGTAAAAATATATATTATAATACATTAAATTAAACTTCTCGGGCCCCCCTATAAAATGATATAAAAGATAAAGTACAGGTGTTTATAATAATGCCGAGAGAGGCCGCCAAAGTCACTTCAGTTTTGAGTTTTGGCAATTTAAACATTTATTTATTTCTTACAAACACTAACCTTTAGAGCAACTTTTGGGGTCTTTTTTATTTCTTTGTGAGGCAAGCAATAAAAATATAAGAATTGTTTTGACGTATATCCAATAACAAAAAAGTTGACTTTTTTTTTTAAAGTTTTTGAAAATTTTCAACTTTTGATTCTGTTTTTCTCGATAACCATTACATCTACAACGGTAATATTTTTAGGTTAGTATAAAGGACTCCGTAGCTTCGTCGTGGCACAGTATCAAGCAAATGTTTTTTTTGAAATTTTTGGTGAAAATTTTCCTGACCAAAGGGATACCCAAAAGTGCAGTTTTTTAATTTTTTTAAATTGTTAACTTTGTAAAAATATATATTATAATACATTAAATTAAACTTCTCGGGGCCCTCTATATAGCGATATAAAAGGTAAGGGACTGGTGTTTATATTAATGCCGAGAGAGGCCGCTAGAGGCACTTCAGTTTTGAGTTTTGGCAATTTAAACATTTATTTATTTCTTACAAACACTAACCTATAGACCAACTTTTCGGGTCTTTTTTATTTCTCTGTGAGGCAAGCAATGAAAATATTAGAATTGTTTTGACGTATATCCCATAACAAAAAAGTTGACTTTTTTTTTGAAGTTTTTGAAAATGTTTAACTTTTGATTCTATTTTTCTCGATAACCATTACATCTACAACGGTAATATTTTTAGGTTAGTATAAGGCACTCCGTAGCTTCGTCGTGGCACAGTATCAACCAAATGTTTTCTTGAAATTTTTGGTGAAAATTTTCCTGACCAAAGGGGTACCCAAAAAGTGCGGTTTTTTAATTTTTTTAAATTGTTAACTTTGTAAAAATATATATTATAATACATTAAATTAAACTTCTCGGAACCCCCTAGAAAACGATATAAAAGATAAAGTACAGGTGTTTATAATAATGCCGAGAGAGGCCGCCAAAGTCACTTCAGTTTTGAGTTTTGGCAATTTAAACATTTATTTATTTCTTACAAACACTAACCTTTAGAGCAACTTTTGGGGTCTTTTTTATTTCTTTGTGAGGCAAGCCATAAAAATATAACAATTGTTTTGACGTATATCCAATAGCAAAAAAGTTGACTTTTTTTTTAAATTTTTTGGTTAGTATAAGGAACTCCGTAGCTTCGTCGTGGCACAGTATCAACCACATGTTTTTTTTGAAATTTTTGGTGAAAATTTTCTTGACCAAAGGGGTACCCAAAAAGTGCAGTTTTTTAATTTTTTTAAATTGATAACTTTGTAAAAATATATATTATATTACATTAAATTAAACTTCTCGGGCCCCCCTATAAAACGATATAAAAGATAAAGTACAGGTGTTTATAATAATGCCGAGAGAGGCCGCCAAAGTCACTTCAGTTTTGAGTTTTGGCAATTTAAACATTTATTTATTTCTTACAAACACTAACCTTTAGAGCAACTTTTGGGGTCTTTTTTATTTCTTTGTGAGGCAAGCAATAAAAATATAAGAATTGTTTTGACGTATATCCAATAACAAAAAAGTTGACTTTTTTTTTTGAAGTTTTTGAAAATTTTCAACTTTTGATTCTGTTTTTCTCGATAACCATTACATCTACAACGGTAATATTTTTAGGTTAGTATAAGGCATCTCGTAGCTTTGTCGTGGTAAACCAAATGTTTTTTTTGAAATTTTTGGTGAAAATTTTCCTGACCAAAGGGGTACCCAAAAAGTGCAGTTTTAAAAAATTTTAAATTGTTAACTTTGTAAAAATACATATTATAATACATTAAAATAAACTTCTCGGGCCCCCCTATAAAACGATAAAAAAGATAAAGTACAGGTGTTTATAATAATGCCGAGAGAGGCCGCCAAAGTCACTTCAGTTTTGAGTTTTGGCAATTTAAACATTTATTTATTTCTTACAAACACTAACCTTTAGAGCAACTTTTGGGGTTTTTTTTATTTCTCTGTGAGGTAAGCAATAAAAATATAAGAATTGTTTTGACGTATATCCAATAGCAAAAAAGTGGACTTTTTTTTAAATTTTTTGAAAATTTTCAATTTTTGAATGTATTTTTCTCGATAACCATTACATCTACAACTATAATATTTTCAGGCTAATATAAGGGACTTCGTAGCTTCTTCGTGGCACAGTATCAACCAAATGTTTTTTTGGAAATTTTTGGTGAAAATTTTCCTGACCAAAGGGGTAACCAAAAAGTGCAGTTTTCTAATTTTTTTAAATTGTTAACTTTGTAAAAATATATATTATAATACATTAAATTAAACTTCTCGGCCCCTCCATAAAACGATATAAAAGATAAAGTACAGGTGTTTATAATAATGCCGAGAGAGGCCGCCAAAGTCACTTCAGTTTTGAGTTTTGGCAATTTAAACATTTATTTATTTCTTACAAACACTAACCTTTAAAGCAGCTTTTGAGGTCTTTTTTATTTCTTTGTGAGGCAAGCAATAAAAATATAAGAATTGTTTTGACGTATATCCAATAACAAAAATGTTGACTTTTTTTTTGAAGTTTTTGAAAATTTTCAACTTTGATTCTATTTTTCTCGATAACCATTACATCTACAACGGTAATATTTTTGGGTTAGTATAAGGAACTTCGTAGCTTCGTCGTGGCACAGTATCAACCAAATGTTTTTTTTGAAATTTTTGGTGAAAATTTTCCTGACCAAAGGGGTACCCAAAAAGTGCAGTTTTTAAATTTTTTTAAATTGTTAACTTTGTAAAAATATATATTATAATACATTAAATTAAACTTCTCGGGACCCCCTATAAAACGATATAAAAGATAAAGTACAGGTGTTTATAATAATGCCGAGAGAGGCCGCCAAAGTCACTTCAGTTTTGAGTTTTGGCATTCAAACTTTTATTTATTTCTTACAAACACTACCCTATAGACCAACTTTTGGGGTCTTTTTTATTTCTTTGTGAGGCAAGCAATAAAAATATAAGAATTGTTTTGACGTATATCCAATAACAAAAAAGTTGACTTTTTTTAAAAGTTTTTGAAAATTTTCAACTTTTGATTCTATTTTTCTCGATAACCATTACATCTACAACGGTAATATTTTTAGGTTAGTATAAAGCACTCCGTAGCTTCGTCGTGGCACAGTATCAACCAAATGTTTTTTTTGAAATTTTTGGTGAAAATTTTCCTGACAAAAGGGGTGCCCAAAAAGTGCAATTTTTTAATTTTTTTAATTTGTTAACTTTGTAAAAATATATACAAATCGACGGTATTTATTCCCATTTTGAAAACAAACAAAAACAAACAACGGACACGCGACCGGCAAGGCTTTTGACTACTGACCCTGACGTACCCCAAATCAAAACAAACTCATACGTCTTCACTAAAGTTAGAACCGGCAACACGTAGGAAGGGCAACGAACGGTTTGGCACGATGAATATGGCCGACGTCAACTAAAACAAAGATTCCTCTCGTCCCCGCGAGAACAGTCACCTATACACTGCTAAAAAACGGGTGAAATTGAAATCTTGTCCCGCGCGGTGCTGCCGGCTTGTAAATATTTGGGTACGCTAAAAAAACTTTACTCAGTTAACCACAGACTAAAAAAAGAACTAGACATGTCGTAAGGAAAGATTTAACTTTTTTAAATAAATCAAAATACTGGTTGTTGCTCAGAGTAATAACATTTTTATTACTCTAAGGGTTGTTGTCTAGTTTTGGGAGGGCACTGCCCTGTTACCCTCCCTGTATCATTTTTCTTAATTTAAATTTAGTGTTTGAAAGTTATTTTTTTTATTAAAGACAAAAAAACTTTTTAATAAACGTGATATTTAGTACCCGTGAATTAAAAAATAAAACAAGTTTCGTGGCTAATCGGGTAAAAAAGAAGTTTTGTTTCTTTCATATTTTTCCGTTTGTTATTATTATTTGGCTTAAAAATTCCGCTAATTGACGCTCGCGTGTCTTATGGCGGGTAAAAACGCTAATCAGCGTTGATCTGGCCTGATAGGCAGAAGAGCTATCCTAGGTCACGGATTGTTTGTTTCTTTTTATTTGCAATCGAATTAATCGATATGTATAGCAGTTTATTTTCGCCTGCTCTTGTTCTAGTTTCTCTCGTATCTCCGTAGATGACGCTTCTTGCGAGAGGTTTCTCACTATTTACATAGGATTAGAGACAAAACCGTCCAATTAACTTCGCAAGGGTGTCACATTGACCAAGCAGTGTTCTGAGGAGTTCCATAAGGACGAAACAGTTAACTGTCAACACTTATTAGTTGTCCATTAGATCTTATACCCCCGTGAGGTTAAGCTTTTAAGCTACCCACGGAAAAATATGAGAGATACAAAAACTCCTTTTTTACCCGATTAACCACAAAACTTTTTAATGTTCGAATCACCGAAAAAATGCCATTTTACGCCAGGTCGTTACAACGATAGCAGTGGACGCCCACCTACAGCCAGTGCCTACCGACAAGCGTCTGTTGGACACCAACTACAATTTCCTCGACGGTGACGACAGCGCATCTCGAGGCGACGAGAACGGCGACCACTCGAATGCGGACGAAATCGATCACCTTCTCAAGGGCATGGGAGGCATGACTTTGGGCAAGGTGGAAGTCAGGGTTAACATTGTTAAAGGTAAGAAACTCTGAGAACTGGTTTTTATTTGTTATAAAATTTAGCCCCACAGTGGGCGCCAAATTTTTATAAAATTTAACGTAGTTATGAAAACAACGTTGGGCGTAAAATTTGTTATAAAAACTATTTATTATTAGAGCATGATTTTTATTATAAATATTGTAAGGGTCGTGAGTTTCTATATTTGGAGGAAAATATTTTCACATTTTATTTTTCAATGTATTGGTGTTCTCTTTACTAAAACACGGTTCAGAAACCACGAAAAAGATCTTTCTTACTTCGACTTGGTTTCAAGTGCATTTGTGTAGGATTGAAATAAAATATTTGTTTTATTTTTAGTTACAAAAATTGTGTAGAATAAATTATATGTTATTTAACAAAATTTTGTCAATTCAAAAGCATATACATCATAAAAAAATTAATACAAAGGTTTGTCGAAAAACAGAATACAAAAATTAATATATGTATGTATAACCTGGAAAAAGTTATAGCTCTGTACTTTTTATTTTTAATGTAGTACTAAGGTATATCCTTATTGATGTGTGGAGTTAATTCTAATTAAAAATAAATCTGTATAGGACAGGTACCTAAAGTTCGCTTTAAAGTTTCATTTCTGCATAATAATTAGTACTATCAACACAGTTTTATTTGTCTGTATTTAAATTAGATACAAACCAAGGAAAATTTTTTAAAAATTTTTTGGTCATATATAAATAAATAAAAAAATATAAATAGCTATCTATAACAGCAAATATATATAATATATAATATATAATATATAATATATAATATATAATATATAATATATAATATATAATATATAATATATAATATATAATATATAATATATAATATATAATATATAATATATAATATATAATATATAATATATAATATATAATATATAATATATAATATATAATATATAATATATAATATATAATATATAATATATAATATATAATATATAATATATAATATATAATATATAATATATAATATATAATATATAATATATAATATATAATATATAATATATAATATATAATATATAATATATAATATATAATATATAATATATAATATATAATATATAATATATAATATATAATATATAATATATAATATATAATATATAATATATAATATATAATATATAATATATAATATATAATATATAATATATAATATATAATATATAATATATAATATATAATATATAATATATAATATATATTATGCCATTAAAGAATCATATCCTAATACCAGCTGCGGTATGGAAAAATCATTTTTCAAAGAAAATTGTTAAAAAAGAAAGAATAGCATACTTAGGTAAAGTGGAAATCCTATAACAGATCCCGGTCTTAAAAAAAAATATGTATAAAAAAATACAGATTATGCTATAACATATTTAAATATGCAAGAAAGAAATATGTAGAGTTGCCTACAGCATATTTCTTTAGATTTTATTAAACAAAAACTAGTCAATCATATTTTTATGAAATTAAATTTAATTTTACGCTACCTTTCTCGACAACAGCCAAATGAAACAAGGGCGAGATTTTTTTTCAAATTTTACAAAGTAGCCTTTCAACAAAATCTTCAACAAATCATATTTTTTAAAATTAAAATCCCCTTCTGAAAGAACAATCAATAAACAGGCCACATTCATTTTGCACAAAACAACTGACAGATTCTTTTTTAGATTATTTCACTAAAATTTAAAATAATTAGGTATTTCTTCCGTTAAAAAAAGAAAAAATAAAAAAAAACAAAGATAAAACCAAATTCAATAACTATTAATAACAGCTGATTATGTAACATTGCATAATCACTCTGTACTGTACTCAAGTATAAAAACAATGGCTGCCTTTGTTTTTCAACTCATAGAAAAATATAAAAAAATTACTCGATCTATTTATAAATCAAACGAATTTATAAACGTCAGAGGACATATACACTACTTAAACGTACTAAAAACCTTGATAATATTAATACTGTAATAAGACAAACTCATTGATCAAGCATTTATTATAAGTTCACTGACTTTGCTCTAGATGTCGCATGGAGTTTCTTTTATTTTTAAATATACGTGAATTAAACAAAAGGTTATGAAAAATGGGAATTTTTTTGTAACATACTCTAACTACAGCTTTGGAACCCTGAATAGAATTCTGTTAAGATTATTGTATTTTGAGGGGATTTCCGGTGTCAAAGGCCTGTTTAAAATCTACATAATTATTGTATTACTCATAGGTAATTTAGGCTTCGGATTTACAATTGCTGACAGCGCATGTGGCCAAAGAGTGAAGAAGATTTTAGACAGGCAACGATGCAAAAACTTAATGGAGGGAGATATCTTGCTGGAAATCAACGACGTCTCCCTGCAAACTATGTCGCATGACGATGTGGTTCAAGTACTGAAAAATTGCGCCTATAATAGGTAAGTTTTTTTATAATCTTATTTACGTTTATTTTGTTTAAATCCGTTTGTCCCATTAAAGTTTAGTGAAATACTATTTTTGCTATCAATAGCAGTTTGGCTAGAATTTCAAATATAACAATAGCACATTTGCGCATATTTTAAAGCTGTTTCTACCCAGTAGTTGGACTTTTTTTATACACGCTTTTTTCCCGTGCAGAAGCTTTAAGGATCAGATTTATGTAAACTTTAATTTCAGTGAAGCTTCAATCCTAGTGCAAAGAGGTTGTCCGAACCGCACGTCTAATTCGCGGAACAAACCGAGAAAACTAGACAGCCGGTACGGTACCAAGGACCTAGCAAATTCGTACCGAAGTAAAACACCCACGGCTGATATTTACAGCACGCAACCCCGAGAAGTACTGCCTAGTCGGCCGAAAACTCCTCTAGTCGATACAAGGTAGTGGAACTTGTTTGATTTTTTTAATTCACGGGTACTAAATTTTACGTTTGTTAGTATTATTTGGCTTAAAAATTCCGTTGACTGAAGCTCACGTGTCTGATAGCGGGTAAAAACGCAATAAGCGTTGATCTGGCCTGAAAGGCAGAAGAGCTGTCGTAGGTCACGGATTAGTTTGTTTCTTTTAATTTGTTTTCGATCTTTTCATTGATCGATATGTATGGCAGTTTATTTTCGCCTGCTCTTGTTCTTGTTTCTCTCGTATCTCGGTAGATGGCGCTTCTTGCGAGAGTTTTCTCACTATTTACATATAATTAGAGTCAAAACTGTCTAATTAACTTCGCAAGAGTATCACATTGACCAAGCAGTGTTCTGAGAAGTCCCATAAGGACGAAACAGTTAACTGTCAACATTTATTAGGTGTCCATTAGATCTTGGACCCTCGTGAGGTTAAGCTTTCAAGCTACCCACGGAAAAATATGAGAGAAACAAAAACTCCTTTTTTACACGATTAGCCACGAAACTGGTTTGATTTTTTTTGGTAGATCACCTTACCGATTTTAATTATTTTTGACAAGTGTATTCTACTCATTAAAAAAAAATGTTAATGGAATATGTGCCAAAAGAAATAACGATAAATATTCTTTAGAACTTCTTGATGTTCACCAAATTTTACAGATTATTTAAATAAATAAATGCATTTTTAAAATAAATATGTTTAAATTTATAGGAGCTTGACGAAGACCCCTGTTAAGGATATTAACTCGAATCCTAATGATATGTTACAATGCGAAATCCCAAATGAAAATTACAGTGCAGACAGGTTAGTAATTGTTTTATACCAAAAAAAATTCCCAAGAATTTGATTTAAAAAATTATCTTTTGTCTTTTATATGTAATGTTTAAAATTTAAATAAACCGTATTGATCTCTGTTTGTCCTCAAAAGAAGACTTGATTTTAATGAAATCATGGTACAGCTGGCAACGCTGTTATTTCAAAGTTCCTTGCCTTTAATTTAGAAGCCATATAAATTATTTTAAAAAAGTCATTTATTAAATATGGGTTTTCTGTAATAAAAATTTTTTAAGTATTATTACCCTATATTTTTTTTTATGTATTATTAAGGTCCCGCCTACGCCTGTCGCTAATTGACAACCAGGAAGACGACGATCTCGACATCGACATTTCGGAGAACTGTCAAAGTAAACCGTCATACGAGTACCCACCTCCCGTCGATCCTAAGTATAGCCTATACTTGCCACCTCCTCATCGGTAAGCCTTTTTAAATATCATACAATACAAAACAATACTATGCAATAGTAATTTTGGTGTTTTTTTTTATTTTTTCCAAGGATTTGGTCATAATTTTTTTCAGTCTGACTAATTTCAGCTTTGTAGCTGTATGCACAAGACATACACCCTTTCGATAGCTTTAGGCGCTGGTTAAACTTTTAACGCATTAAGGATAAAAATGGAAAATAACGTGAGAACCATACAAAATGTCGATTGACACCTACCTTGCTATTTCTCGGCGGTACAAATTCCATTCACTGGGCGCCCAGGCTTCTACCAGAGTTCTTGAGTTGATCGAAATCACTGTGAGGAGTTGAGGTAACGGATTGGAATGATTTTAGAATTGATTGGCACTAATTGCAATTGATTGAATTGTAGTTTTGAAACCGAGTAAAACACGCCGGTTTCAATATGGAGGCTACGATGATCTCTCTCTCATCGTGCCGGTAATTGCGCACTTTCTATCCGCGCACCTTGCGGTGTCACGTGACAACCTGTATGGTTCAGTGCAACGGAATAATTAATATTTAGGAAAATTAACTAAGTATTATTTGTCTTGCACGTACAGTAGCATATCTGAAAGTACAGTAAAATTTTGTTGATCTATACATAGGAGAATGAGTGATCAATGAAACAAGCCGAGTTCGTAATAGCTTCTTTGCTAAGGAGCTTTAAAGCTACTACTTAATCGGGCATCTACTGTAAACAATAGAGAGCGCGAGAACAGCAGAACGTAATAATTGTAGTATGACGCAGTGAGGTGGGGAAACGACACTTAATGAGCATTAAAACGAATGAGAAGAAGCTAAAGAGAGTTATGGTTGAAAATAAGCCTTACCTCAATGATTTTCTTTACAAGGAAACACGTACCATGGGAATGGAGTAATCCGATTGTGGTTTGTCCTCTTTGGGCGATCGTAACTTGTTTTTAGCTTCACTTGGGTTTTATGTTTTAACGGCACTCTGTTATTTTTAAGGCACTGTTAAGTATTGCGCGATCCTTAACACTAATTTGATGTAGTTTGTAGTCGTTGTAGTTCGGTAAGAGCCGTTTTGGAAATTGAGTATGCGTTTGAATTTCCTTAAAACTGTAACCAGTTGGCGCTGGTGACGTTATAAATTGGGGGGAGGGGGCAGAAATTTAAATTGCATGAAAACTTAGATAAAAAAACTTACCGAAACAATTTTATTTTAGTATTTTCCAAACAAGCAGCTACTTGGTGTAGTTTTTAGTTTATTTGTTTATAGATAAAGTCCATTCGCCTTTCCTTTTTATAGCCCCATAGAGCAACTCAAAAATTCCACAGAATTTCAAACAGTCTATTAACCTACTAAGTATATGTCTAATTTTTGTCACATTTTCATTATGTTCGGTAATGTTTTGCCTATAGGCACTATTTAATTGGCACCTAATATCAGTCTTGCCTAGCATAGAAAATTCTATGTGGTTATTTAAATGAATACCACTTAAGTTGTGTCTTTTTAACTTTTCCCAAAAGTGCTTGATATCACACATTCTCTTTGCACACAGGATCACTTCGTGGATTGTTCATAACAAGACAAATAAAGTAAAAAAAGCATTTCTTTTTTCACAACCGCGCAACCAATTTTCAGCATCGTATAATTTTTTATTAAATTTTCTATTATAAGTTTTTATGGAACACTCCTCGGCATTACTTACACTAATATTTTGGTTTATTTTCAGGTCCGGTCTATATGGCCCTAAAGATTTTATTTGTAATCGAAGTTCATATGTCAATGTATTTAAATTTGCCCCGTTAATTATGTAATCGACGGTATTTATTTCCATTTTATAAACAAACGATAACAAAAACAATGACACGCGACCGGCAATGCTTTTTACTACTGATATAGCCCAAATCAAAACATACTCTACGTCTTCGCTAAGGATAGAACCGGCATCGTGTAGAAGGGCAACGGACGTTTACGTACGATGCTAATGATCGACTTCAAGTAAAACACACATTCCTCCCGACCCCGCTCGAGAACATCCACCCATACTCCTCTGAAAAACGGGTGAAATTGAAACCATGCCCCGTGCGACGCTGCCGGCTTGTAATTATTTACGCTAAAGAAGTAAAAATTTTACCAATTAATCGCTTAATGTTAACCACAGATAATAAAAAGAACTAGACAATCATGTGGTAAGGAAAGATTTAACTTTTTTAAATAAATCAATTAAAAATACTGTTTGTTGTCTAGTTTTGGGAGGGCACTACCCCGTTGCCCTCCCTGTAGCGGCCGCCACTGACTGTGACACTATAGCAATTTTATTATTTATATTAGGTATGATTGTGCTTGCGCTTATTGCGCAAGCCCCCGCACACCGCTGGATTTTAGGGACGGGTATGACATGTCTAACAGATGGTTTCAGTCGAGAGAAGACTACGTCACACTGGCCATCAGTCTGAACCGGCAGGAGACGGGATTCGGATTTAGGATAGTCGGGGGCATAGAGGACAAATCACAGGTAAGAAAGCAATGAAATAGGATACACCCAAGTAACATTATTACCACTCAAGGTTTTATTAATTTGGTTCCAAGGTTATTTAGAGGGTGCTGTTATGGCTTTTAGGATCAATTTGGCTACAAAAAGGTAATTTATATTGCCAATTACCTAAAGAGGTGTTATACAACCAAAAAGTGTTCTTCTGTTCGTTTTAGATACTTTTGGTTTTATTGATTTCTGATTTATAAAGATGGTCTTATAAAACCCTTTTACCTAAAGTTTTTAAAAAGAAATAAATATAAACTTTGGTTTTTTAGTTTTTTTCATTACTTTACGTCATAACAAAAGAGTTTTATAATAGAGCTAAAAGGTTACCTTATATCCTTTTGTTTTTGTAGTTACCAGTAGTTTAATAGTAAATATGATTATATAGGCGGCCATATAGAACCTAGTTTCCTTAAGGTTTTTAAGAGTGGTAAATATGAACTTTAGACTTTTGGTTTTTGCCATTACTTTTAGGCATTTTAAACAGGTTTTAAAAGGAAGGCTTAAAGGTAAACTTAATTCTTTTGTATTTATGGTTACCCATAGCTGCATATTAAATATTATTTAAATAGGCGGTCATATAAAACTTTGTTTCCTTAAGGGTTCTAACAGAAGTAAATAAATACTTTCGTATTTTAGTTTTTACTAGTACTAGTACAGATTGGTACCTACCTATTGCAAGATTGATTATTTATTATCCTCCTGGGTAGGGCACCCAAGCCTAGATAAGGCCTGTTTAAACGGCCAATATAAGAGGTTTCCCTCCAACCTGCAGGCACAACGGATATCATTGCACTGGCCCTCCTGATTGTGTGCAAATTGCACGATAAAAAACATTTAAATTTAACACAACACTTTAAAAAACAAATACAAAAAATTTAAGTGAGGTTATGTTCACTATGTTTACCTTCTCTTTTTTATTGGTTTCATAAGCGCACTCAAAAATCCTTGTTGCGATAGAGTAACAAATAAAACCAAGTGACCACTATAAAACGATAATGGTATATAGAATTATTTTAAAAATATTGTAAACAGAAAATATTTATCTAGTCGTTTTAGCAGTGTTTTTTAACAATAATTTTACTTTAATTTTGATTTATGTAAACCAAACAGACTTTTTTAATGGTGAATAGTGTAAATTATTTTTTTTATTTTAAATATTTGTTATTCAGTTAACAAAAAACTATTAAAAAGCATTTGTGAGCTGGCGCGCTTGTTTTGAGAGCTTATCAGATACGATTTTATCAGAAAAATAAGTCTGGCAGGCAATTTGATGATCCACAAAACGACAAACTCCTCATATATAGGTATATTTTTATGTGATACAATAATTTTGGGACTCTGACATTTTTGGCAATTTTATGACCTAAATTATTTTATATAGCCATTGTGAATCTAAAATATCGCTAAAGCTTTTATAGGAAAAATTCTTTACTCTAAAGGTATTATGGTATTCAACAGAATTGCCAGGATACCAAATTACCAAATCTAGTTTTATAACAGGATAGAGGACGTTTCTGAGTTGCTTTTAGAACCTGGCATAATAGCTTTAGGCTCTAAAAGGTTCTATACTGGTGGAACCGCTAGAGGGCGAAGCTAGCGTATATTTCTTATGGTTTTATAATGAGTTTAATACATAGGTTGCCACCACCAATTGGGGAGTCCCATTTAGGAGGTCTAAGGGGTATATAAGGGTAATGGGAACGTGCTAGCGACCAAACATTGAAACTAATGGTTTTAAGGAAAGGCGCTGGCAACCTTTTAGCTTCTGCTATAAATAAAGAAATGTTACTTGGGCAGTGAAACCTCCTATAAACGGACAGTCACGGTTTCGTCGATTTTGTCCGCTTATTGGAGGTGTTCGCTGAGTTTTTCCGATATTAAATTTTTCAGCGATCTTTCGTGCTGATAGATGTTCATTCTCCAAAACATTAAGAACTTCCATTTTTTCACGTAAACTAAGTTTTTTACTAGGCGCCATTTCAAAGAGATCTATTAGTGCCCGCATTAAAACGGAAAGAGGTAATTCCCCGGCTTCAGAGTGCGTCGTTGCCAACATACTACATAATATTTATGCCCATGTCGTGCAGCGCTCTGTCCCGTTGTCAGAGGTTCATGTCCGGTTAAGGGAGGATTCAGAATTTTTTAACCAAAAAAAAATTGTCCGCGTCCGGTTATTAGAGTGCCCGGTTATAGGAGTGAATTTTACATATAAAAAAAATAGGGAAAAGCTTGGTTTAAACAAATTTGTCCGCCTAAAGGGAGTGTCCGCTTAACAGAGTTGTTTTAAAGATAATGTCACGGGGGTTGGTCGTACCTTAAACAAAGTTTTATACCCAAAAATCGGCTTAAAACTACGTAGGATACTTTTTAGGATATAAAATGTTTTTAATTTATTTTTCTTTTTAAATCAATACTGATTAAATATATTTGAAAAATATTAATTTATTTAAAGACACATTTAAACAACAAATAATTGATTTTATCTCCACAATGACTTTAGTTTATTTATATTTTTATTCATACTTCTTCACACAAAGAATAGAATCGGCAACACGTAGGAAGGGCAACGAACGGGTTGGCACGATGAATATGGTCGACGTCAACTAAAACAAACATTCCACCCGCCCCCGCGCGAAAACAGCCACCCATAAACCGCTGAAAAACGGGTGAAATTGAAATCTTGTCCCGCTCGGTGCTGCCGGCTTGTAATTATTTACGCTAGAAAAGTTAACCCAGTTACCACAGACTAAAAAAAAAGAACTAGACATGTCGTAAGGAAAAATCTGAGGGAACGGCAGTGCCTCGCCAAGTTCGCGCGCCGTAACCATCTTTTCTGGAAACATTTCAGCCGATATTTGACCTACCTAAAACTCTACTTCGGAATGAGCTACGAATCTCAAACTCTGCACAGTCGTAGATCTCCATGGAGTTAACAACCCCTCCAAGTTTCATAAAGTAGTAAAGTAGTTACGAAATTTCAAAAAACGTCGAAATTGCCACTCACTCACTCACTGACTCACTCACTCACTAGATCATCAATTCTACTGTATTTCCAGACATGCTACAAAGCTGCAATTTGGCAGACTGATAGAAATTATGACCAACCCCTGGGAAAAATCAAAAAACTCCAAAATTTTAATTTAAAGTTATATAAAAGTAGCATCGCCCACTTCCAGAAATGCTAGAGAGTTGAGCTTTGGCAGATTGATAGGAACTATGATAAAACTATAGGAAAAAATCAAAAAACCCAAAAATTTTAATTTACTCCCCTCCCCTATACATTTAAAGTTATGTTAAAGTAGCATTGCCCACTTCCGGAAATGCTAGAGAGTTGAGCTTTGGTAGACTGATAGGAACTATGATAAAACTATAGGAAAAAATTAAAACACCCCAAAATTCTAATTTACTTCCGTCCCCTATAAATGTAAAGTTAAGTAAAAGTAACATTGCCTACTTCCAGACATGCTAGAGAGCTGAGCTTTGGAAGACCGATGGTAACTATGATAAAGTTATAGAAAAAAATTAAAACACCCCAAAATTCTAATTTACTTCTTTTCCCTATAAATGTAAATTTATGTAAAAGTAACACTGCCCACTTCCAGAAACGCTAGAGAGCTGAGCATTGGAATGCTAATAGAAATTATGATAAAACCATGGGAAAAAATTTAAAAACCTCAAAAATTTAAGTAAGGCATTGCAAAAGTTTTGAACAATATTCCGCATATTTTACTACTTTAAAAAGTAAGTATTATCCAATTCCTTTAAAAAAGAAGTGAAATCATAACAAAAACATTTCATGTAAAAAAAGGCCAAGTACGTGAAAATGGCATTCCTTAAAAAGAATTGAGATAAAAGTAAAGCCAAGTTCTCCAATACAAATTTAAAAATGAAAGGTTCTTACTAGTTTGGAAATATTTTTCTAAACTTGGCTATTACGGCTATAAATAACTCTTAGGCACAGTGGTAAATTGAACATAAAGAATATTGGCTGTAATAGCAAAGTTTAAAAAAATATTTCCAAACTAGTAAGAACCTTCCATTTTTAAATTTGTATTGGAGAACATGGCTTTACTTTTATCTCAATTCTTTTTACGGAATGCCATTTTCGCGTACTTGGCCTTTTTTTACATGAAATGTTTTTGTTATGATTGAACTTTTTTTAAGTAAATTAATTAAAAATACTGGTTGTTGTCTAGTTTTGGGAGGGTACTGCCACGTTGCCCTCCCTGTAGAGACCGCCACTGCCCTCAAATGCAGATGTTTTTGTTGTAGGTTGCAGTAGGCCACATAGTACCGGGCGGTGCCGCGGATATGGACGGCAGAATGCACTCTGGTGATGAGATAGTCAGCGTAGAAGGCTTTTCCGTACTGAAGGCGTCGCACCGTCAAGTTGTACAGCTGATCAACGCCGCTTCTGCCAGAGGACAGGTAAATGTGACACATACCTGTATATGAACAATAAAGCAGTGATACATTACTCTTCTTTTCCGTTTGTACTAAAAATACTCTGCCAATATATGGGCCCTTAAGCTCACACTAGGTACTATAGTTATAGTGCATGTGTGAGCTAATATAACTAAAAACTGAAATATATTTTATTCAACTCCAGACTAAATTACCTTTTGTTTGATAACACACAAGCCATGCTTTGACTTAAACTCAAATTTTTGAAATATACCCCCACCCTTAAAAAAACAGAAACTAAAATGTATTTTGTTTAACTCCGGACTCAATTACCTTTCGTTTGATATCACACACGCCATATTTTTTAAATCTACCCCCACCCTTTTTTTTAAATAAAATGTATTTTATTTAACTCCAGACTCAATTACCCTTCGTTTGATATCACACACGCCATATTTTCACATAAACTCTAATGTTTTAAGTCTACCCCCACCCCTTTATTTGGGTTGTGTTCGGTGAATTTTGTTCATTTTTAAATGGGACCATCTCGACCCAAGACCCAGCCTAGGTACCAAATTTCATTGAAATCGGGAAAGCGGTTTTGAGTTATGCGCGTTGATCGTTACAGACAGACAGACAGACAGACGGCGCGACAAAAATGTTTCAAAATCATCTGAAACGCAAAGATATATAAAAAATTTTGAAATCGGAGCAATTTTTTTTTCTTGAACCATAGCTCACACTACTATAGTATAGTATATGTGTGAGCTAAAATTTGAGGGTCTACTTTGATAAGCTCTACACAATAGAATTTTGTAACATCACAAATTACATCAAAGAATTGAGCCATTTTGAAAAGTTTTTTTGAACCAGCATCCGAAGTTTTAATGTTACCTTCCAGTTTTTTTATTTAAATTTAATAAAACAAAAACAAAACATATTAACGATAAAGCCAGGTGTTATATTCGAATTTGTTACTTTAGCAAAACGACTGTAGTCTTCGGGTTTCTTCTGCAAAATTCTAATCTTTTTTTTGTTAATATTCCTTGACAGGAAGTAACAATCGCGATTAAAAATCAAACAAGTTTCGTGGCTAATCGGGTAAAAAGGAGTTTTTGTTTCTCTCATATTTTTCCGTGGGTAGCTAAAAAGCTTAACCTCACGGGGGTCCAAGATCTAATGGACACCTAATAAGTGTTGACAGTTAACTGTTTCGTCCTTATGGGACTCCTCAGAACACTGCTTGGTCAATGTGACACTCTTGCGAAGTTAATTAGACGGTTTTGTCTCTAATCCTATGTAAATAGTGAGAAAACTCTCGCAAGAAGTGCCATCTACCAAGATACGAGAGAAACCAGAACAAAAGCAAGCGAAAATAAACGATCGATCGATTACAAATAAAAAGCAACAAACTAATCCGTGACCTACGAGAGCTCTTCTGCCTTTCAGACCCGATCAACGTTTATTGCGTTTTTATCAGCCATCAGACACGTGAGCGCCAATCAGCGGAATTTTTAAACCAAATAATACAAACAAACGTGAAATTTAGTACCCTTGAATTTAAAAATCAAACAAGTTTTATGGATTATTGCAGCAAATGGATTAAACTACATATTTAAAAGTCACAGTTATTACAAGACGACTTAGTTGAAACATATAATCATTAAAACTAGTAACTTTATTTTAGTTTTCTTAACTTTTCAAGGTCAATCTAATCCTAAGAAGGCCAGCTTACCCTCCACCACCACAAGTTGGCAATTACCAAGTGAGCATGGGCAGTTGGAGTCAGAAACCTTCACCCCCACCACCCATACCGACAAATCATGGACCTCCTCTCGTGATGGCCAACCCTCACTCCCACCAGGGGCCCACATATGACGTCACCGTGCAGCGGACCGAGAATGAGGGCTTCGGCTTTGTGATCATATCGTCGGTGAATAAAATTGGATCGACCATTGGTGAGTAGAAAATTTTCTGAGAGTGTCGAAGCTTTTTGTTCAAAATTTGTAGAAAATGATGAGTAGTATCAAAATTTCCGACTTGCATTGTCTTTATTTATTTCAACACGACGTTTCTATTAATAAGTTTCTATTAATAATTATCTCTAACCGTTTGCAAGTGTAAACTAAACAATCTAATCTACAGCAGTGGCGGCTTGTGACGTTATAAATTGGGGGGGCATAAATTTAAATTGCATGAAAAATGAGAAAAAGCTTACCGAAACAATTTTATTTTAGTATTTTCCAAACAAGCAAAAAAAAGCATTTCGTTTTTCACAATCGCACAACCAGTTCTCAGCATCGTATAATTTTTTATTACTTGCACTAAAATTTTGGTTAATTTTTAGGATTTTTAGGTCTGGTCTATGTGGCCCTAAAGATTTTATTTGTAATTGAAGTTCCTATGTCAGCGTATTTAAATTTGCACAGTTAATTATATAATCGACAGTATTTATTTCCATTTTGAAAACAAACAAAGATAATGGACACGCTACCGGCTAGGCTTTTAACTACTGACCCTGCCGTACCCCAAATCAAAACCAACTCATACTTCTTCACTCAAAGGATAGAATCGGCAACACGTAAGAAGGGCAACGAACGTTTTCGAACGATTAAGATGGCCGACGTCAACTAAAACATTTCAAAATGCGATTTTCACTATACGTCTTCTCTTGAAATTTGAGTCTCGCAATGCGTGGTCAGTTTTTCTCTGTCTCCCCTAGAAGTACCTAATACCCCCTAAAAGTGCCCAATTTGGGACACCCTGTACATAGCCGTACCATATCAGTTATAGATATTCTCATTGATCTTCTTATTGCATCCATTTCGACACTTTCCATTTTTGTTTTGTATTTTTCTGTTACGCGACAAGTCTCTATTCCATACAACAGCGTGCTTTTGACCATTGTTTCATATATGTTAAATTTTACATTCTTTTTTATCTCTCTGCTCCATAAAATACTGTTAAGACATCCAATAACTTTTTTTGCTTTTACTATTCTTTTTTCCAATTCTTTACAGTCTGTTCCTGTCTTATCAAATGTGACACCCAAGTATACATACTCATTGCATGGAGATATTGTTTGTCCATTTTCTAGTACTGGAACTCACTGGATTCGTTGCCAATACATAAGTACTGTGTCTTGTCCACGTTCACTGTTAATCCCCACTTTTGGTATTCTTCTGTAAACTTTCTCATCATATACCATGTCTTCTTTATCATTAGCCACAATTACTTGGTCGTCAGCAAACTGTAGTGTGTATATGGTAAATCGGTCGTTAAGTTGTATTCCCATGCCGTGCACTTTACGTTTCCAGTTTTTTAGAGCTGCTGCGATATATATTTTAAAAAGAGTTGGAGAGATACAACAGCCCTGTCTTAAGCCTTTTGTTACCAAGAATTCTTTTGAAAGTCGATTTCCAATTTTAGTTTTAGATTTTGACCCTTTTGTTTTAGTTACAAAACTCCTAATTTTATTTTCCGATTAGAATAATCTTTTAATATTATAGTGTTTGACTATTATGTCTTATATTTTCTGAAACCCTTTAAACACAATAAAATGTTGATAAAAGCCAACGAATTATTATTCTGAGAATTTGTTTTGTTAGCATCAAAAAATAAAGTTTTAACAGCTGGAATCAGTTTCTGGAAAATTAAATACATTGAAATTTTTTATGATAAAAATATCTATTAACACTTCCGATTAGCAATAAATTATCATTTAAAGACTCTTATCGTGCGTTGTATTATCAAATGTACCTTATATAGAAATTGTATCATAAAAACTAACAGGGTGAGATGTTTAAGGACCTCTGCTTATACTAACTAGAACTATCCTAAAAATATACTTCAAACGATTTTATATTACAGTATACATTATGATTAAATGTAAGATAAGAACAACTGCATATGTATAAAATATGTAGTATATAAGAAAAAAGGTTAGAAGTTTACAGGTGCTTACGCCCATTCTTTCAGAATAGCCAGACCCACAGCCAATATATGTCCTTTGTGCACCCATAAAAGTAGAGAGGGATTATTTCATGGCTTGAGCTAGAACTTGTGTAAAAAACAAATACCCACTTCTCTCCTGTTTCGCTGGACACGACAAAATAACGAAAAACTTCTTTAAGACAAGAGGTCACGATGTATTCCTCTACTTTCCCACTAACAGCCGAATATTTCAAGACACTGCCCAGAATATGTTTTCTCTCTTTTACTTCAGAAGTATTTTTAACTTTCGGAGGGATAAAAAAGTTTTATATAAAACATTACCATTAAGATCACCTTGTAAAGAAAAGAAATTAATCAAAATTATTTTTAAGTCCAATTTAATTCGGTATGCTCAAACTTTTACTAGATTAGTACTTGATCAAGTTCGAATAGGTGAACTGGAAAGTACTCCAGAATGAGTGGCAGAAAACCCAACTATGTTTGCTGTAAGTGCAAAGTACCTTGTGATCCTAACACTGAAATATTATTTGGCTTTAATTGTGACATTTGCAAGAAAATGGTATGCAAAAATTGCAGCGGATTCAAAAATGGTTTGACTTTTAACGAAATTGAAGTGTTAAAGGTTACTGACAAGCGAAGTTTATTCTATTTTTGTTGCGACTGCACTGATATTTTTGAAAATTGTAAACACGTACCTGAGTTGGTTAAGAAAGTAGCAAAATTGGAAGTTGTCGTAAATAATTTAAATCATAAAATGGCTGATAAACATACACACCTAATGAATCGTATGATTTCTGTAGTAACCAATGTTGACAAAGTTATTAATCAAGCTAAAATCACGGATCAACATATTGAGAAACTGATTCAAAGTTTCACACGTAACCGTAGAAGCGTAAAGAACAAATCGTTTCCACCTAAACTTCCTAAACGTAATCCCCAACTAGAACCAGTACCAACTAGTACAAATGCCTTTATCAGAGCACAACCTAGTATAAGCGACATCATTCATAAACGAAAAACAACTACATCTAGAGTAGCGAAGTGGGTAAACAATTCTCAACATTTATACGAAGAAATTGTAGAAAAAACACACAGGAATAGATGGACTTGTAATTATAAAGGACCAAAACACCAAACTTGGCCTGACAGTGAAATTCAAGTAGCTCAAATTCAGTTAATAACTGAACAACATGTTCGCAGGTGGGCGCTAGTGTCAAACTTACAACCTGGTGTTACGCTTTACGAATTTAAAAAATATGTAAAATATTATAAAATTCCAATTTTATGCTGTCAAAAATTGTGGTTGAAACCGAATACTTCGTCTTTTCTTGTGTCTTATGCTGTCAATACAGAACAACATGTTATGGATCTGAGCATTTGGCCTAAGCATGCGCATTTAAAACGACTGAAATTTATATGGGCCGATACCAGCAAAAGTATTGTTCGACGACAGAATACTGATGAATATTATGTTTAGTGTGTGTTTTTAGTACGGTTAAAGTTAAAGAAATTATCCGTGTTAACTCATGGAACCATCACAAAGCCTCTATAACTTTACAAGTATATATAAGTGACACCTTATAAAACTTATTATTATTATAAACTCGACTCTTTTGGATTGACTGTTGCCATTCTAGTTTAGGACGCCCTCTTTTTCTGCGCCCTATTGGTTGCCATTCTAGGACCTGCTTTGGTAATCTTTCGTCGTTCATCCGTTGTACATGGTCGTACTATATCAGTTGCCTTTTAGTGATGTCATCCGTTATGCTTTCCTTGATTCTCATTATTTTATGATCTCATTTGTTATATGATCTGTTCTAGATATTCTCTTTTTATTGCATCCATTTCGACACTTTCCATTTTTGTTACGCGACAAGTCTCTATTCCATACAACAACGTCCTTTTCACTATTGTTTCATATATGTTAAATTTTACATTCTTTTCTATCTCTCTACTCCATAAAATACTGGTAAGACATCCAATAACCTTTTTTGCTTTTACTATTCTTTTTTCCAGTTCTTTACAGTCTGTTCCTGTCTTATCAAATGTGATACCCAAGTATACATACTCATTGCATGGAGATATTACTTGTCCATTGTCTAGTTCTAACTCACTGGATTCGTTTCCAATACATAAGTACTGTGTCTTGTCCACGTTCACTGTTAATTCCCACTTTTGGTATTCTTCCATAAACTATCTATCATTAGCTACAATTACTTGGTCGTCAGCAAACTGTAGTGAGTATATGGTAAATCGGTCGTTAAGTTGTATTCCCATGCTGTGCACTTTACGTTTCCAGTTTCCTAGAGCTACTGCGATATATATTTTAAAAAGAGTTGAAGAGATACAACATCTCTGTCTTAAGCCTTTTGTTACCAGGAATTCTTTTGAAAGTCGATTTCCAATTTTAATTTTAGATTTTGACCCTTTGTATAGTTCTTTTATCGCTTTTATGTATGTATAATTGATATTAGTCTTGTCTAACACTGTCCATAATTTTTCTACTGGAACGGTATCATATGCTTTTTGTAGGTCAATAAGGTAACACTAGTCTCTATATTTCTGGCGCTCCTTTTCTGAATTACTTGTTTAAGACAAAAAACATTATCACTAATGACTGAAACATTACACACACTGCCTGCACGAAACCCACTTCATGATGTTTAAGGTTATTATAAAACAAAGTGTTCAAATATTAATACTATATATAATACGAGATTTTTTTTAATTCAAAACTTTTTAAAAAAGTCTAGAACTATTTTATTTTTGGAATCTTTTTGTAGAATCTCTTATAAAATTGAACCTTATAATTGTTTTAAAAGTAATGTTTCTTTTGTTTTGTATATTTTTTATAAGTATTTATCCTAATCCTAACTTATTAGTTAAGTGTACTGAGGAAGTGTATTTCTACCTTAATATAACATTATTTACATTAAGCTTTGTTTATTTTTTTATTCATATTTTAGAAAAATTACAGCTCAGGGGCTCGAGAATTAAAAGAAATCATTAAAAATTAAATAAAATAATAAAATGTTTAAAAATATATTATTTTGTACGATTTCCATTTTTGCTTTGTATTTTTCTGTTACGCGACAAGTCTCTATTCCATACAACAGCGTGCTTTTCACCGTTGTTTCATATATGTTAAATTTTACATTCTTTTTTATCTCTCTGCTCCATAAAATACTGTTAAGACAACCAATAACCTTTTTCGCTTTTACTATTCTTTTTTCCAGTTATTTACAGTCTGTTCCTGTCTTATCAAATGTGACACCCAAGTATACATACTCATTGCATGGAGATATTGTTTGTCCATTTTCTAGTTCCAATTCACTTGTTACCCCCCACTTTTGGTATTCTTCCGTTAACTTTCTCATCATATATTCCATGTCTTCTTTATCATTAGCTACAATTACTTGGTGGTCAGCAAACTGTAGTGTGTATATGGTAAATCGGTCGTTAAGTTGTATTCCCATGCCATGTACTTTGCGTTTCCACTTTTTTAGAGCTACTGCGATATATATTTTAAAAAGAGTTTAGATTTAGATCCAGCAGCATACGTTTATTTTAGTCATTTATAGCCCAAATGTTTTTAATTTTCAATATTGTTATTCTTTTCAGGTCGTCTGATTGAAGACAGTCCGGCAGAGCGTTGTGGAAGACTACGAGTGGGAGACTTTATTGTAGCCGTCAACCATATAGACATAATGCATCTCAATCATGGAGAAATAGTCAATCTAATCAAAGAATCCGGCCTCTCAGTCACCTTGACAATTGCTCACAATCCTGACCTTTGATTAGGTAGGTACACGTACTTAAAACATTAGAGTAAAAGCTATACTGACCTCGAAGATTCCGCTTAAAAAATTTACCAGGTGTTTAAATAAAAATTTTCTTCGATAGTTTTAACACCGACAAGAAATTAGCAAGGTTTATAAAAACGCAATTCTTACATCCTTCTTGAAGCAACAAGCAGCTACTTGGTGTAGTTTTTAGTTTATTTGTTTATAGATAAAGTCAATTCGCCTTTATTTTTTATGGCCCTGTAGGACAACCTCAAAAATCCCACAGAATTTTAAACAGCCTATGTATTAACCTACTACGTATATGTCTAATTTTTGTCACATTTTTATTATGTTCGGTAATGTTTTGCCTATAGGCAATATTCAATTGGCACCTAATATCAGTCTTGCCTAGCATAGAAAATTCTATGTGGTTATTTAAATGAATATCACTTACTTTGTATCTTTTTAACTTTTCACTAAAGTGCTTGATATCACACATTCCTTTTGCATGCAGGATCATTTCGTGGATTGTTCAATAAACAACAAATAAAGCAAAAAAATGCATTTCTTTTTTCACAACCACACAACCAGTTTTTAACATCGTAATTTTTTATTAAATTTTCTATTATAAATTTTTATGAAACACCCCTCGGCATTCTTACACTAAAATTTTGGTTAATTTTTAGGTCCGGTCTATGTGGCCCTACAGATTTTATTTGTAATCGAAGTTCATATGTCAACGTATTTAAATTTTCACAGTTAATTATGTAATCGACGGTATTTATTTCCATTTTAAAACAAATTAAAACAAATTCTACGTCTTCGCTAAGGATAGAACCGGCATCGTGTAGAAAAGCAACGGACGTTTACGCACGATGATGATGGCCGACTTCAACTTAAACACACATTCCTCCCGCCCCCGCTCGAGAACATCCACCCATACCCCGCTGAAAAACAGGTAAAATTGAACCCTTGGCCCGCGCGGCGCTGCCGGCTTGTACTGTACCCCGTTGCCCTTATGGTGTATAAATATACATCAAAAAGGCAGTAAACATTTTGTTTAATTCGTTATCTTATTTCCTTTACGTCAGCACTGTATCTTTTTTCATTGCTATTTTTTTTAAATTTACTTTTACTTTTTCTTTCAGGGCTCAAATTAGTCGTCGCTACGAAGAAGAACGAAAATACCCGAAGCCAACGGACACGTAAGTTCGTATGGTTTCGATTTCGGAAAGTTGAGATAATACAGACTTTGTTTAAAACTTAAATTTTTTTTAGACAATTCTAAGCAATTGCACTTAATATAAAAGGTTTTAAGGTAAAAAACACTTTTAAGATATATTTTTTTCTATTTTAAATCAACTCAATTTATTCAAAAATATGTTCATTTTAATTAACAAAAATCAGTCTGCCTTTTTTTTCTTGGCAATATATCAGAAAAACCAATCTACATGAAAAAAATGAACAACATTTAGATAAATACATACTTAAAGATTCATGTTTTAAAATACAGCTTATTACAAAAATATACAGTGTGTCCACGTAAGTTGGCGGCATATGGGAAACTTTTTTATTATTAGCTTTACGAAAAAAAGTTATTCTTCATAAAAAGTTCTGCATGGTCCAAAACCTAAAATGCAACCATCAGATGTTAAATTTTTTCATCATATTACGAGGTTTGTCAAAAAATGTGATTTTTGCTCTTGAGTAAAGTACCTTTCTTTTTGACAATATCGAAAATTGTTATAAAGAAAAGATGTTTAGAATTAAAAATAGCTTTCAAATATTCAACATTGTTTATTTACATTATTATTATTTGCATCCTAGATTAATTATGCTTTAATGTGCAAACTTAAATTTCCAACGTAATCGCAGAAAATGTAGAAAAAAATATTTTTTTAATGTAAATAAACAATGTTGAATATTTGAAAGCTACTTTTAATTCTAAACATCTTTTCTTTATAACAATTTTCGATATTGTCAAAAAGAAAGGTACTTTACTCTGGAGCAAAAATCACATTTTTTGACAAACCTCGTAATATGACTGAAAAAATTTAACATCTGATGGTTGCATTTTAGGTTTTGGACCATGCAGAACTTTTTATGAAGAATAACTTTTTTTCGTAAAGCTAATAATAAAAAAGTTTCCCATATGCCGCCAACTTACGTGGACACACTGTATAGTGGAAAAAAACATACACACCAGTATTTACAAAGGCGTAAGTTTTAGTCTAGGTTTTGGTTTAAGTTTAGGGTTTAGGTTTAAAATTTAAGCATTGGTTTGGAAAAATTGATTTTTTGCCGAAACAGGCCGCAATTGATTTGGTACATTTACCTGTATGGACGATAAAATGTCCTAAAAATTGAAATTTAAGACGATTTGTTCTTGAAATGGACCATATACATCGGAGAAAAGAAGAAAACATGGAAAACTGATTTTTCTACAACTGTCTAATTTAGGCTACTACGTCACTTTAAACCCCTAGATCAAGGGATTCCGACTAAAAATCGTCCTAAATTTTAAACTACCTCCGGGGGGTGGTTTATCTCATTGTAACTTGAAAACAATCACGTTTCTGTTAATTTATTTGTTAAAAATGTAAAATTTGATCATATTTAGGAACGATATGACAAAATTTTATACGATTTTTAGCTTCAATTAACTATTAGAGCGACTTTTTTAGGGCAATGTACACAAGGCTGGATAAACCGTTTAGTACTAAATTCTCATATCTCTTTTATATTTTAGCATGTAGCTTTTAAACGATATTTGCCTTGACGAGGAAAGTAAAAAAAACGATCTTCAGATTAAAATCCAAATAAACTCACACGCGATTTGTTTATTTGCAAATAATCTTTAAATTAATATAATAAAAAATGTTTTATTTATTTATTTATTTATTGTAGCAGTCATTTTCCATTAATGGTTTTAATACGCTCTAGCCATACCGATATATTTATTCCCTATAACCGTGCACCGAGATGACAGCAGATGATAATCCCAGTACTTAGTCCAGCAAGTGTCAGTCAAGTCACTTTTACGTCATTTTAATAAATTTAAAAATTTATTTTTCAGTTTCGCTTTGTTTGTGCAAGTTATATAATAAAAATTACGAAATTAGAACACATTTTCCGACAATGTCAAGTTTGGGAAGTAAGTGTAAATTGAAAAATGTAAGTAATTCACTTAAATATCGCTGCATTTTCACTTAAACCTCGTTCACTTAAACCTATAGTTTAAACCGTTTCTTTTCCGTTTTTTCCATTTTTTTACAAAATCCTTGCAGATTCTTATTTAAACCGGTTTTTTTCCATTGCGATATAACCTATGTAGTTATAATTAGTCCAAAATTCCATTAACTTTTATTAAGTTTGAAAGAAATTCAGTTAAAACGTTTCACAAAAGATAAACTAAAAGTTAAACCTAAACTTTAAACTTAAACCCTAAACCATCTTAGTAAATACTGGTCACAAGGTTTTTATGTAAAATATTAAAAATAATCTCTTCCATCATTTCTTCTGTTTTTGTTAATCAAATTAAAATTAAAAACTAAGCAAAAAATAAGACTAATGTTTTTTGTAAAAATCAAGATTATATATTTATTAAATCCAAAACAAACCTGTTTTTTGTCTTTCAAACTTTTATGTAATATAATTGTTTCCTATATTTTTTTTACAATTGTTTTCTTAAAAAAATATAATGTGATATTAGAAATTTAGAAACGGAATTATAGCAAATTTAACCAATTATTTCAATTTTCGGGTTGGAAACTAAAGGGTATAGCAAAATATTTAATGAGTTTTAAAAAAAAAATTATTTATAAAAGAAATAAAAAAACTTCATTTAATTTCCTAATGTGTTCATTCGTTTCATAACCTTTTTGATTTTTTTCATAAATTTTGGCAGGTGTCCTACAGGTCTTAGATATCCAAAATATATATTTTTTAATTTTTGGGTTTTTAAAAAATATATTTTTGCGAAACTTTTTAAAATGTATAATGTATATTTTAATTTAGTTCATATAGTCCAATGGTTTGAATTGCATTATCCTTTACTGTCCTGTTATGTTAAGTAGAAATCCAATCCTTCAAAATTATTGTAGTATAAAATAGCAGCTCTACTTTACAACTTTATTATCCTTTCTTTCAATACCTTTTCCAACTTATACACAGTGTTTCACGAATATCGAAACAGAGGCCTTTTTGGTTATTTATAGTGCGAATTTGGAGAAACGCTCGGACACGTCGACTTTGTTGGCGAGGTGGACACTTCTTGAATATCCTGAAATTTTTGTAGCACGAACCCCCTTCGTGGGGTATACTTTTACCCCTATATTTTGAATAGGGAAAGTGGGTCTAGTGATACCTTGTTTTGAAGCTCTCTTGAATATCTTTACAATCGTGTACAAATTTCGAAAATCCATTGATTAGTTTTTGCGATATTTGCTTTCAAATTTAACATGGAATTATAAAATAAAAATTAAATCCGAAAAATAATAAAATTCTAATTAAATTTTTATTTTATCAGTCCATGTTAAATTGGAAAGTTTGAAGGCAACTATCTCAACAACTAATGGATAGATTTTGGAAATGTTTACACGATTGTAAGGACAATCAAAAGGCCTTCAAAACAAGGTATTACTAGACCCACTTTCCCTATTCAAAATATAGGGGTAAAGTATACCCCGAAGGGGGTTCGTGCTACAAAAATTTCAAGATGGCCAAAAAGTGTAAGCATAATCGACATGTCCGAGCGTTTCTCCAAATTTGCATTCTAAATACCCAAAAAGACCTCTGTTTCGATGTTCATGAAACACCGTGTATATAATATTTTGAACGATATTTTATTTTATAAACTGTAATGATCCTTTTTGAAAATAAGCATTTTGTTTCTTTGTCGTTTCCTCTTTTTTAATTATAAGAGGCCTTTGGTCTCTTACCGGGAAGGGCTGTGGATGATAAAGCACTATGGAAATGAAGGCGAGAGGTTTCTTAAAGGTACGATAAAATTTGCATTTTTAATTTCACTTCCTAAAATACAGTGAAACCTCCTATAAGCGGACACTCTCAGTTTTGTCGGTTTTGTCCGCTTATTGGAGGTGTCCGCTTATGAGATAGAACTGCGAAATTTCAATATATGCTGCTTGACTTTTTCCGATATTAAATTTTTCAGCGATCTTTCGTGCTGATAGATGTTCCTTCTCCGAATCGTTACCAACTTCAATTTTTTTACGTAAATTAAGAAGTTTTTTACACAATTTTTTTTTGTCACAATTGATAAAAACTTAAACTGGGAGAGTCACATTGAGGGAGTGGCGGCACAGATGAGTAAATATTGTTATGCATTAAGGTTGGTTACTGAGAATATTGGCCTTGAGGCAGCACTGACATCTTTCCATGCTTATGTGCAGTCACGGGTTAAATATGGAGTGATTTTTTGGAGAAATTCAGTGGGTGCAGTTCGAATACTAAAAGTACAGAAAAGGTGTCTAAGAACTGTTCTAAAAATAAATATAAGACATAGTTGCAAAGAGCTCTTTATTAAACATAAAATACACACAATATACAACTTATATATTCTCGAATGTGTAAACTTTAAAATAAAAAATCCAGACCTGTTCCAACATCTAAAAGAACTCATGAATATAATACCAGACTTAAAGAAAATCTAAACACTGATATACCTCATTTCTCGTACCTACAAAAAAACATTACTTTTAATATAGTAAAAATTTGTAACTGCCTACCTTTAAATTTGAGAATACAGAACAACAGAACAATCGAACAAACATTGAAAAATTTTTTGCAAAAAAAATCTTATTATAGTTTACAGGAATTCTTAAATGATTAAGAAATAGCCACATTATATCCCTAGCAGGTAAAGTAACTCAGCAACAAAATAAAACATTAAAAAATTCTGGGAGTTTTTAATGTAGAATTAAACAAATAAATAATTAAATATATATATTTTTTTAAGGGGAATTGAAACGCAAAATATTATTGTTTGTGAAAAAAATAAAAGTACTTCGTTTTATACTCGATTGTGATAAGGTTTATGTTAGAATTTAGGTTTTTTTTATACTTGACAAGTTCTACATCCTGATGGGTATCTGTATTATAATTAGATTTTAATTAATTTTGATACTGTAACAGAACTAGTAATATATACATTTACATTTACATTTTACTAGTCACCATTTCAAAGAGATCTCTTACTACCCAACTGATCAATAAAAATAAAACACAGCAGTCCCGCCGAATAAAATATGTTGTAAATACGACAGAAGTATTTAGTCTCCGCATTAAAACGGAAAGAAGTAATTCCCCGGCTGCAGAGTGCGTTATTGCCAATTGCCAACATACTACATAACATTTTTGCCCTTGTCGTACAGCGCTCCGTCCCTTTGTTAGAGGTTTACGTCCGGTTAAGGGAGGTTTCAGAATTTTTTAACTAAAAGAAATTGTCCGCGTCCGGTTATTAGAGTGTCCGGTGATAGGAGTGAATTTTACATGTAAAGAAATAGGGAAAAGCTTGGTTCCAACAAATTTGTCTACCTAAAGGGAGTGTCCGCAAGGAGAGGTTTCACTGTATTTATATTTGATATGACTATAACTAGAGGTTACGACAAACAGTACAGGGTGTCCCAAATTGGGCACTTTTAGGGGGTCTAAGGTACTTCTAGGGGAGACAGAGAAAAACTGACCACGCATTGCGAAGCTCAAATTTCAAGAGAAGACTTATAGTGAAAACCGCATTTTGAAATATCGTCTCGTCTTTGAGCTACGGGGGCTTTTTGAAAAGTCGGCATTTTTGAAGTGGGTCTATAACTTCGTTACTAGTGGAAATTTTGATTTAGAGAAAATTGCAGTTTTATAGACTTTGTCACGAGGAACTCACCCGCTAAATTATATTTTAACTGTCACTTTTAGTTTTTGAGATATGACATAAAGTTGCATTTTTTCTTATGGAATGGCCTATATTCTAATTAATTTTCAAATTCGTCATTGCATTCTTTTCAAAATGATGTATCATATGTCATAGTTTGATTGAGCGGTTTAGGAGATTCATTCAGCTTTTTCACTTATTTCTAGTGCGCTATGATTTCCTGCTGAGGCAGGTAAAGGCACTCCAGTATTTTTATTATTTTACAGTCACAAATATAGTAAGGCTGGTTTGGAAAAATTATAATTCAGCTGACGTCCCTCAAAGCCTAGTTATAAAAAGTAAAAAAAAATGATACATATTTCAAAATAAAATTTAAACGCTTTTGTGCAAAATAATTTAATATCAAAGCGTAATGTCAAATTGTTTAAACAATTGAAAACAATGACAAAACGCCAAGACGCAAGGCCAACTTGATTTGCATAGTATAAGACAACAAAACTATAGGAGCATTGAAGTAGGATTTGACCGCAAGGCTTTCACGTCAATGGCGCATGACGTCATTCAACGCACACTAGACAAAAATAAAAAACTTTAATTATCTCCGAAACCGCTCAATCAAACTATGACATATGATACATCATTTTGAAAAGAATTCAATCACGAATTCGAAAATTAATTAAAATATAGGCTATTCCATAAGAAAAAATGCAACTTTATGTCATATCTCAAAAACTAAAACTGGCAGTTAAAATTTAATTTAGCGGTTGAATTCCTCGTGACAAAGTCTATAAAATTGCAATTTACTCTAAATCAATATTTCCAATAATAACGAAGTTATAGACCCCCCTCCAAAATGCAGACTTTTAAAAAAGCCCCCGTAGCTCAAAAACGAGACGATATTTCAAAATGCGGTTTTCACTATAAGTCTTCTCTTGAAATTTGAGCCTCGCAATGCGTGGTCAGTTTTTCTCTGTCTTCCCTAGAAGTTCCTGAAACCCCCCAAAAGTGCCCAATTTGGGACACCCTGTACACATAAAAAAAAGAGGATCGAACCCTTTCACTGTACTCGGTACTTGATATTTAAAACTTTGTTTACGACTAATATGGTGATAAGGAAATAATGATCAGGCAACTTCTTCCTCTAAATCTGTATTTGACCGTCTTATAAATAAAAGGATTCAAATTTTAACAATATTTAAAAAATAGAAAAAAAAACAAACATTTTAGTTAAAAAATGTTTAAAGTTCTTTTTAAATTAAGCTTGACTGGATAGACTGATTTTTTTTAAATTGGTATTGGTTGGTTGAGGAAACAGGACAAAATATTATACTAAAAAGAACTATGTTTGAGGTTAATTACTTACTTATCTGTTTTTGGATCGTTTTTGATAAAATTATTTAATATTATTATTAAACTGGTCGTAAATACGAGTAAAGCTTTTAGTTGACTCATCTCTAAACTTATTTTTTCCAATTTTATAGTTATGATTATTACTGACTTATCATGTAATTTTATACTAGGTTTTTAATTTCAGGTCTGCATTTTAGATCTAAACGATAAAAAATAATAATAAGTGCATTTTTTCTAAGATTTTTACAATTTATATTACATTATCGTAAAATATTTCTTGCCAGGAATGAGCTCGAGGTTTTAGAATTTGCATTCAAATGTCAAAATAGTTATTCTACATTTTGATGTTTAAATTATTTTTTATACATTGTATTTTTTTATGATTTAAATGACTGATTAGTTTTTTGGAACATAAAGCAAATTGCATGTTCAGGAAAAATCGAAATAGTAAAAGTAAATTTTAAAATATTTAAAATTACGAAAATGCCCTCTAATGTTTGACATTGCCAAGTTACAGGTATTACATAATTTTAAAACGTAAAAATATAATGTTACATTCTAAAATTTTATTTTGTTAAATTAAAGATTATGTGATTTTCTTGGTATTTTAATTTTTTTCCTGAAAATGCAATTTGGACTGTGTAAAGTAGATGTAAATATCCTTTATTATATTCTAATATAAATTCAAGTCAAATGCAATAATAGGTAATTACATAATTAAACTAATATTAAAGGTTAATAATAATAATAAATATTGTTGACATTAGGGATCGACCGATACCGATATCGGTATCGGCATATCGGCCATTTTGGCCGATATGAAACATGCAATATCGGCCATATCGGTATCGGCCAAGGGGATTTTCACCCTTGAAAAATACCTTAGGAATTATTTTTTAAATACTGAAAAAACCGTAATTATCACTGTATAAAAATTGTTTAGGTAAACCGACACAGTATCATATGAATCTGTGTAAAAACTAAGGTAACTGATAATGAGTAGCGCTCCTTATAGGTAACAAGACATGACAGAAGTGACGTCACTTTTCCCCCCAAAAAATCATTGTCGGCACCTAATAAAATTGAGAAATATTAAAGTCAGATAGAATGGTTATAGATATCAATGTTATTCTGCTGACAATGATTTATTGGGGGCAAAAGTGACATCATTTGTGTCATGTTTCGCTACATATGAGGAACACTTATTATCAGTTACTTTAGGTAAAACCCCCTCAGTATCGATCCAATATAAATATTGATTATTGTGCTTAGTAATTTAGTTAAGGATTTTTTATAGAAATAAAAACAAATAATAGATTTTAAAAAAATAATAAAGGTTTGGAGGATATTATATAATCATTTTTATTTAAAATTCAAAAACTTAAAACATTTCAAATATCAAAGAACGATACCGGTTTCGTTAAAAACATCACGGCACTAAATATATTAGTTAATAATTTTTTAGGGACTTAAGTATGGTAAAAAAAATGAGGGTAATTAACCTGAACTTTAACCTCAATTGCATGTCAAATTTTTTTATAAAAGAATATTTTTAAAATTTTAATAAAAATCTAATAAACTGCTCAAAAATTGTAGCTGGTGGCTATGGGTCAAAAAATCATATCTCGGAAACTAAAGAGAAATTTAAAAAACTGAGAAATGACTTTTTTTGGTTTTAGCTGACTGTCATTTTGAGTCATTAAAATTTAAAAAAAAAATTAAAAATGTCCAAAAAATTGGGGTAGCTCACTTCATTTTTTTAGCAGTTTATATTTGCTTGCCAACAATGTTTTTTTTTTTAATTCTTTAAATACCTAAAATGTTATTAACAAATAGATTGAGTGTAATTTTTTCCCATCCTGTATAGCGCAGACGTAATCAGTCCAATTCCTGACGTATTTTTTGTAACCGTGAGGTAAACTTAAATGCCCTAAAACTAGCAAAAGTGTTGATGGTTAACTCAAAATTTCATAACTAATAGACAAATACTCTGCCAATATATGGGCACCTACGCTCACACTAGGTCCTATAGTTATAGAGTACGTGTGAGCTAATATAACTATATATTTATCGGTTTCACAACGTTCTACGTCTTCCGATATCCAATCTCCACTCGTTTCTGTTTGCCCATAATTCATCATATAGGCTTCTTATTTCACTGTCTATTCCTTCTCTCCAGCTTTTCCTCGGCTTCCTCGTTTTCTTCGGCCAGTTGGTTTCCATTGTAATATTTGTTTAGGTAATCTTCCATCATCCATTCTAATATAACTAAAAACTTAAATATATTTTATTTAACTCCAGACTCAATTGAGGAGCAAAAGTAACAAAGGGGCTAAGTGCCACTTTTCCTAAAAACGAGATTTTTACATAGAAAGATTCTATGGGCCATCGACTATATCCTATCAAACGTGCAAAGCCGCAGGACTACTAATTTCGTAGGCAATCGGGCAAATAGACGGCATTTCCGGTAAGTGATCGGTCATTTTCGTCATCAATTTCTTAAATATCTCCATTTAACAGTTTTGGCACTTAGCCCCTTTGTTACTTCTGCTCCTCAATTACCTTTCGTTTGATACCACACAAGCCATGTTTTGACTTAAACTCTAATTTTTTTAAACTACCCCCACCCTTTTTTTAAAACTAAAATATATTTTGGTGGGTGTGCTTTCGGGCTGTTCGGCCGTCGTCACTGGAAATTCGTTCTTGACGTTTCGCCATCTCGAGTGGATGGCGAAACGTCGAGAACGAATTTCCAACGACGACGGCCGAACAGCCCGAATGCACACCCACCATTGGACGATGGCCACGAAAGCCTTTCATAAAATATATTTTGTTTAACCCCAGACTCAATTACCTTTCGTTTGACATCACACAGGCCATATTTTCACATAAACTTAAATTTTTTTAATCTACCCCCGCCCTTTTATTTGGCTTGCGTTTGGTTGATTTTGTTCATTTTTAAATGGGACATCTCGACCCAAGACCCAGTCTAGGTACCAAATTTCATTCAAATCGGGCAAGCGGTTAGGGCATTAGTCGTTACAGACAGACAGACAGACGGCGCGACAAAAAAGTTTCAAAATCATCTGAAACGCAAAGATATATAAAAATTTTGAAAATCGGAGCAACTTTTTTTTTCTCGAAAAAATTAGGATCACCATAGATACTATAGTATAGTAGTAGTGTGAGCTTGTCCGGTTTTTTTTGACCCGCCCCACCATATTGTATTTTTGTCACGGTTAAAGAAAGTTTTTTTCTATGTAATTTTAGGCAAAAAGGACTGGAAAATTATGTACCTCCTGAAAATTTAAAATATTGACCAAACGATAGTTTAGGTAGAAATTTTTAAATTTGGCAAGAATTATCAATATTTAGCAACTTTTGGCAAATTTAAACATCTATCTTGACTATCCATTGCTTAACGGATATGAAATTTTTAGGAGAAGTTACCTCTTTTTAGATTGGCCAGTACTATAAATTTTTGTTTAAAATTATCCAGAAAAATTTTTTTGCTTTTTTTAAATTAATTAAATTATTTAAAAAATAAAACGTGCATATAATTTTATAGTGCCTTTTAGTCGCGTTTAAAAAAAAGCAAAAAAAAAATTAATTAATTGATTAATTTAATTTAAGTTTAAAATAATAATAAGTATGTTAAATCAGTGCCTTACTATTTTAGTTATTTGATATGCAAAGCCTAGACTCCAGACTATTTATTCTGGGGATGCCTTTTTGTAAAGCTTCAACCCAGATCAAAATAACAAACAAATAATCGAAAACAAATAACCTTTTATCGAAAATCGATATTTTTATTGCATTTTACATCCAATAAAAGGGCCTTACTGGGCGTTTATTTTTACCTAGTTTAAATGACATATGATTAGGCTAAAAATTATGTACACTCGTGCTCATAAAAAACGCGTACACGGAAATTTCTAATAGGTTACTTATATTTTGTTCTTAGCTATGTTTATAGTGTTATTACCAAAAGACATTAAAAAAATTGACTTGGAAATTTTGGATGTCACAAAAAAATTAAAAATGCCAAGACTTCTTAGCTGGATTTTTAGTAACTTACACTAAAAATTATCATTTAGATTTTCCGTGATATTTATAAAATTAAATAAACCCCAGAAAGTAATTTCTAAAAAATACTAAAATAGTTACCTCAATTATATACCCCGTGTACGACTGCAATTCTTTCATTGAGAAGTCCCAAGTGCGAGAGATAAGATATACAGTTCAAAAGTAAATTAAAATGATAGCCAGTCCCCTGTATCCAGCAACGCTTTGGCTAGACGGCTTTTTATTACATAGTACGTGAAAATTTAGCTTTGCAGCAGTACAAATTTTCTTTAAATGATACGTGAAAATTTAGGTCTCCGACAGTACAAATTTTCTTTAAATGTTAAGTGAAAATTTAACTCCTCGGCACTACACATTTTCTGTAAATGGTACTACACATTTTCTTTAAACGGTACGTGAAAGTTTAGCTGCCCAGCAGTACAAATTTTCTTTAAATGATACGTGAAAATTTAGCTCTTCGGCAGTACAAATTTTCTTTAAATTGTACGTGAAAATTTAGCTATGCAGCAGTACACATTTTCTTTAAATGACACGTGAAAATTCAGCCCGTCGGCAGTACAAATTTTCTTTAACTGGTATGTAAAAATTTAGCTCCTCGGCAGTACAAATTTTCTTTAAATGGTACGTGAAAATTTAGCTGTACAGCAGTACAAATTTTCTTTAAATGATACGTGTAAATCCAGCTTTTCAGCAGTACAAATTTCTTTATATGGTACGTGAAAATTTAGCTATTCGGCAGTACAAATTTTATTTAAATGGTACATGCAAATTTAGCTTTGCAGAAGTACAAATTTTATTTAAATGATACGTGAAAATTGGACTATGCTGCAGGAAAAATTTTCTTTAAATGATACGTGAAAATTTAGCTCTTCGTCAGTACAGATTTTCTTTAAATAGTAGGTGAAAATTTAGCTCTTCGGCAGTACAAATTTTCTTTAAATGGAACGTGAAAATTTAGCTCCTCAGCGGTCCAAATTTTCTTGATCTTTTCGGCGGTACAAATTTTCACGTACCATTTAAAGAAAATTTGTACTGCCGAAGAGCTAAATTTTCACCTACTATTTAAAGAAAATCTGTACTGTTGAAGAGCTAAATTTTCACGTATCATTTAAAGAAAATTTGTACTGCACCATACTTGAATTTACACGTAGCATTTTAAGGGGCCCTGAGCTGTCGCTAATATGCCTCCACAGTCTTGAACCTTGCTTGGATAGATGGCCCAATGTGGAGGATGTAATCATTCATATCGTGCTTTAGTCAATAGAAAGCTGGTGCTATGCGAAAAGACCTTTGTCATGCAGGCTTCTCTTGCGAACCACCCTCGAAACGTTCGAGTGCTTCAAGAAAGAAGAAGAGATTTCGCTGAAAATGCATAAAAATGGTTTAAAATTTGATCAATTTCCGTGCTTCCTATTGGTCGAGACGTAGTATTTGGCTCGATATAATGCATCACTTCTCACGACTATGAGAGCCCGTGGGTGGGATGTAATTGCGGAAGTGTGTAATGGAAGTATTTTTATATTCAGCTGTTTTCAGCTAGAAATCCATCGATTTTCCTGAAACGCAGATTTTTAGAACGGGCGAGCCATGGAGTTGGGCAGGACAGAACACAAGGAGAGTGCTTTTTAACTTTCACAAGTAACATATTCCGTGAGCAGAAACATTGTAAGGCCTCAATACTTAATTTGTAATTATACCACACGTATCTACGCTCGGTTGGTTGGTTTTGTATAACTAATGTTTCATTTCATTCTTTTAAATTTTTGAAACATCTACAAGTTACTCAGGAGCTATTCACTTAACATTTTAAACCCCTTGAATATATGAAATGTTAATATTACCTAACGGATTATTAGAGGAGAGGAGAATTTCCATGTTTGTTTATTCTTCATTATTACTACGAATATTTACGGCTCTTAAATACAAACTTCTTATAAATCCTTCTTTCGTAGCAACAGAATGATTAAAATTAAAATTTAGATATTGTCCCACGTATTTAGTTTCTGTCTATTCGTTTGAAAAGAACATCCAAAAAGGTAAAGTGGAATCTTTTTCCATTGTGCATTTGATTGTTGGTGGCATACCGTTAAGATTTAGAAGATTCTGCAGTTCTTTATCAGTTTTGAGCCGTAGAATAAATGTGTCATCCATGTATCGTAGCCATAGTTTTTACTTGACTCCATCCATATAGATGTTTGCTATCACTGGCGATCGAAAGAGACGAACCCATTGGAAGTACATCATTTTGCGCATAATATATGTTACTGGAAAGTAAGTTACGAAGACATAGCTCCAACAGATCCTTCACCCCCTCCATCGATAGCGTTGTTCTCTCGCGGAGTACATCATCTGTTTTTAATTTGCTTTTGATGATACATTTATTGGCGCGTTGGTGTAAAGACTTTCTACATTAAAACTTACAAAATCTATCGTCGGGATCTAATTCGATCCTTTTTAAAACCTCGACAAAATGTTCCGAGTTTTTGACAAAAGATTTGGACTTACCATGTAATGAATTATATCCAACAAAAACCTCGACAAAGTGCTGGTCGGTAAGACCGTGGCGCTGGTAAATGGTCGCGGTGGTATATCCTTGTGGATTTTTGGCAGTGCATAAAAATGTGGTGTGGAGTCAGGTGGGATCTAACGGCGTTCGGGATATTTTCAGTATACTTTTTCAACGTCCTGTAGATGCGTCCTTCTAGGTTGTGGTTGGATCTTTTGGTAGTGGTTTATAGTCTCCTTTTTCGACAAAATTTTCCGAGTTTTTGACAAAGGTAAGTCCGAATCTTTTTATTTAAGCTTAATTTCTTTAAAACTTTAGATGGTTATTTTAGTTTTTGTATTCTCGCCAACTCTAAATAGATGTCAGTTGTAGTAAGCAATAATAGGCCTAGAGAAAGTCGCAAATGACGACGCCGAATCCAGAATTGATCATTTTAGTCCATGGTGCGGGGTTTTCCGTGCGGCGCGTCGTGGATTTCCTTCAACCCCTCAAAAAGGAATTTCACGTTTCCGCGGCAACCGACTAACGACGGCAAAAATTTCTGGGGGGTGAAAATAGTGCGTCTACATGGCATCACATTGTGTGCTTAAATAGAATGAAAATTAACCAGGCAAGTCGTTTTCCATTTAAACCGTTGCTTTTGCTTCGTTTTTTCCGTCGGAAAAACTAGCGCACTTTAGGCAAAAAATCAATACGGCAGATTTTACCGCATGAGTATATAGTTTAGTACGTATACAAAGAATTTATCTTTTTAACCATATTTAATAAGTTTTTGGCTTTAATTGCTTAATTAATTAGGTCTGCAATGCGTCAATATTTTATTGCATGTTAAAAAAGCGCCATCGAAGAAGCAGATGACATAATAAGGATCTTAGAAGATCGTACTTATTTACTTAGCACTTACACGGTGTTTGAGCTTTAATATTTTCTACGTTTTTTAATAAAAATATCTATATTGGACCCCCTTTGTACTGGTGAATACGATATTTTATAATAGAATCATAGAGGAATATCAAACAAGTTTCGTGGTTAATCGAGTAAAAAGGAGTTTTTGTTACTCTCATATTTTTCCGTGGGTAGCTTGAAAGCTTAATCTCACGGGAGTCCAAGATCTAATGAACACCTAATAAGTGTTGACAGTTAACTGTTTCGTCTTTATGGGACTCCTCAGAACACTGCTTGGTCAATGTGACACTCTTGCGAAGTTAAACATACGGTTTTGTCTCTAATCCTATGTAAATAGTGAGAAAACTCTCGCAAGAAGCGCCATCTACCGAGATACGAGATAAACCAGAACAGGAGCAGGCAAAATAAACTGCTATACATATCGATCAATGAAAAGATCGATTACAAATAAAAAGAAACAAACTAATCCGTGACCTACGACAGCTCTTCTGCCTTTCAGGGAGATCAACGCTGATTGCGTTTTTATCCGCCACCAGACACGTGAGCGTCAATCAGCAGAATTTTTATTCCAAATAATACTAGCAAACATGAAATTTAGTACCCGTGAATTTAAAAATCAAACAAGTTTCGTGGTTAATCGGGTAAAAAGGAATTTTTGTTTCTCTCATATTTTTCCGTGGGTAGCTTGAAAGCTTAACCTCACGGGGGTCCAAGATTTGAATGAACCTAATAAGTCCTATAGAGGAATATATTTCTCTATGATAAAATATTGCACTTTTACTTTTATTTATAAAGCACGGTTTCTGCATATTTTTCGAAAACACTTATTTAAAAATTTCTATTTTGAAAGTAAAACATAAAAAAGTTTGTAGTGTTAAAATATTACAGTTTTGTTTCCTACAGGAAAGGGGCAATTCAAAACAGACACGAATATGCGATTTTTAGATCTATAATTTGATCTGGTGACAATACAATTTTATAAAAAAAAACGGTAGTAAGGGGTGGGTGAGAAGTGCAAAGGGGGTAATTCAGAACTTTGAAATCCAAATAGATAAAAAAATTCGGTTACACAATTTTTTGAGAAAAACGGAGGTACTGCTTGCTGGACTTGAGGAATTGGATTGTATAAAATGACAAGTAAGAAACCTTGCAATAATGAGGCATTGGCAGATATCGAAAAATTGCAAAAGGCATAATTATACCTCCTGTTTCTTTTTAATTAAGAATAAAAAGTAAAAAATAAATTGAGGGGGGTAACGTAGTAATTATACCCCCTTGAAAAAAACTCTCGTTTTCTGAGATCGGGTATACTCTTACGTTTATATTTTTATCTAAACATCTGCTAAATTAGTTTTTCTCTGTCTAAGCAGAATCTTCATGGCTTCAATAGCTAATACCCTAAAAATATAACAATTTTTAAAAACATAAGACAAATTTACTTCTGTCTAACCAGATGGTGGAGACCGTCAAAGGATTTTTTTTATCAATTATGTTAAATTTGCTGCTTTGTATGATCGACTAAATACCGTAAAACCTCTCCTTCGGACACCTCTATTAAGCGGACACTGCCTTTAGGCGGACAAATTTTTTGGAACCAAGCTTTTCCCCATTTCTTTACATGTAAAATTCACTCCTATAACCGGACACTCTATTAACCGGACGCGGACAATTTCTTTTTGTTAAAAAATTTTGAAACCTCCCTTAACCGGACGCGAACCTCTGACAACATGACGGAGCGCTGCACGACATGGGTATAAATATTATGTAGTATGTTGGCACAACGCATTCTGCAGCCGGGGAATTACCTCTTTTCGTTTTAATGCGGAGACTAAATACTTCTGTCGTATTTACAACATATTTTATTCGGCGGGACTGTTGTGTTTTACTTTTACTGTTCAGTAAGTCACGGTAGCATCTTTTTGAAATGGCGCCTAGTAAAAATCTTCTTAGTTTACGTGAAAAAATGGAAGTTGTTAACGTTTCGGAGAAGGAACATCTATCAGCACGAAAGATCGCTGAAAAACTCATTATCGGAAAAACTCAAGCAGCGGAATTTGTTAATAAATAAATATTAAAATTTTGCAGTTTCCTCTCATAAGCGGACACTTCCAATAAGCAGAAAAAATCGACGGAACCGTGAGTGTTCGCTTACGGGAGGTTTCACTGTATATAACAGGGGAAGACCGATTTATTTTCGATTCAATTAGCGTAAAGCCATATAGGTGCTAAACTGCCAGAGCTCCAGATAAATTTAATAACAAAACGAATAAATGACATACATGTGTGGTATTTTATAGGATTAATGCATGTATGCATAACAATTCCGTTTATAGACTGATGCCCATTAACTTTGTTCATATAATTGTCATTACATATAGGGTTGCCATGCGTAATTCTCCAAGTCCCGTATCTAATAAACAATCTGAACGTACAGAAATTTGTTAGGCGGTAGGGTAGTGCCGTGGTATGGTCGTCAGCTTCACATGCAGAAGATAATAGGCTCGCTTCTTGAACAATGACGCAACAACAAAAAAATATCCGTCGCCCTGTCGCCGACTTCCTTTTCAGCGTTCAACAGCCGTCATCGAATAAGCATGAGATGCGATGCACGAAAAAAATATAAGTCGACCTTGAATATCGAGAATATACGCAGGTGTAGTCCAGAAGCCGACACGCAGCCAGCCGAGGAACCAGGGATAATAACCCAGGAGCCTATAAGTGCTATGTAGTCGGAATCAGGATGTCGCCAGCATAAATCTCCTACAATCAACTAACGACGACCACGACTGTTGCGCTGAAAAGGAAAGAAGGCTATCGTCTATAACCAAGTTCTGCTGGGACGATAGCCATGTTAGATAGATGCAAGTCTAACATGTAGCAGGACCACCTTTCGGAAGGGGTGTAAAGATCCCTGCCCTCGACAAAGAGGTGGCAGGCAAAAATAAGTGCTCTTGGAGAAAGAAAACTTGCATCCTAAGGGGCACGTGCATCAGTTTGATATATGATGTACAAAAATGGTCTCCCCACCACTACTACTACTATAGAAATTTGTAGGATAGATATTTAATACGTTCTTTTGATTGGTAGGGTTCTCAAATTCTGGCTCCGACTGTTTTTTTTAATGTCTGTTTTTTTCTTTCGATGTGGATTCCCCCACAACAGATCTACGTCGGATCAGATATATGACGTGCGGAAAATTCAATTAATGCCATAATTAAAAATTTGCTCACAGCTTTACTGGGTTACGGGTTTTAAAATTTCTTAAAATCTTCTATTATGCCTTGTGCAACTTGATTTTTACAAGCCATTTCTTATGCTAGAAGCATTGTATCTACCTTTATGCTAAAGCATTCATTATTACTTTTTGAATGGGTCTTACCCAGCTGGCATATTTATTAGACTAAATTTGGATTAGTGCCAAATTCGATATCTACATTCTGGGACAGCCAGCCGGCCGCGTCAGCAAGGCCCCAAAAGGCCAAACGTGTCCATTCCATGCTAACAAAAAAAAAACAAAATTGACATATATAATAAGAGGGCAAGATCAAATTCAAAACTCATCTTAATACCGCCAACAATCGTGCATTTTAGTACCAGTGAATTTAAAAATCAAACAAGTTTTCATGGCTAATCAGGTGAAAAGAAGTTTTTGTTTCTCTCAAATTTATTTTTTTTTAAATTTGAAAGAAACAAAAACTTTTTTTTTACCCAATTAGCCACGAAAACGTGTTTGATTTTTAAATTCACGGGTACAGTCGAACCTCTATAACTCGAACTCAAAGGGACAACCAAAACCGTTCGAGTTATGGAGAGTTCGAGTTATAGAAATTCGAATTAAACAGGTTAAAATACATATAAAAAGTGCAGGGATCACTAAAAAGGTTCGAGTTATAGAGAGGTTCAAGTTATAGAGGTTCGAGTTAGAGAGGTTCGACTGTACTAAAATTCACGCTCGCGTCTGATAGTGGGTAAAAACGCTAATCAGCGTTGCTCTGGCCTGAAAGAACTGTCGTAGGTCATGGATGGTTTCTTTTTCTTTGCAATCGATCTTTCCATCGATCGATATATATATATATATATATATATATATATATATATATATATATATATATATATAGCAGTTTATTCTCGCCTGCTCTTGTTCTAGTTTCTCTTGTATCTCGATAGATGGCGCTTCTTGCGAGGGTTTTCTCACTATAGACATAGAATTAGAGACAAAACCGTTTAATTAACTTCGCACGGATGTCACATTGACCAAGCAGTGTTCTGAGGAGTCCTATAAGGACGAAACAGTTAATACTGTCAACACTTATTAGGTGTCCATTAGATCTTGGACCCCCGTGAGGTTAAGCTTTCGAGCACCTACGAAAAAATATGAGAGGAACAAAAACTTTTTTTTACCTAAGTAGCCATAGCCACGAAAACTTGTATTTAATACCCTTATTTGGTAATGTTATTCTTTAATAACGGTAACGTTTAAAATACTCTGCCAATATATGGGCCCCTAAGCTCACACTAGGTACTATAGTTATAGCGTAAGTGCGAGCTAATAAAACTAAAACCTGAAGTATATCTTATTCAACTCCAGACTAAATTACCTTTTGTTTGATACCACACAAGCCATGTTTTGACTTAAACTCAAATTTTTGAAATCTACCCCCACCCCTAAAAATACAAAAACTGAAATATATTTTGTTTAAGTCCGGACTTAATTACCTTTCGTTTGATATCACACACGCCATATTTTCACGTAAACTCTAATTTTTGAAATCTACCCCCACCCTTTTTGAAGAAAAAAAAACTAAAATGTATTTTGTTTAACTCCATACTCAATTACCTTTCGTTTGATATCACACATGCCATATTTTCACATAAACTCTAATTTTTGAAATCTTCCCCCACCCTTTTATTTGGCTTGTGTTCGGTGGATTTTGTTCATTTTTAAATGGGACCATCTCGACCCAAGACCCAGCCTAGGTACCAAATTTCATTAAAATCGGCCTAGCGGTTTTTGAGTTATGCGCGTTGGTCGTTAGACAGACAGACAGACAGACGGCGCGATAAAAAAGTTTCAAAATCATCTGAAACGCAAAGATATATAAAAAATTTTGAAATCGGAGCAACTTTTTTTTTCTCGAAAAAATTAGGATCACCATAGCTCACACTACTATAGTATAGCATATGTGTGAGCTAAAAAACGTTATTGCCATCCCTTCTTACGACTGCAACAGGTGTAAGTACAAGAAATACCTATTCCAGCACATATTCCTACCTTAGAGTGGATCGCATACAGCGTTGCCAGATGGAATTTTAAGAAAGCAGTAGGTAATAGATGAAAAAAGCCGTAGATTTTGTAAAAAAACAGTAGATTTTTTTTGCAGTCCAAAAAAGCGTTTCTTTTAGTGATAAACAAAGAAAAAAGAGTTGATTCAACCAATTCTCGAACACAGCGTGACGACAACGACAACGGACGCGGTGCATGCTCACCCTGATTTAAAAAATCCATCACGTGACTCTACGTTTAAAACCGGTGCAAATCCATGTCCCGTCACGCATAGGTGGAAACTAGGCTTTTTTTTACATTCCACGAAGAAGCGCGAAATTCAAAATTGAGCACAGACATAAAATACATCATGGAGATGTTTTAACGGAAGTGGGCGTTATCATATAATTTTTTCACAGGCAAAATTTATAAATACTTTGAATCCGTAACTAAGTAGGTACACTAGGTACCTGATAAATTTTCTTGAAAGACAAAATCTAGTAGATCTACTGCTCATATTTCTTGAAAACCGAAAAAAGCAGTAGATTCCGCCGTTAAAACAGTATTCAATAGACAAACACCCAAAAGTAGTAGATCTACTGAAAAATCAGTAGACCTGGCAACGCTGATCGCATATCTCTACGTCGAAACCTCAAGGGTTTAATAGTAAATGGATTTTAATTGCTCACGTCTCTTGAGGTGCCGATGAGATGTGGATAGATACGCCATCTAGTAGAGACCGCTCCTACCTTTTTTGGTATTGACAATTTTTATGTCAACTATATTACAGATTTACAGGCTAGTTTACTTTCCATAACATAAATATATACTTGTCTTAAATGAATCTTACTACTGTGTATTTATAGCTTTGATCAGTGAGCGACTGGTGGACACTTTTGAATGCAGTGGCGAATCTAGCGGGGCCAGAGGGGCCCGGTCTTCCCCTCCCCCTTCCAGATATATAACTTATTTTTTAGTTTAGCAGCATCACTTATTTAAAATTTGTCACAAATTCTACTTAGTTTTTAAAAAAAATTACGGCTAGATCCTTCTGGAAACCATGGAATATTGGTGGGGTAAAATAATAATTACTTATTTTAAACTATGCAGTGTTGCGTTTGTTTTCTACAAATGTAGAAAAAATTAGAGGACATTAAAAAAGTAAACGAGTGTAGCTACGCTTGGAATTGCCGAAATTTGTGACCCTAAACTATTATTGTAGAATACGGAGATGTTTTTCTTGGTTAAGGTTTAAATCAAAAGTTTTTCGGGAAGGACATTTTGACTCGAGTAATTTATTGCTTTTCGATGATATTTTTGTAAAGAAACTCGGACAACGTTTTTTATGGTGTTTATGCTACACGATTTGTAAACGCAGTTGGCGTCGACAGTTCAGGGATAATCAAATTTTATGCTTGGACTTCGCCATCTATTCTATTACGTCGGTTTAGAACGTTTTTCTACGTTTTCCGTCGTCTATTCTCCACCGCCTTCGATCCTGACAGTCATCTTCTATCAGATTTTTTTGACTCATTGCTCTTTGGATTGACTGTTGCTATTCTAGTTTAAGACGCCCTCTTTTTCTGCGCCCTATTGTAATCTTTCATCGTTCATCCGTTGTACATGGCCGTACCATATCAGTTGCCTTTTAATGATGTCATCCGTTATGCTACCCTCGATTTCCATTCGTTCTTTTATGATCTCATTTCTTATGTGATCTGTTCTAGATATTCTGGAGATACAACATCCCTGTCTTAAGCCTTTTGTCACCAGGAATTCTTTTGAAAGTCGATTTCCAATTTTAATTTTAGATTGTGACCCTTTGTATAGTTCTTTTATCGCTTTTATGTATGTATGATTAATATTAGTCTCGTCAATACTACCCATAATTTTTTTTGTAGGTCTACAAAGGTAACATGAGTCTCTATATTTCTGGCGCTCCTGTTCTCAATTACTTGTTTAAGACAAAAAACATTATCACTACAAGATCTGCCGGCACGAAACCCACTTTGCTCTTCTTCTTCTTGTTCATGAAAATCATTCTCTATTAGATCTCTAAGAATCCTACCGTTTAATCTACTTAGAGTACTGGTTACTAAAATTCCTCTGTAATTGTTGCACTCCAGCTTGTTTCCTTTTTTATGTATTGAGGATATGAATGCAATTTTCCAATCATCAGGTACTGGATGTCCGTTTGTGGATTGATTGATAATATATGTGAGATTTTCGAGCAGTTTCTCTGATCCATATTTAAGCATTTCAGTATATATTCCTCCAGGTCCGCTAGCTTTTCCGGATTTGAGCTTTTTATTACTTTTCTTTTTCGATGATTACTTCCTCTCCATACACTTCTGTGTCTCTCTTCGGAGTGGCTGTCAGATATTCGGGTCTCGTCTCCTGCAGTAGTCCCTTGTAGTGTTCTGTCAATTCTTCTGGTTTGATGATCTAAATGTTTACTTTTTCTTTTGTTTGGACTTCGTTATCCCTTTGTTTAAAATTCGTAGACAATGAATGAGTAGAAACAAAATTTTGGACTTTCATTATGTTTAATTATTTTAAACACAACGTTTCAGTTAGTAAGTTTCTCTAATGGTTTTCAAGTGTAATCTCAACAATTCAGTCTACAGGCTACTACTTATACTATTTGCTGTGCAATCAGCTGTGACCCCTTAATAATAATTTCAACTCATGATGATTGTTTTATTTTTTACGCAGCTTAACGAAATCACCAAAACAAGAAGATGATAGATCCGTCTTCGTCTGAAGATGACAGCGACGATGAGCATCACGGATCGCGCGGGCAAGCGCGAACCAAAGCAAGCCACAACCCGCCCTCAGGAACGGCCCACCCCCATCATCAAACGCATCCACATCCAGTAAGAAGATCTTTAAGCTGATCACACACAAACTTGCATAGGCCGCAGAACGCTTTCAACCAATCAGCGATCGAATAGTCGCGGCCATATTGGATTTGAACATGAAAAGTCCGTAGCTGATTGGTCGGAGCTTATGCTATGCGCTATGCATTTTTGTGTGTGATGGGCTTTACTCTAGAAACAAATGCCAGCATATAAGGTTTTAAAACTAATCGGCTTTTATTTGTCATAATTCCTAACCATCATCCTGAGACTTAAACTTAACCAAGGGCTTTTGAGAGATTTTTTCTTAAATGTGCACTACTTACCTTAAAAACTTCTTAGAAATGCTGAGCTGATTTCATTCCTTTTTTCTTTATGTCGCTTTTCCTTCTGTTTACATATCCCTGGTTCATCGAAACGGAAAATGTCATTACTTTTCGTCTTACTTTTTCGAAACAGTTTACTTAAATGAAATGTAAAAATAATTGACTTTATGGGTTAAAATGAAAGCAGAATTTTGTTAAAATAACTAAAATAAACTAGTAATTTTTTCATTTTAACTGATAACAATTTTAAATCAGTAATACTCAAGGATTCTAATAAATAAGAAATGTGTTCAGTAATATCTACTAAAAGTATTGCGGCGTAGAGCATGGGTGCTGAAAACTGTACCGCTGTTCCTGTTGAAATTTACTGGTATTTGTAACGAAGACGAACAATCACACATTTTTGAGTATTGTTTAGTTTTATTATGATTGACTCTATTCTAATATAGGCGGAATCATCCCCTTATCACGCCCACGGCGCTGCGGAAGGGGGTGGCACTTTGGAGCTGCCAAATAATGCCACTCAGCAGCGATCCTTGTCACCAAGCAGTGCCGTCTCAGCTGAAACCCCTAGCATCGGATCCTCATCCAGAGCAAACTCTTTGCCTCGTCCTATCAGCCCATCGCCCTCAATAGCCTCTGAAAAGACAGAGGTAAGTAAAATAAACTATGTTCCTAACTATAAGGATCAAACAGTGTGACTTACTGACTGATGGTTCGTTTAGAAAAGTATTCACCCTCTTTATAATTACTGGGCTAAAAGTCTGACGAATTTTGTGCATGCCAATTACTTTAATTGCCACTTAAAACTAGCGTTCTTACTTAAGCATTAACCCTACAAATTCTAAGCCGTTTGTTTGGTGTTTGTTGCAGGTTGACATCCAGGAAAAACAAGAACGCGAAGAGGAGGAGCGTAAACGCAAAATTCAGCTTTATGTATTTATATCTAGGTGTATAGCTTACCCGTTCAATGCGAAGCAACCGACCGATATGACACGACGTCAAACTAAAATCACCAAACATCAGTTAGATGCTATTGTAAATAAAGTTCAGGTAATAACCTACTGTTCTTATTTGTTAGGAAGTTAATAATAAGTCAAATTCCTCCTCTACCTTTTGCAGAGTTTCCAAAAGCTGAGAATACAGAAAATTGGCATTGCAATTTGAGTTTCAATCAAATCTTCTTTTTAATTTTAAAATTTTTGTTTACATAATAGCCTGTTATCATTTGGTTTGATAAAATCAGCTTCAGTTTGTTTGCTTTGACTCAACAATTTTTGAATCTTATTCGAAGACTTTCTCCCACTTTCTTCTTCCATTCTTGGACCTTGGCCTAAATTGTTTGGTAATTGATTTGCTTTAGTGATGTCATACATGCTTTTTGGGTGGTCCAACCAGAACAAATTGCAACACTTTGATGAAGTTTAGGCTCTCTGTAGAGGCGGTGGAGCTTACAGTTATAGCACCTGATAATTGTGATGAATTATATTGTTTTTGGCAAGTTCTTTCTCGTTTTTCTTATCCATGTTACTGACGAGTATGATAAGAAGCTTGATATGAGTAAAAAATTATCAAGTGTTCTCTTACTAGCAGAGCATTTTTGTTCCATAATTTCATAATTTGTGATCAAAGAACTTTCATATACTTGATGATGATTCATATGTGAGTGTGCCTTGCAGCCCTTCCACTGGGACCACCAGTGGGTCTATTGTGACTCACTTTTGAGTGGTTTCTCACCACTATGCCTAAAGTGTTCTGATGTGAACGTGCAATAGCCGGACATTCGCACAGTACATGTCTGACTGTTTCGTCATCCTCTATACAGAGTCTACATGAGGTCTCTTCTGTTAGTCCCATTCTGTGCAGTTCCACTCACTATACGTATCTTCTGTCTGGTAAGTCCAATAATATTCATGGCTCTGTTTCTACAAGATCCTTTAATGAACCTATTTTGAGCCAGTTCTGGTATATTTATCCAGTATTGTTGGAGACTATTCTCCATCCATTTTAATATGGTTGATTTAGCAGCATTGTATGATATCCCCAGGGCTGCCTGCGGCCTCATTTCCCTTGTGCCCAGAATGCCCTGGTATCCATACTAATGACACATTGTTAGCGCTACCAAGCGCATTCAGGGAATCCTTACAGCTTCTCACGGTTCTCGATGAGACCGTATAGGAATCAAACGCTCTGAAGGGTGCCTGACTGTCGGAGAAGATTTTTATTGTCCTGTTGGTCCAGGCTATGTTTAATCTCGACTTTTTCTTGAATACTAACAACTCCAGATCCAACGCCCGATGGCATTTTGGATCCGTCGGTATACCAGAAGCTATCGTTATTTTAAAAATTTGTCCTGTTCTTTAACTAGTCCTCCCTCTTCGGGTGAATAATGCTGTATAGCATTCTGCTGTACACCGTGTTGGGAATGACGTCGAATATCATTCCTAGAGTTGCATCCAACTCTTGTTCCCTTATTAGGGCTGTTAATATCACTTTGTTTGCCCTGCCATCCTGGTGGTTGGCTCTTATTCTGTATGTTGCTATTTGAGCCTTCGCCTCTATGAAAATGTGAAGCGGAGGTAAGCTTAGTAAGCATTTAAGTGCAGTCGATGGGCTAGAGCTCATTACACCACATATGGCAAGAATGGCTGGTGTAAGCTGGTTAGTTTGGCCCTTGAGGTTCTTTGATGTCCCTTCTTGAACCAGACTATTGCGCCATATGCAATCATTGGTCTGATGAGTGTTATATACACCCAATACATTTGTTTGGGGCTAGTGCCCCAGGTTTTTCCGCAAATTCTTTTGCACGTCTATAAGGACAGTCTAGCTTTGCGGGTTACTTTTTCCATATGGGCATTCCAGGTAACAGTTTTATCTAGAGTGACCCCTAGGTATTTCCTCTCTGATGCAAATGGAATTCTTTCACCGGAGGAGTCAGGAAATCAAGCTTCCTTTTACAGGTTTGATATACTTGCTCTGCTTCAATAAGTTGTAAAATTGCCCTCGTTGCTATTGTTTTTACTTCTTCTATGAAAGCGTGTGTTAGTTTTCTTTTTGTTATTGTATTTAAATCAATGACATCGGCGTATGCTAGGATTTATACGGAAAAATTTCAAACTTCATTAGCTCCTATTAATTATACCTGGTTCTTCTCTTTGTTATACCTAGTTATCTTAGTTTTTTCTAGCGCTTTCACCAATTTTAAAATACCTTTTGACAAATGTTGGTAAAGCGTGTTTCCTAAATATTTGTTTGATTTTAGAGTTTTCTAAAGGGTGAAACGCAAATAATGGCGGACGAAGCGTTCCAAAATGCTGTACAAAATTATTCAGATGTATTTCTTAAATCTGAAAGAGTGGTCCATATGGTACAATCAGGCGCATGCTCCCAATACGACTTTCGGGAGGTTTTTAGGAATAATATTGAGAAACGCGTAAGGTAAGCGTTAAAGTCGTTACGGCTCGGTCGACTCGGCCCATTCGAAGTTGTCCATCTTAACCGCATAATTTTTCTAATTTTCAAAAAGATTTTAACTAAAAGTGTGTATGAATTTCTGGCAACCTTTGTTAAGTATCTCGTTGATAAGCTGAATCCGTGTCGATCGAACCAAGACGTGGACTTTCAAGCGGTAAACCGCCAACAAATTAAATACACTTTAAAGATGCGGTTTAAAGACTTGACAAGGACACTGACAGCATCATGTTGGTTTGATTTCTTTCAATAATTTATTGATTTAGAGATTTATTCCAAGATTAATGGGTATCAGTATTTAGTAATTAGTATTTTTATTTAAATATCATGCTCAATACTTAACTCAATCGTACCTTTTTAAAGAATTTAATTTGTTTAACAATTTTTTCTTTGTTAATGAATTATTGATAGGAAGATTCTAAAAAGGTAATAAAATTTGCATCTTGGTCTTTAGAACTGACTGGAACACAAAATTTCTAACTTATTGTATGTTTTTGTAGATCATTACCTGAAATGGAAGGTTTAAGTAAAGAAACTGTTTTTACCTCTTGGATGGCTAAATTCGATTGTATTTTAAAAGGTAGGTTTTTACGGAAATCAGGTGACGCACGGTAACCGTTTAACTTTATAAAAATTATTATGTTACAAAAGAAAAGAATCCTAGACAAAAACGAAACTTCAAATTAGCTTCATTTTACGGTATCTTACTTTGCAGAATAATTCTTCATTCATTTTGTACTTTTTGGATTACCGCATATTTAGTTGTTATAAACAACGGAAATTAAAAAATATTAGCTAGAATTCCGACCACAAAACATCAAATGGTAACAAGAACCTGTTGTGAGAATGGCAGAGTATTTTCTAAAATTAATTTTGCTTTTCTCAATGTTACGACGCTTCACATTTTTCTTTCTAATAATAGTTTCTTGATATTATCTTTTCAACTTTTCTTTAAAATTAAATTACTTTCTGGTTTCAAGGATATCGCTAAATCCAGCAAGTTTTTTGTTTGTGTTTTAAAAGTTAGCTACCCTTTTGATGTAACAAAGTTTTACTAAAATTCTTACAAAAAGTACTTTACAAAAAGATGTTAAAATAGTAAAAAAAAACTATCATGCTAACACGCATCTTATTTTTTTTAGTTCAAGATGATGATATAAAAAGACCTAGGCAACAAAATCTAAATTCAGAATTAATTTTGTCAAAAGAACAATTATATGATATGTTTCAGCAAATACTTGGCGTTAAAAAGTTTGAACATCAATTACTGTACAACGCACTGATGGTAAGTACATTTTTGATATCCTTAATTATTAAGTTTGCCCTAGCGTTAGTGTAAAATAGGAACTGACAATCCATTACTATAACTCTTAACAACGTTACACAAATATTCTGCTTTTCTACTAATTAAAACCATAATAAATAGGGTATACAGATACGGTTTTAATTTTTTAGTAAATACGAAAAACTCATAACTAAAAATTTTTAGTTCGAATTAACATTAATAAAAAGAAATATCGAAGTAGAGGCTAACCGATTTAAAATTTTTATAGAGCTGTAAAGCCGAAAAAACCATACTAAATAGTGTACACGGATACGGATAGTGTGATTTTAAAAACGAAAAACTCATATTCATAAATTTCAATTCAAATTGACAGCAATAAGACGAAATATCGAAGTAGAGCCTATAAATCTGAAGATTGTCATAGGGCAGTAAAGCCGAAAAAACAATAATAAATAGTGTACACCGATACGGATAGTGTGATTTCGTTTTTTAGTAAATACGAAAAACTCATATTTAAAAAATTACAATTCGAATTAATAGCAATAAGATGAGATATTAAAGTGGAGCCCACAAATTACGCGTTTGACTAAAAGAACGTGCATGCTTGCACTTGTATCTGGATCACATCAGGATGCTTTCACCGAGATTTGTGATCAAGACCTTAAGGCTGACCGATTTAAAGATTGTTCTAGAGTAGTAAAGCCGCAAAACGATAATAAATATTGTACACGGATACGGGTAGTATAATTTCGTTTTTAGTAAATACAAAACACTCCTATTTAAAAAAATTGCATTTCAAATTAACTGCAGTAAAAAGAGATATCGAAGAGGAGCCCACAAATTACGCGTTTGGCTTTAGTCAGCCCTTAAATTTGGATCACATCAGGATGCTCGCACCGAGATTTGTGATCTTGATCTCAAGGCTCGAAAAAACGATAATAAATATTTTACACGGATACAAATAGATTTTGTTTTTTAGTAAATATGAAATATGAAACTCACCAATTTCTCTATAGTTTAACTGGCTTAACCTATACGTTGATTACTTATTAGTAACGCGGTAATATTAATGGCAAACGTATAATTCTCGATAGCGTAATATAATTGGTATAAATTAAATTTAAATAATAATTTTTTGTGAAGTATCGTTATTGGATATTGTTATGTTACCAGTCAAACGATATCCAATAACGATACTTCACAAAAAATTGCTAAATTAAAATTACGATGATGGAACAAATTAATAAAACAAGTTTTACTTCTTTAGTAATGCTTAAAAAAAAGAATAGAAAACATCTTAAATACATAGGTATCTAGAGTCGAACAAAAGCACGATACCTACTGACAAAATTTGAAGGTATTGACAGGTAACTCTGGATTTAACCTTGTTTACTTTTAAGTTATTAAACAAAAATAAAAAGTTTATAACCAAACCAATTTTATACTTTAAGGTCAGGTCAGATATAGTTAAGAATACGCGACTCGTAACTTTTCATACCTGCAGTTTAACCGGATTATTTATCATCAACGCGCGTTTTGGATAATTTCACGTACTTAACTTTTTTTTAAAGATATTTAGGTGTAGCCATACTGAGTTATTGTTCAATGTTTCTATTTTTTTAGCTTGATTCTGCTGACGAACAAGCAGCTGCAATTCGTAGAGAACTTGATGGTCGAATGCAAAAAGTATGTGAAATGGAAAAAGTACGTAATTTTTTAATATTCTACATTTCTAGCCAATGTAAGGGCGGATAAAGACTCATCTTACTATTTTTAACGGCAATAACAATGGCCGACTACGACGCGATGCGCTAGCTCTTGCAATGCTTATTAAAATTTTCTTTTCATTAATTTCCATAAATTTTTAAATTATTCTTTTGTTTCTTTTACGAAAGTCCTGAAATTGATTTGCCACAAACAGAGAGATTTTTTGTAAAAATAATAAACTTATCCAATATCTGACCACATTTTTTTCATTTTAGAAAAATAAAAATATTTAAGAGAGTGGTTTATTGATGTTTAAGGCAATATGATTTTTAGTCGAGGATACACTTCAAGACTCTTTAAAAAAATATATAAAAATAGAAGCATCCTAAGATATTTTCTATGTTTGTTTAAATTAAATCAATTGAGTGGCGCTATTGATCAATAAAACATTTTGCCATTTGTTTTAACTTAATTTATTGTTTATTATTGTACCCCAATTTTACTCTTTTTGATAGTTAAATGCCGATATTGTCTATATTGCTTTCTGCGTAATTTTTTATAGGATCTGGTATAGTTTTAATTTTCACCTTCCGATGAAAGTCAGTTGCTCGAGCCACAGATAAGTCTTTATGCTTAAACGCACCAAGGTTTTCACAATATTTTTGAGGATTTTAATTATTTACGCTATTTTAAAATATCTGAATTTTCTTGCTTTCATTCGTACAACCTCAAAGTTTAATATAATACTGGTATATATTTAGGTGCTAAAAAAGCGCTATTATCCCAATGATGCTTAGGAGCGATCTGTTTCAGACAAGCAAGGTAATACATTAATTTGTTTTCCTTGAAAATTAATTAAATGGCGGTTTCCCTAATAGCTACCTACATAAGAGGGTTAAAATAAAAAAATAAGAGAAAATCAAGTGAAACAATTCATGTAAGTCATACTTTCCTAATACGTAAAATTAAATTTAAGCGTTTCAAAGCAAAAAAACCTAATTTATAAATTATATTAAATATGTTAGTATGATACATATATTTAAAATTTAGTGAAACACTTTTTTAGTATTTTATTTAACTATCTTGTTTTTATCCAGTTTAAACCATTTTTAGAATATACGACCGCCTTTTAAAAAGTATATTAAACTAACGATGATAAGGTGGGTGTAATCTGCAGCTGACAAGCATTTAATCAATAGATTTAAATAATATTTTATTTGCACTCTATTTTACTAAAACTCCATTGACATTTTGCGGTTTTCCTCATGTTGTTATATCAAATTTATATCAAAATCTAATTATTTTGGTTGGTTTGGTAAGTGTTTAATTAATAAAAAATGGCGCTACTAAATATCGCAAGAAGTTAGTAGGTGACAGTCTATAACTTGGAGCTACATTTTAAAAAAAGTTTAGTTTAATGTTTGAGTTCTAAACATAAAGTTTATAAGATGGTACTATATGATAAATGTCACCATCGAAATTTGGTTGTGAGGTTCTCCCTTGTAATATCTGGCAAGTTTTTTGCATTTACTTATTTTTTCCAACCCATTTGCCACTCGGTAAAATTTAAAAAAAAATATTTTTTTTTTAATTGCTGGAAATACTTAATACGTTAGATCATAAATATGGGGCATACCCATGCATTCTCACACGCGATGCTTGAAGCCACGACCCTTATTTAATTCCTAATGTTTCTTTTCGGGTAGACAGGACTTCGGTTACTGAGCATGCGTCAGTTTTGGTGGTTTTGGAACATACTTCATTACGTAGCTACATTATTTGACAATTGTCAAATGTTTAGTGTTATGTCTATTACTTTTTTCTAAAAACTTATCGATTGGGTGAAAATTTATCAAATTGTGGATTAAAATTGTAGCTTTTCTAAAACTAATTGTGCAAATTTATTCTGGACACCATGAAGAGTGTTTAATGGCATCTATAAATCACTCTTAACTTTATTAACAAATTATAAAGAAAAATACACGCAGTTACCTATGGAATGGCACTCCGTTACTCCTTTCGGACATTTTTCCACAAACCGCACATGTTTTACAAGCATTATTTCCCATTTTTCACAGAAAAAGACATAACTTTACACGACAACATAGTAGCTGTGTGTCTACATGACAAAACACACGCATGCGCAAAAATTTTCATTCGCCAATTTAAATTTGCAATTGTTTTCAAAGTCAGCTATAAGCGCTTCACTTTTCAATTCTTTGAACATGTATTTATGCTATAGTCGTATTTGAGAATTACCTTCAGCATTAATTTTTTTTTAATCTTTAATTTTATACAATAATCTCTTATCGTCAGTTACCTTAAATTTTAGTCTTCTGTCTGCACTTCCAGTTACTTCCAGTTTTGCCGGAAATGGCCTCAATTTTTCGTTGAAATTAGAGCACGCTGTATAGATTTGCAATATTAGGATCTGTTAAATTTTGATGAGCTTTAAATAAGAAGAATTTTAATTTTTATTCTTATTTAAAATATCATTAACCTAATAAAATTAACAAACTCATTTAGTAATCAAAAGATGATATTTTTTATTTTTTTCAGAACAGAAAATTAATGCCTAAATTTGTACTCAAAGAAATGGAATCGCTCTACGTAGAAGAGCTAAAGTCATCGATAAATTTACTCATGGCTAACCTGGAATCGCTTCCAGTGTCGAAAGGCTCAATGGATTCAAAATATGGTCTGCAAAAACTCAAACGATATAACCACAGGTTGCATAGCCATAATAATCCGTATAATGTGAAACGCTTTTTGATGTACTATGTTACTTCTTTTAGATCGCAAGGTTCTTTAGCCAAACTAGAAGGCGATTCGGCCGACAGCGACACCCAACTTACTAAAATGGATGTCGTATTAACTTTTCAACTTGAGGTAAGTCGATTTGACCATTTTAGTTTTGGTGAAGGCCGCACAGGACAGGAGCATCACATGCATTCAGAAAGCGGAAGGAATGAAACTATAAAAGAACTACGGTATTTTCGAGATCAATATTAAATCAAACAATCATTTAAAGAGGTTTTTGTTTTATAAAATCAGTCAAGACGCGTGAGGTGCAGTATAGTCATATACAACACACAAGATGTGTGTTTCCTATACATCATAAGTTGAAAGAAAAATTTCGCACTATTCTATTGGAAAAAAGTTTCGTTTGTCATGTCGTTTGGATTGGCTTGTCATCCTGTTGAAATTTGCAAGGTTTAAAGATTCTGTTATTTAATGGTGACTTAGAAAGTACTTTGGAAAGAATTTTTTAATATTTTATTTATTTATGCCTGATCAGCTATTCTGGTCTGGTTTTGACTATTCCACAGTTATAAGATCAAGATAAGTTTGAAACATGTGTTTGAGGCTACTCAGCTTTGTTCCTTTATTGCTGATAAAGAACTCTTTAGGTCCATTGCATGATGAGAAGGTAAAGCACTAGTGAAGAAGATTCGGAGTTTTTAATGGTTGTATTTTTTATTTAATTGTTAAAAGACTTCACATTCTAAGACCCTATAAATTATATTGTTTAATTTAATTCCAGGTGCTTGTAATGGAGGTACGGGGCTTAAAATCATTGCAACCTAACCGAATAGTTTACTGTACAATGGAAGTAGAGAACGGTGAAAAGTTGCAAACCGATCAAGCTGAAGCGTCAAAACCCATGTGGGATACGCAAGGCGACTTTTGTACTACCCATCCTTTGCCTGTCGTTAAAGTCAAGTTGTATACCGAGAACCCCGGTATGCTTGCCCTGGAAGATAAAGAGCTGGGCAGGGTGGCTTTGAAACCTACCCCGTTATCCTCCAAAGTAAGTTTTTCTGAGGAACAGACATCACAGATCTAATCGCTAATCTATCCATAAAAACCAGTATTTTATTATTTTCAATTTATGTAAAGCATTATTAGGTGTTTAACACTCAAAAACACAAAACGCATATGCAAAAAAAAGAGATGCACTATATACATTACAATGGCATTGACTTACTGCTGAGCTGTTAGAAAGGGATCAGGAAAAACGAGCTTAGTTTTGCCGCGTATAAATTATTCCAGTCCATAACCTTATTGTTGTACATACCACTGCTGTTGTGTGAGCTTCTTAAGCATGTATTAAACGGTGTAATTTCCAGAAATATATCCTAAATCTGTTTAACGAGAATGTAACTGAGAATCAATTTGGACGGATCTGTGAATACAACCCATTCATCTGCGTCCAGATTGTAGTATTCTCTGCATTACTTTAATCTTGCAGCACGATTGTCTCTGCTTAATTAAGGATAGTTATCGAATACTCAAAATATATATTCAAAACAAATCTACCAATATTGATATCGTTTTTTAAACAAAACAATTTGCTTTTATGTTTCAGGCGCCAGAGTGGCATAAAATGACTGTTCCAAAAAACCTTCCAGATCAAGATTTGCGTATAAAAATTGCATGCCGAATGGACAAACCTTTGAACATGAAACATTGTGGTTATTTATACGCACTCGGGAAAAGCGTTTGGAAAAAATGGAAAAAGCGATATTATGTTTTAGTCCAAGTATCTCAATATACTTTTGCCATGTGCAGTTATAAGGAAAAAAAATCGGAACCGTCTGAGATGATGCAGCTTGATGGATACACTGTTGATTACATTGAACCTTCTAGTGGTAACTTCACCAAATCATTGTTGTACTATTACCCAAAAAGCTTCAAAATTACGTCAATTATTTATTCTTTATTTGATAGAGGGTGGACAAAAATTGTTCCAGATATCTTACCGACTTTAAGAGTTGCGTTTTGTAGCTTTGGACTTCTATTAAGTTTAGGATCAGTAGCAGTAGTATAAGTATAGTATAGTATAAACTTTAATATTTCTTGCGCCTTCTGTGTATCCTAAAAACCATTTAACCAATTTGGGCTAGGGGAAGGGGTAAATGGTGTAATAGTTAAAAAAATTAAAAACGGTATCAAAATATTTAGGCTAGAGGTAGAATTTAAAAAAAACTTGTTATTTAATTACTTGTTTGACGTAATTTTAAAGGTTTGCACATGAGAATCTAAGTTAACTTTACTAATAATAAAATTTTCTTTTTAAGCAACATTGATGGTGGGAACCGGTAAGCGTAAGTCAAAGTCTCAATAAGTGTTAAAGAGCGCCTAATCTTTTTACATGTTGCCTTAAATTTTTAGACTTGGAGGGGGGTAGATACTTTTTTAACGCCGTGAGAGAAGGCGACAGTATAGTCTACGCATCTGACGATGAAAACGAATGTCATCTATGGGTGATGGCGATGTACAGGGCGACGGGACAGTCGCATAAGCCCGCACCCCCTGTTGCGTTGCAGGATAAGAGCTCGACTATCTCAAAAATTCAGGGGGGTAAGTAACTAAGGCTCGTACGCCTAATAGCCTAAAATACTGGCCAAAGCTATTTAGTAATTCCTACAAAATAATCAAAACCCGTGGATATTTTTTCACTGCACATGCGCGCATCTTGACTACCCTTGTATAGTCTTGTAACTGTTGTAAATCTAGCTTTGTACAGGTACAGCCAAACAATTTATTTATAACAATATTGCACAAAAACCGAAGATTACTTTTGGAAACAAAGCACAGAATACTCTTTACAGTGTTTACAAAAATTAAGAATTAAAGAAGCTTTTTCTTTAAAAACGGCGTTAAAAATGCTTAAGAAGGGCCTGTATCTTTAGGTTATTGGTTATATGCTAGAGCTAATTAAAGTAGAATCAGATTTTTGCAAAATTTAAAATATATATGGTTAATGCCCAATTTTTTTTAGATGCTGACAAAGCTAGAAAGCATGGCATGGAAGATTATATATCGGCAGACCCTTGTCAGTTTGACCATGCCTCCTTATTTAGGCTACTTCAAAATTCGACATTGGACTATCGGCTAAATGATCCATACTGCTCCCTCGTAAGTTATATGTTCATTATTTATGATACGTGGTGCGGCAATGAAATAATGGGAACACTTTTTGTTACTCAGAGGGCCTTCGATTTACTTCGATTACATTTTTGGTTGTCGAGATAAGCACTGCTAGATTCTTCTTTTATGTTTTTAAACCACAAATACACTACATCACACTTATTGATGCTAACGCTGCAGTAAACAATCGCTGGCAGTCATGCCTAAAAACATGTTAAAATAAAAAACGGAGTATCCTAGCAGTAAAATACCACTGGTAGATTCGCCTTTTATATTTTTTAATCAACCGAACCGAACTACATCGCGCAACAACACACACACCACATTACGACACTTATTGATGCTAACGCTGCAATAAACTAGAAACATGTTAAAATAAAAAGGGCGTACCCTAAAAGTAAAAAACTGCTGCTAGTTTCTATTTTTATATTTTCTAGTCAACTACCAATGCATACACCACATCAAGCAACAAGACATACACCATATTACGACGCTTATTTATGCTAAGGTTTCAATAAACAATCAAAGGCAAATCATGCCTAGAAACATTTTAAAATAAAAGAATGGTATCCTAGCCTTTTATATTTTTTAATCAACCGAGCCGAACTACATCGCGCAACAACACACACACCACATTACGACACTTATTGATGCTAACGCTGCAATAAACTAGAAACATGTTAAAATAAAAAGGGCGTACCCTAAAAGTAAAAAACTGCTGCTAGTTTCTATTTTTATATTTTCTAGTCAACTACCAATGCATACACCACATCAAGCAACAAGGCATACACCACATTACGACGCTTATTTATGCTAAGGTTTCAATAAACAATCAAAGGCAAATCATGCCTAGAAACATTTTGAAATAAAAGAAGGGTATCCTAGCGGTAAAATGCTACTGCTAGATTCGCCTTTTATATGTTTTAATCAACCACACACACACTACATCACGCAACAATACACACACTAGATTACGACACACATAAATGCTAACGCTGCAATAAACAATTGCAAGCAGGGGAATCCTAGAAACGCTTTAAAATAAAAAGTGCAAACTTGAGCTGCAAATAATTGCTAGAATCGCTTTTTATGTTTTTGTTAACCAACCACACATACTCCACAAAAGGCAACAACACGCACACACCATATTGCGACACTTACCGATGCTAAGGCTGCAATAAACAACCGCAAACCAGTCATGTCTAGAAACACTTTGAAATGAAAAATAATTTCACATACATATACACGCAACAATACACACACCACATTACGACAATTTTCAATGCTAACGCTGCAATAAACATTTGCAAGCAAATCATGCTTAGAATTTAATCTTGAAATAAAAAGCGTGTATCCTAGCTGTAGATCAATACCGCTAAATTCGCCCTTTATATTGTTTTAATCAACCACACATACACCATATCACGCAACAAGGCACACACCACATTACGACACTTATTGATGCTAACGCTGCAATAAACAATTGCAAGCAAGTCATGCCTCGAAGCATCTTAAAATAAAAAGGGCTTATCCTAGTAGTAAAATACAACTGCTAGATTCGCTTTTTATATTTCTTCATAAACCCCACATCACGCAACAACACAGACACCACATTACGACACTTATTGATGCTGATATTGCATTACAAAATCTCAAGCAAGAGATGTGTGACACAATAAAAAGGGCAAATCTTAGCAGTGACAGATTAAAATATGTTGAGATAAAAAGGGCGGTAAAGTAAAATACTACTGCTTGATTTCCCCTTATATTTTTTAATCAGTCACACATACACCACATCATGAAACTTATTAATACTAACTAAACCAAGTGATATTTACGAGACAATAACAATAAAAAGGCAAACCTTAGCAGTAATAGACTAATACTAGATTTGCCTTTATGTTTTTTAACCAAACACACATACACCACATGACGACACTTTTTGATGCTAACGCTTAAATAAAAAATCGTAAAGAAGTCGAGCTTAGAAACATGTTGAAATAAAAAAGGCATATCCTAACAGTAAAATAAAACTGCTAACAATCACAGGCAAATCATGCTTAGAAGCGTCTTGAAATAAAAAGGGCGTATCCTAGCAGTAGAATAGTAATGCTAGAATCGACTTTTATATTGTTTTAATCAACCACACATAAACTACATCACGCAACAACAAACACACATACCACGTTATGACACTTTTTGATGCTAGAACTGCAATAAACAATCGCAGGCATGTCATGCATAGGTTTCGATTTTTCGTCGAATCGCAGGCAAATCATGCCTAGAAACATGTTAAAATAAAATGGGCATATCCAAGCAGTAAAATACTACTATTAGATTCGCTTCTTATATTTTTTAATCAATCTCACATACACCACATCACGCATCAACACACACACCACATTACGACTTTTATTGAGGCTAAGGCTACAATAAATAATTGCATACAAGTCATGTCTAGAAACTTACAAAAAAAAGGGTTAACACGAGCTACAATGCACATGCGCCTTTAATCATTTTTTAAACAACTACACATAAACAACATCATGCAACAACACACACACCACATTACGACACTTTTTGGTGCTAACCCTAAAATAAACTATCGCAAACAAGTCGTGTCTAGAAACATGTTAAAATAAATATATGCCCTATTCTAGCAGTAAAATACTACTGCCCGATTCGGCCTTTATTTTTTTAAATCAATTGCACAACAGCACACATACCACATTACGACAATTGTTGATGCTAACGCTGCAATAAGCATTTACAGCATCTTGAAATAAAAAGGATGTATCCTAGCTGTAGATTAGTACCGCTAAATTCGCCTTTTATATTGTTTTAATCAACCACACATACACCATATCACGCAAGAATACACACACCATATAGATGTTAAACTTTAAAATAAAAAGGGTTAACACGAGCTACAATGCACATGCGCCTTCAATCATTTTTTAAACAACTACACATAAACAACATCATGCAACAACACACACACCACATTACGACACTTTATGATGCTAACGCTTAAATTAAAAATTGCAAACAAGTCGTGCTTAGAAACATATTGAAATGAAAAGGGCATATCCTAGAAGTATAATACTACTGCTAGATTCACCTTTTACATTTTTTAATCAACTACATATACATATCACGCAACAACACACATACCACATTAAGACACTTATTGATGCTAAGATTGAAGTAAACAATTACAGGTAAATCATGCCTAGGAACATGTTGAAATAAGGGCGTATTCTAGCAGAAAAATACTACTGCTAGATTTGCTTCTATATTTTTTATCAATCAACGACACATACACTACATTATGCAACAACACACATACACCACATTACGACACTTTAGGCCGCTTGACATAGAGCAATAGCCTTGCAGTTGCATTCATGACTAGGGTGCCTAATATGACATCTGTTGTATAAACAAACAAATATTTCTTATTCAGGGATACTAATCTTGCATGCAACTGCAAGTGTATTGCACCATGTCAAGCGGCCTTTATTGTTGCTAACGCTGCAATAAATAAGTGCAAGGGCGTATCCTAGCAGTAAAATACTGCTAGATTCGCCTTTTATATTTTTTTATTAAACCCACATCACGCAACAACACACACACCAAATTAAGACACTTATTGATGCTAACACTGCATAACAAAATCTCAAGCAAATGATGTTTAGAGACACTTACAATAAAAAAGGCAAATCTTAGCAGTTTAATTAGCCACACTTACACCACATCATGACACGTATTAATGCTAACTCAACCAAGTGATGTTTACGAGACACTAACAATTAAAAAGCAAACCTTAGGGACTAGTGCTAGATTTGCCTTTTATGTTTTTTAACCCAACAAACATACACCACATGACGACACTTATTGATGCTAAAACTGCAATAAATTATCGGAGGCAAGTCATGTCTAGAAATACTTTAAAATTAAAAAAGTGAAAGTAAGCTGCATAAATTTTCAGATTCGCTTTTTATGTTACTTCGAAAGAGAAAAATCAATGTTCCAGGTGTTTAGATATGAATAGAAACAAATTTTCTAGGTTTTCTAGGCAAGGTACAGAAATACGTTAAAATATAAAAAGCGAACCTGGCGGACAGTGACAACATAAAAACCACGATATATGATTTGTAACTAAATTGCTTTAATATTTTAGGGATGGTTTAGTCCTGGCCAAGTATTTGTGCTAGATGAATACTGCGCAAGATATGGAGTAAGAGGCTGTTTTAGGCACCTTGCCTATTTAGTAGACTTATTAGATAAAGCGGAAAAGAATATTATGATCGATCCTACCCTAATCCATTACAGTTTTGCCTTTTGCGCAAGTCACGTGCACGGTAACAGGTAGGTTGAAGATCTTTGCTCCTCCTGTAAGATATACAGTTTTGAATGGAGATCAGATAGCTTTTCCTTAAGGCAAAGCCTACTCGTTATTGTATTATAACAACATTTAGTGTTTGTAATGAAATTCAAAAGATGGAAAAGCTAAGATACTTAATATTTTGTTATTTGACTTAAAATTATTTAAAATTGAAGCTACGAAAGCAAACAAGATAGTCGAACTAATATTCACATATCGTTTCACAAAAAAAATATAAATAAATACTATCGACTTTAATTATAGATAAATAAACGACTTAGTTTTAAATTTAACATTGGTATTTCAATTTTGAAAGATGCCTGACACTATTATTGCATGGCTTTATTCCAATAAGTCTTTATCACACAAGTTCTGTAGCGCCTCAAAATTAGAAAGGTTATGATTTTGGCCAGAATGCTGCCACTTTACCCTTTAGGTTTCAATTAAATTTTTATAAGAATATAATTTTTTAACTAACTAGGCTTCTACCAAAATAGTAACTGCATAGAAGCTTCAATTTTATAAAAAATTTTGTAACTAATCGATAACTTCAGAAATTCCTTTAGACCCGACGGAGTTGGCAGCGTGACCCACGAGGAAAAAGAGAAGTTTCAAGATGTTAAAGAGCGGTTGCGTATTCTTTTAGAAAATCAAATAACCAATTTCAGGTAACTATAAATAAAGTCGATCTGACTTATTATGCTATGCCTTTAAGTGTATTTGTCATTTTATTAACCAATTGATCCAGTTAATTTAACTTTTTTTAAGGGAACACGTATAGAGAATGTACTTTTGTTTATAAAAAGAGTAAAAGAAATCAATAGGCTAATAATATGACTTGCATCAATTTGTAAATAATGCACTTCCAGTTTTTTTAATGCCTTCTTAGAAGACAACATTCTCTAAAATGCCTTTTCGCTTGATTGCCTGCTTTTGGTTTACAGATCGTCGTTGATCTTACAAACTGACGTAACTCATTTATTGTAATTTTACAAGAAAGCAATTTCAAGTTTAAGGGAAAATTTATATTGGATTTATATCACTACAAATGTTCTTGGATCTATTGATTTTGGTGCTATTTAATGGATTTTTATGAGTTACGACACTTTGTAAGATGAGAGAACGACACAAATAAGATAGTATTATGGTCATCTCAAAGCTGCATTTTTTTGAGATACGTCAGTTTGTAAGATCAACGACGAGATGACCTACGCTTGATTTATCTTATGTAAGCTCAAATGTTATCGTACCATGTGCCACTGAGACTCTTAAAGGGCTAGTGGTAGCCTCAAATTATGAAAAAATAATAACTATAAGAATGTTAAATGTATGTAACATGGTAGCGATTTTACTATGCTAGCTAGTTTAACCTAAAATATTATTTATGATAATTAATATTATTATATTTAAAGAGCTCAATTTTGTTATTTTGTCACTTTTTAGGTATTGTTTTCCATTCGGACGACCAGAAGGGGCCTTAAAAGCAACTTTGTCTTTGTTAGAGCGCGTTCTAATGAAGGACATTGTGACACCGGTGCCCCCTGAAGATGTCAGGGGAATGATAAAAAAGTGCCTTGAAACCGCTGCTTTAGTAAATTATACTAGATTATCTTCTAAATCGAAAATTGAAGGTAAGCTGTTTTAATTAATGTTATGTTAATAAGAATTGGATGGTTTGTTTTTTTTATTTGCAATCGATCTTTTCATTGATCGATATGTATTAGCAGTTTATTTTGACCTGCTCTTGGTCTAGTTTCTTTCGTATCTCGGTAGACGGCGCTTCTTATGAGAATTTTCTCACAACTTACATGTGATTAGAGACTAAACCTTCTAATTAACTTCGCAAGGGTGTCACATTGACCAAGCAGTGTTCTGAGGAGTCCCATAAGGACGAAACTATCAGCACTTATTAGGTGTCCATTAGATCTTGGACCCACGTAAGGTTAAGCTTTCAATCTACCCACGGAAAAATATGAAAGAAACAAAAACTAATTTTTTACCCGATTAGCCACGAAACTTGTTTGATTTTTAAATTCACGGGTACTAAATTTCACGTTTGTTAGTATTATTTGGCTTAAAAATTCCGCTGATTGACGCTCATGTGGCGGGTAAAAACGGAATAAGCGTTGATCTGGCATGAAGGGCAGGAGAGCTGTCGTAGGTCACGGATGGTTTGTTTCTTTTTATTTGCAATCGATCTTTTCATTGATCGATATGTAATAGAAGTTTATTCTCGCCTGCTCTTGTTCTAGTTTATCTCGTATCTCGGTAGATGGCGCTTCTTATGAAAGTTTTCTCACTACTTACATGTCATTAGAGACAAAACCGTCTAATTAACTTCGCAAGGGTGTCTCATTGACCAAGCATAATGACGAAAACTGTCAACACTTATCAGGTGTCCATTAGATCTTGGACCCCCGTGAGGTTAAACTATCAAGCTACCCACGGAAAAATATGAGAGAAACAAAAACTTTTTGTTTACCCCATTAGCCACGAAACTTGTTTGACTCCCCACTACTATTAGTAAATAAAATATATTTTAAATTATTTGCAGAAGACCTACGAGGAGAGACTATGGTCTCCCCAAGTAAGAAACTGGATGACTTAATTCGTCTAGCGGAGCTGTGCGTCGACCTTTTACAACAGAATGAAGAGCATTATGCAGAGGTATGAAAATATCTATAAATTACATGTATTGTCACACTATTAACTGTTTTCGTTTATGATTTACCTGTTTTTCATTATATTCATTCTGGTTTATTTTTTTCTCTGAACTTTTACATTTTCATTATTTTTTTAAATTCTTTTTTTTTTGTTGGCCCAGTTATTGTTTATGTTTTTGAGGTAACAGATTTAATCAAATATCTTTTTCTTTTACGTTAAGTCGTTTACGTTTAAGTCAATTTTCCAAAGCTATAAAAAGAATATTATTTTTATTAATTATTTTCCTTTATATTCTTTGAAGAAGAGAATAAAGTTATTATTTCGGTCACTGTCTTGGGCAAGGAGAAATAAATTAATGTAACTGCCAAAGCAAAATTTAGTTTACATGCTTAAAAGTAACTCAATTGTTGAATATTTGAATGATTTAAAGTTCGCGGCCCCAACCACGCCATCAAATCCGCGTAAACATTAAACACGGGGTACAAAGCAGCACGATAACCTTATTACAAATACGGTTTTTGCAATTGTCGCGTAATTCAAACATCGAACAGAACATCTACCGTAAAAATGATGACCGTGTAATCGAAATGTTTTTTTTTAAACACAGTTCTTGAAATGAAAAACGCGGTTACGAGTTTCAATTAAACGCTGTTTCTCCTAAACGCTGTAATTTTTATATGCGTTCGATAAAATACGTCGCCATTAATGTTTACTCGGTTTTGGATACGCGGTTGGCATTGCGAATCGTTCTAGCTGTCACAAATTGTTCAGGATTTTTTGCTACAGGCCTTTGCATGGTTTAGCGACTTGTTAGTAGAACATGCGGAAATATTCTGGTCTCTTTTTGCTGTTGATATGGACAGAGTTCTCGCCGAACAACCAGCAGACACGTGGGATTCATTTCCACTTTTTCAAATTCTGAACGACTATTTGAGGGCAGATGGTAAGTAAAATATGTTAAATTTAAAGAACTACACTTGTTGAATCTGTTTATAAAAATATAAAAAAAATACTTTTTTTTATCTCGCCTAGGCAGAATCAAATGATTAAATAAATCAATCTAGTTTTGCTATGCACCAGCCAAGGCTATCAAAACGAACGGGCCACGATCCTTCACTTTGCTGACGTCACATCTGGGGCTGATTTTTTTTTATGGTCACGTCACTACACAGCTGATTGTCTTTATAATATTGAAGTTGGAATGACGGTTCATGAATATTTCATTTATTTTTAAATTAAGCCGGTTTTGAGATTGTTTTTATTATATTCTTGCAGAACAATTTTTTTTTAAATGTATAGTAAACCTTAATTTTTCTGAGCCGTTTCATTAGCTCACACAAAAATTAAATTTAAAGCAGAAGCGAATGTGACAAATATAACAGTTGGCATGCGGTACATGCCGGGTAATTTGAATTCATAATAAGAAATGCTAAATCTTGAAGATTTTAACCTTTTAATCATCTTGCATCCTTACAAAAGTTTGGTAGACTATCGGGATGGTGTCTGAGAATATAGAAAATCTGTAGTAACATTTTGAAAATATCTTAAAAAAACATCTGACCTCCGATAAGACCCAATGTAAAAGTCAGCCCCCAGAGAACAACTGATTTTTTCAGGGTTGTGGCCTCTATTTTTTTGTTGACCTTGCACCAGCATCCAAAAAATTTTGCTACATATTTGTTAAATTCTTTCAGACAATCTAAAAAACGGGCGCTTTCACCAACATTTACGAGACACCTTTGCTCCTTTAGTGGTTAGATACGTAGACCTTATGGAATCTTCCATTGCTCAGTCCATACACAAGGGTTTTGAAAAAGAAAGATGGGAAATAAAAGGGTAAGTAAAAGGGTGTCAATACATATACCAGTATATAAGTTGTTTCCACTCCCAGCAGTTTTGGGCCATTTTAAACCAGTTAATAGGGAAAAGCAGTATATTTATTGGAAAAAATTTCCATTTGGAATGTCGTTTTTTAATTTCAGGAGGCGGCAATTTTTAAAAGATTTGTGTTTCTTGTCCCTTCTTGCGGCACCAGTCGCCTCTGGTGTAGGTGGTGCAGGTTCATGATGAGGGGCGGTGAGATCTTCCCGCCTTTTTCCAGAGAATTCTAACTACAATTCTGGTTTATTACACACCTGATTAAACAAATGTGTTTTTGGGACCGCCTCTTGTTTAAGAGATACTGAAAAGTGTTTTTTAGGAATGGTTGTGCTACATCAGAAGATCTTTTTTGGAAACTGGATGCTTTGCAATCCTTTATTCGAGATCTTCATTGGCCAGACGCTGAATTTAGGCAACATTTGGAACAAAGGTACTGACACTACATTTTTTTAAAAATTACAAATGTTCTTATTACTAAGTCTTCCTATTTCTTTTAGTTCTTTGAACGACAAACATAAGTTCTATCTTTTCAATCAGTGTGATTTTATTTTATTTATTTTAATATTATTCATTTCTTGCCCTTTTGTCACTTACGCCCTCCACTCTATTAATTATTCTATAGGTTGTTAAAACTAAATTTTGTGATAATATTTTAGGTTAAAATTAATGGCTTGTGATATGATGGAATCGTGCATAACGAGAACCGAAACGGCTTTCCATCAATGGCTAAAAAAATCAGTGACGTTTATTTCCACTGACTACATCCTACCCTCGGAAATATGTGCAATGGTCAATGTCATTTTGGACTCAAAAAACCAATCGTTCAAGTTATGTGCTGTTGATGGGATTGATTTGGTAAAGTTAAAATATGTCATATTATAAAATTATTAATTTAACTAAAAATTTATTTGTGTAAATCCAACTATGTTTAACTTGGTAATAAGACCTACAAAAATTTGTTTGCAGCATCAATACCATATAAAAATCGATGACCAAATAGACAAAGCATTAGCCAACATGAATCAAGGATTACTTAGCAAGCTAATGTCAGTACTGGAAGCTACATTGGGCAAGTTGTCGAGATATGACGAAGGAAGTTTTATTGGATCCATCTTAAGTCTCACGGTAAAGAAATGTTTTTGTTTAAAGTCACTTATAAAAAAAAAAACTTTTTTTCTTCCTTAAATGTAAAATACGATTATCGATAAATTTCTCTACTTCGTCTAGAATGTATCAGCTTCAGGAAAAGACGTTGGCCAAAGTTATGTCAATTTCCTAAGAAACAGCATGGAACAAATAAGGAGCAAAGTGATCGATGAGCTCTGGATATTGAATTTCTTTGAGCAGTGGTACACAGGGCAGATGACAATGATTTGTAACTTCCTATCTGAAAGACTAGATCATATTTTGCATCCTTATCAATGTACCTGTTTGGCGCATATCGTGAAGGTATTATATAATTTGATATAACTAGGGTTGTAAAATTTTCAGAAATATATTTTCGGAAATATTTTCGGAAATATTTCCTGAAACATTAGAAATATATGGAAATATTGAAAATATATGAAATATTAAAAAAATTAGAAGAAAGGGAATATTTATTTATACTAATCATAAGAAAACACCGGAAAATGCATGAACACAAATCAGGAGTTATTCTTCAAACAAATAAACAAAAATAAGGTTAAATTTTTATAACAATAATCTTATTCTTGACACACTATTCACTAGTCGAGCAAGAGGCATATCTTCATGGCTGTCATCAGCACCACACTTAATAACATCGTCTTGCCAGTCTAGTTCCTCAAAATCTTCAATAGTATCGGAAATAAAAATTGTTTTATAGTAAGTTTCATACTTATAGGGTTACAAAATATGAAAGATAATATTTTTTAAATATTTCCAATTTTCCCAATATTCCCAAGACCCGTTCGGAAATTTCCAATATTTCCATGTCCATGGAAATATTTCCAACTGAAGTATTTTCATTTTCATCACTAGATATAACCAATTTTTTACATCTGAATTACCATGGTCAATTTGAAATTAGTCTGAATTTAAAAATGCTTATAATACAAATGAAGGCAGAGATAATTTTTATGTATTATTAAGGTAGTTAGTTATAACTATAGGACGTTCCTTTGTAATTTTTACTGCTTTATTTTTAGAAAATATATTCGGACTTTGAACTTCACGGTGTAATGGAAGACAAATTGAACTCAAAGGCTTACCAAACCATTGCACAGAGAATGCAAACTGAAGAAGCGGCATGTGCGCTAACCATGGGACAGTCGGATAGGTAAATAATAGACACTTTACTTTCTGGCAACTTTTTACAGATTATTTTTATCAATTATTTTATCAAAATAAATTGATAACTATGTACACTTTAAGGAATGTACATGGGACTCTAAAAGAATATTTAATGAGGCATGTGCAGGGATAACTTGCCATTTTGTCATCATCTCTAGTCAAAACTCAATTGCCAACACTCTTCTTAATTCGATTTTTTAATATCTAAATAGTCATATCTTTGAATAATACGTACCTTGATCAGACTATGCAAGTTTTCCATATACTTCATGCAACTTTCTTTCTCTAAACGCCATTAACTGAAAGAGATAAAGATAGAGCGAGAGAGAAGACGCATCCAACAAAAGTAAAATAATTTTGATACCTAGTCTGAACTGGGTGTAACATTTATTAGAAGGGTTACATTTTTGTTAGCAGGTAAAGTTTAAAAATCATTATTTATAGCTGAATGAAATTTTTTACCGAATACAAAAAAATTATTTAAAAAATTATCTTCTTAGACTAGACCACGATGATGAACCAGACAATAATAGAAGCAGATTTTTAATCGAAAGTCTCAGTGGCGATGACAAGAATCCCCTGACCAACGTCGGCAATATGGTAGCTGGCAAAGTTGGCAATATCTTGGGCAAAGGCTTGGGGGACATCGGATCGAAACTAGGCGGCAGTTCAAGCTGGTTTTGAAAATAATTTTTTGTATATAGTTGTTATGTTGCGTAGAAACTTTGCTCGTTTTATTTAGAGTATTTAAATTAACTGATTTAAAAGCATTGGAACTTTATTCTGGAATAAACCCCGATATTTGACAAATATTAATAATTACTTTTGAGAAACACCTGCATGAACTTGTCCATTTAAAGTGTTTGATCCATCTATTGTACAACTTTTAGTTAAATAAAACTACTATCTGAATTCTTCAGTTAAATCAAAATTAGGTAAACTTTGACGAATGCCTTGGTAAAATCTAGAAAACGTAAATCAATCTGTAATTGCTTTTGCGAGTACTAGTTTACAAAGTTTGTTCTGATAGTTATTAGAAGTCATCGGTTTTTTCGCTTAACCGCTTATTAGGTTTTACTATTTTATTGCAGTAATATTGTCACGAGGGGGTTTTATCGTGACGTAACACAGTTTAAGTTAGGTTTTATTTAAGATTACTTATAATTACTAATTACACTAAATACATCTTGTTTCCTGTATAAACATCATCGATGACGGTCAATCGCTTATGGTTTTTATTCCGAATACGTTTACTACACGTTTTAATACAAATTGAACTATATACAGAAGTTCATTTCCTTAGTTGTTTAGGGTTAATGTGCACTCAATGTAACTTGTGCCATTCAGTTAATAGGACATTATTTTCTTTCCTGACAATATTACAATTTTTTCTTGTGCTTGACGAAAAATTGTGACATTCCACAACAATCTCTGATATTCGACTTAAGCATCTGGCACCTCCTAACATGTGGCCAAGATATAAAGTTTGGAGTTTTTAAGATTTTCCAAGTGCTCCTTTCCCATTTAAAATGATTGTAATTTCGAAATATAAATAATCTGAATTTGGTGTTTGCAGTTTTATTTTGTTAAATTGATCTAACTAAAACGAGACAAGAGTCGATAAGATTTTTTTTTAAATTTATTTTTACCATTTTTAGGACCAGAAAAGTAATTAGGTAATAATTTTTGTATCGAACATATTTTACTCGCATACCTCTACATCTTTTTTCTATTGTATAGATTGCAACAACAGATTTATTACCAAGAATTGTTGTTAATTTTTCAACACGCATTGAATTCGATTTTCCGATTCTTTCGGCACAGCACGCTAGGCTCGTTAACAATACTACGTTTTGAATGCGTGATGGCACCTTTAATTTATTGTTTTTTAAATATTAGTGTTAAAAATGGTCTAAATACAAAAATGGTTTGGATTTTAAAATTACTTAAATGCTTTCCATTTTATAACATAATTTTTATCATTTGGCGATAATAATAAGTAGCATATCGAAAACAAAAATGTTTTATTTTGTATCATATTATATATTTATACTTATCTCTTATACTTACGAGCAATCTTTTGCGACAGTTAGTTGCTTTGTCTTGGATTACGTTGTTGCTCTTTTTCTTAAAATGTAACCTTCTTCATAGCAGAGACTTTTTTCTTACTATTTTTCCCTCTAGTTTAGATCAGTGTTTCTGTATTTTTCCTTAAATTTACATTTAGAAACAGACGTTAATATACGTCTAGTTTGCCACTGGCCTTAGTCTTGTAATTTCAATGTTAATTAATAATTGTTTTTATTGTTTGCAGTTTAATAAAAAGAGTAAATGTTTCCATTGACTGTAGTGTCGCAAAATTTTGGTTTAAACTCATAGCTAGCTAAAAAATTGGAGAATTTTTTCTTCTCCCAATTCTATAAATATTGTTTAATATTGTCGAGTTAGATTTATTATGCTAAAACTAATAAATCAAGTAAGCCTAGTTTTATTCCTAAAAAATCCAATAGAAACACGGCTTTTTAACTTTGTTTTATTTGTTGTTAAAAAGGAAATTTAAAGTGTTTTACTAGTTCCTTTTGGTGTAAATATTTTTCTTGCCCTTTATTAATAGCTTACATATTAAATAATAAATTTTGTTACCAAATTAATCAAATCTTTATAGAAGAAGCGCTTATCTACAAGCCTTCGGTATCTAACTTGTGGAAAAATATAATCTTATTTAAAAAAATTGCTTTTAATTCTTTATTTGTTAAATACACTTTTTTTGTTTTATTGCATCTTAAAATCTGATTATAAATTGTTTATTCTCTATATTAGTTTTGGAATATAATAAGTCAAACTCAATTATAAAAGCATGCTTTAAAAAATCGTTCTTCTTCACAGTATTCTTGTATCTTAAATTTAATTTTATTGACTAAAATATTCATAGGTCAGAAAAGATTAGTGTTTTTGATCTTGGAACTTGTCTAACTATTACTATGAAAATATCCCTAAAAATTAAACTTGTTGGTCGCTTAATTTCATCTTAAAATCAAGCAAAGGAAGTAACTACAACATGATTGTAGGTATATAAAAAATATTTTAAGCAGAAGAATGTTTTCATTAAATAAAATATAGTTAGATCTTAGTAGATTTGTTGATATTTCTTTGTTCTTGCGACCAATGTATTTAATTTTTACTGTTATTCCCTAAAAAATGGGGCACTGAAAACTTTTAATCAAATGAATTTAATACTACTACTTCTTCAGTTCGGAAAATATTTATGTGTTATTCTACAAGTTATTTTATTTTTGTATAATAGAAATTTGGTACTTAATTTTTAACAAGCTTAAAGACTTTAAGAGTAATTGAATTTCTGTGATTAAACATACTGCCTAGATCTTCAAAGAGTTTGTTTTTTTTGCAGTGTAATAAATTTATTTCTGTTAGTACTTATTTATGATAATCTTTTATGCATTGAACATAAAATAATATTTTTAAAATTAAACGATAGTTTTTAGAAAGCTTTAAAAAACTACTTTTTTTTAATTTAAAGAAAATTTAAAATATATAAGTAATTTGTGTTTGATTTTTAGTTTAAAGTGCCTGATAACGCTATAATTACAATAACATAATTGCAATTAACACAACAAATAATATTGTACTGTTTAAGATGTTCCATTAAAACGTAAATAAATAGAAAAATACATAATACTTATTATAAACGTATTTTTATTAGAAAAAAAGCCAATGGAAGCACAACAAAAAGTGGTAGTTTGTATATTATTAATATATAATGGATGCGTGGAATTAACAAACGTGAAATTTAGTACCCGCGAATTTAAAAATCAAACAAGTTTCGTTTAATCGGGAAAAAGGAGTTTTTGTTTCTCTCATATTTTTCCGTGGGTAGTTTGAAAGCTTAACCTCACGGGGGTCCAAGATCTAATGGACACCTAATAAGTGTTGACAGTTAACTGTTTCGTCCTTATGGGAGTCCTCAGAACACTGCTTGGTCAATTTGACACTCTTGCGAAGTAAATTACGGTTTTGTCTCTAATCCTATGTGTATAGTGAGAAAACTCTCAAAAGAAGCGCCATCTACGGAGATATGTGAGAAATTAGAACAAGAGCAGGCGAAAATAAACTGAATGGATCAATGAAACTATCGATTCACACAGCACACACTATCTAAATGTTTTTTTAAATATTTTTACTTTACAATGTTATGTTTTAAGTGTAAATTTTGAAAGCCGGGATTGATAATTTACGACATCTAAATACGTTAGGCTGGGCGTCCATTCTGCTCTCGAGAATATTTCTTATAACTGGACACATTATAAAGAATAACTGACAGAAACTGAGATTTATCCTCCAGAATGCGTCCAATTGCGAGAAGGGGCGTTGGCTGAGTGCAGTGCATGTAGTTACAGACCGTATATGAATTTATGAAATGGGTGAGAATGAGAATTCAGATCTCTCTAAGTTAGTACCAATAGAGATACAGAAATCTAGTGAGATCGCATGTGCAGTCTTAATTTCACCCAATTTTGAGAAAGTACTCCTTCTCACACATTCAAGATTTCATTTACAGAGATTTATTAAGGAGGGCAATTTTCGTGATAAGAACGAGAAAGGAAATAGGCAAGAAGATAGTGCAATAAAACTTCAACGAACTTTCTTGAAGTAGGTTTTATATTAGTAATATTTAACAAATTAGTACATAGTTTAACGAAAATCACAGTGAGTTAATAATTGCATTATTTTAAGTACGTTGAGTAAATTAGTAAGTATAATAATAGGTAAGTTATAAGTTGTAATGTTTTTGAGTAGCACTATTTACAAAAAAAAAATAGGTTTCATTTTTCATACTTAAACCTATAATTCTTAAAGCTCAAAAATAAATTTACTATAAACAAGGACGCACAATGACAAGGGAAAATGATTTAAAATTACAAACTTAAAGAATAATGCTTAAATATTAGGGGAGAGTTGCCATTGGCCACCGGCTCCTCGAACTTTTATATTTTTTTCTAACCTGTATGTATTATTGTTTTGTTTTATAAGTGGTTAGAAACATGATTGTTTCATGAAAAAGAAAGAACGAAATTTTTAAACGTACAATGATTTTCTTCATCTTTGTTTAAGAGTGATTTTTATTTTCTTTTCTTTTGAATTAGGCAATGAATTTTATATAACTTGCAGTTATTAACTCCATTACTTTGAAAGCAATATTTGTATTTTAAAACTTGACAAACCTCTTGTGAGACGTTACAAAAGAGACATTTTCATGATTCGAATTTTTTTTGCTGGTTTTTACTAAATAATTATTGGTGACATTAAGTGATGTCATAACTGAAGTTAACTGTATTCTTTATAAGAAAATTTAAAATATTTTTTTGGCCAATTTTTAGTTATAAAAAGTGCCTTATAAGTTTTTTGTGTGACTGTCAGTAGTTGTTTGGTTTGGTTAAGTTGACCATGTAGCAGTTGAATTATTCAATGGACTTTTATGCTGCTTTTTTGTTGAGCCTATGCTTTAAGAAGTGGTAAAAATTTTCTTACAGGTTCCTATGAATATTAAATTTAACATCTTGTTTGTTTTTTAGTACTGTGCGAACTTACACTTCACAAAATCGCGTAAAAATGTCAAAAACAATAAAGTTGGATCTAGTTTAAAGAGCACTAACTATGATTCAAAGAATTCCAAAATTTACTTAATTAATAATACTTGACTTATTAATTATACTAGGTACAGATTATCGCCATAGTTGAGCATGGGTTGCATTAATATATTTTTTAAAATTTGTCTTTTAAATTCTTTTCTTCTTGACATATTAAAACAACTTTACAGGCTCTCTTACAGAGCATTTCAAAGAAAAAATCAACCCAACAGCAATTTTAAAAAATAATAGTGAAACCCAAGCGCGACTTCTGCGTTTTGACGCTGGTAAAATTTTATCTAAATTTAAAACTAAATTTATCAATATAGTATTTACAATTTAAAAAAAAGTGAAACAGCAGAATGTTTAAATTATGCTTCTGGTCTTAGGCTTTTTAAATAATAACATTCACTTATTAAATAATTCTTAATCAATAAAAGTTAAACAACAATTCTCTTATAATTTAAATAATTTTTACGGCGATATGACATTTAAAAATAATTTATAAAAATCATGCAAGATCTGTGCTTTTATAACAACATATAATGTCCTAGTCAGAGTTAGATCAATTTTTAGTTGAATATCTACATAATTGAACTTAAAGTAGGTGGTATCTTTCGAAAGCCAAAGATTCAAAATTGCATTCAGCTTTTCTATATAAAATATAAAATAAAATTTTGCACTGGTAATTATTTTAATAAGAGACTTATTTTTGTAAGGACATCCTTGACTCTCATCTCCTAAAACTACTCTGCCAATTTATGTGCACCTAAGCTCACACGATTAATGTAGAATGTAATTTTAAATAAGTATCTATCCGCCACGCAGGCACGCGTCCAATTGGAGATGCACCCCCCCCCCCTCTAGTGTAACACCACTGAAGAAAACAACTATAATGTATTTGTGTACGTTTAATATAATACCACACAAGTAATATTCTTACCAAAACTCTAGTTTTTGAAATCTACCTCCATCCTTTTTTTGGCTTATGTTTTTTGGATTTTATTCATTTCCAAACGGGACCATTTAGACTCAAAACCCAACATTAGTACCAAATTTTATTAATATCGGGCAAACAGTTTTTGAGTTATGTGCATTGGTGGTTACAGACAGACAGGCAGACATACAGACAGAAAGACGGTGCGTCAAAAAAGTTTCAAAATCATCTGAAACGCAAAGATATATAAAAAATTTGAAATCGAAACAACTTTTTATTTCTAATTTTAAAGTTCGTAAAACATAAAATACGTATAAGATTTTTTCAAAAAATAATTTAAACATCCGCTGTTTTAACAAAAATATTACATTTCTAAGATGAGATAACTCTACTTACTAAATATGATACATGTATAACAAATAAATAATTTATTTAACATTATTATAAAAAAATTCGTCGAAGGTTCCGTGGTGACGTGATAAGACTGCATTTGGGGCACACCTTTTTACTACCCTAAAAAAAAATAATTTTTCGAAGGGTTTAAAACAAGTTGGACTAAAGCTATTAATTAATAATTTTTAAGTTGTTGATCAAATTGAAAAAAAAAGACAAAATCATTAACCATATTTTAAGAAAGTCCAGGTATTTTATTTTTTTGCTTTTTAAAATAAAGGGCAATCATAAATTTACAAATTTAATTAGAGTGTAAAGTTGTGGCAAAAATTATACTAAATTTTAAATATTGGATGAATTAACTGTCTTAAAACTTTTTACTAGAAGTAGTACTTACTAATGTAAACAACCAACATTCCTCACAATGGACGTGCCAGCAAACGGTGGAGATCACGGGCCTGTGATATTGTTCCTGTAAAAAAAATATTTATTATAATATGAAAAGGTCACTACTAGATGGTATACAGAAGTCCTGAAAGTAAGCAGTGCAATATACAAATATTTAAATACCCGAGCTTTATAGGGTTGGTGTACATATTGTCGACAGTGTACATATTATCGACAGTTTTTCGGTTTGTTTTAAATAATAAGCTCCGGGTACCTTGCACCTGAATAAAGTCTAATTTATAAAAAAAAGTCATTATTTGTGCACATGTTGGAATTAGCGGGAAATTGTGACAGTTGACGAAAAGTGCTTGATGTGGCCGGTTCGCTTGTTAATGGTGTTAAGAAACAAGTAAGATTTGAACTAATATAACTAAAATAATTTTATATTTACGTTTAAAAAAATTGATTCTGGTTGTTAGGATAGGGTTATATTTTATAATAAAAACAAAAAGAAATCATATAATCTATTTTTTAACTGAAAAAAGGACTGTCGGTTTTATGTACAGCTTATCTTACCCATGAACAAAATGTCGACATTACCGTCGATAATAAGGTTCTTACATAGAAAATTTTAAACTTATTTTTTTATTTACATGAGTCAGGTGTTTTTTTTTAAATTTTGTTTAAAAAAAAAAAGAAAAGCTTTTTTGATGTACTGATATAATATCGACACATAATTTTTTTCATAGTTTTTGTGTTATATTAAATAAAATTTGTGTGTCGATAAAAAGTTCATTCGTATATCGATATATTGTGCAAATTTGTGTTGATATTACATCCTAAGGTGTGGTTACAAAAATTAACTTTTTTAAGCTTTACAATTTTAATAAAAAAATATTAAAAATATATTTTATTATAGCAAAATCATTTCTGAGGTCTTTAGTTGCAACCGACAATGTGTTTATTTTTATAGCATTTACAGTATGTAAAATTAAACTAAAGTGTCGATATAACCCTCTGTTGTGTCGATATTAAAGATCCCTTTATTTTAAAATCCTCTATCCTACTTACAGAAATGACTTTTGTTTTATTAAGAATAAGGTACAAAATAAATATCAATTATTTATTAAAGTAGGTATTTCCCGACTTTTTTTATTTTCTTTAAAAATTAATGTAAAAAGTTCAAAACTAATGTTTATTTTTGTTATTGTTAATTAGGAAAGCAGTCTGATATTATATTACTTACTAAAAGTATTTTGAAAATTAGTTTTAAGTAAATGGGTACCTAATGACATTCTTTTATTACATCTAGATACTTCAAATTTTGTTAGGCAGATTCGTATCTACTTTGCAAAATAAGATGTTAAATTAAAAAATGTATAATAATACGATATTTTCGGCTACAACTTTTTTTATTTATTATAGGTACTTATTAATTATATTAAATAAAATTAAAATATTCGGTAGAAAAAAATTGTTGGTAACAAGTTCAATTTTGTGTCTATAACATGGACCCTTTATTTTAAAAAGTGTCGATATAGGGGACATTTTGACGTCTTTTATATTTTTTTATTTTTTTTTATTACGGTTAAAAATAAACATAAAAAAAACATAATTTTAGTAAAATAGACCCTTGATTTTATCCAAAAAAAAAATAAGCTCGTTAGTAGTTCAGAATAATTTTTTATTGCCTACGAAAGTCAATATTTCCCTTACACTGTCGATAATATGTACACTCACCCTATATAAGGGTTTCAGGAGGACCGTTATCTGGGGAGCTATAAGAAATTAGTAAAATTATATTGCGCAAATACAGTGTTACCTAACTACTTTCATAACTGAGAAATAAATCAACAAGTAATATTATTGAATGGCTTACTATGATGAATGTCTACCCGTATAATCTTTGGCGAGGTAATTTCTGACCGAACTTACAAAACTGATGACATAAAACAGAGCTACTTCAACTATTTTGGTGACCGGTACACAGAGGTTTTAAAACAATGATAATATAGAATAATTAGCCATGTTGGGAATATTTAAAGTGACCAAAACAGTCTGGGGTATTTTGGAGTACCATAAGATCCCAATTAAAATTCTAATATAAAAAAACCGTATTGGTTTAAGTCAAAAGGCAAGGCATCAGACACAGCAAGATTTTTGTCACAGTATCTGATGCTAAACTGCACAGAGCTCTATATTTTTAGTATTTGCTATTGGCCCTTTGCTCGTTTTTTTTTATAACTCAAACAAAAGACTTGCTTGCAATGCTAACTTTAAGGACATCTATTTCCAAATGTATCATATTTTTATTACCGTTCCTACTAAACTGGATAAAATTTGGTATTTTCCGAGGTAAAAGTCACACTAGACGATAATATTTCTCTTGCAAATTTTGATATAAGACCATTTACTTAGATTTTGAAAAATTGGATATTATCCAGGTTGCATTTGTGAAACACCAACGAAAACTAAAAAAAAAAACAGAACAAAACATAAAATATATAAAACTGAAAAAAAAACAAAGAAAATAATATGTAAACTAAAAGAGAAACGGGCGGCATTCTTTTTGGCGGACTGTTTTCATTAAATAAGATAAATTCTTTCAGAAATAAAATTTCGGACTTCCATTGTCTTTATTTATTTTAAACACGACGTTTCGGTTAGTAAATATCTCTAATAGTTTCAAGTGTAAACTAAACAATCTAATCTCTCGGCTACTTATACTACTTGGTGTGCAGTCAGGCCCGCCCCCGTTTTTAATCCTAACACGCCCGTTTTCCTTAGGGAGTGGTTTCCATATGTTTGGTTTGTCCGTGCTTGGTTGACTGAAAACTGCTTTATTCTGCATTATAAACGCAGCTTCAATAAACTTTCGTTTTCCTCAATGCAAAACTTTAGCTTCTGATTTTTCACTGAATCCCGTGATCATTTGACCATGCATGCTCCGCTAAACTGGATTTTTTCAATATATCCTAATTGGGTACTTTTTAGATGTTTATTTACTCTAACCTGAGGAGAGCGTTTCGTTTCACCTACATATGATTTACCACACTCACACGGGATTTGGTAAATACATTCCTTATTATTTGAAGGATTTTCTGGTTTTGTTTTAGTTACAAAACTCCTTATCGTATTTCCCGATGAAAATATTGTTTTTATATTACAGTACTTGGCTATTCGTCTTATGTTACACTGTCTTACACGGGATTTTGTAAATACATTCCTTATTATTTGAAGGATTTTCTGGTTTTGTTTTAGTTACAAAACTCCTTATCGTATTTCCCGATGAAAATATTGTTTTTATATTACAGTACTTGGCTATTCGTCTTATGTTTTTCTGAAATCCCTTGAACATACGAAACCGATTATTATTTTGAGAATTTGCTACATTTGGTTTGTTTTTAATTTTGAAGTTCGTTGTGTTTATTAATTTCTCGGAATAACCATTCTGTTGTAAGTCCTTTTTAATGTTGTTAATTTCTGTGGTTAATTCTTCATTATTACTACAAAGATTTACGGCTCTTAAATACAAACTTCTTATAACTCCTTGTTTTGTAGCAACAGAATGATTGGACTTAAAATTTAGGTATTTTCCCGTGTGTGCAGGTTTTCTCTATACAGTGGTTTGAATGTTTCTGTCTAATTGTTTGACAAGAACATCCAAAAAAGGTAAGGCCGAATCTTTTTTTTAATTTCCATGGTGCATTTGATTGTTGATCGAATACCGTATTATAGAAAATTCTGTAGTTCGTCATCATTTCCCGGCCATATAACAAATGTGTCATCCATTTGTCGTAGCCATAGTTTTGGTTTAACTCTTGCTGTGTTGATCGCATGGTCCTCGAACCACTCCACGTAGATGTTTGCTACCACTGGTGAAAGAGACGAACCCATTGGAAGTCCATCATTTTGCGCGTAAAACTTATCTTTCACTTGAAAGTAAGAGTTACGGAGACAGAGCTCCAACAGATCCATCACCCCCTCCATCGATAGCGTTGTTCTCTCGTGAAGTGTATCATCAATTTGTAATTTACTTTTGATGATACAAAGTGACTTATTTATTGGCACGTTGGTGTTCAGACTTTCTACATCAAAACTTACAAATATATCGTCGGGATCTAATTCGATCCCTTTTAAAACCTCGATAAAATGTTCCGAGTTTTTGACAAAACTGACTGCACACCAAGTAGTATAAGTAGTAGCCTTGAGACTAGATTGTTTAGTTTACACTTGAAAACGGTTAGAGATACTTACTAACCGAAACGCCGTGTTTAAAATAAATAAAGACGATGGAAGTTTTATTTCTACTCAATCATTGTCTACGAATTTCAAATAAATTCTTTTTTTTGGCATTTATTTGTATAATATTACTAATCAATTCTGTAAATAAAATTTAAAAAAAAAATGGTTAAAACTATTAACTTTAAATAGATTGCAATTTTTTGAGAGAGCTGATTACTTGCCAGACATATCAAACATCTATATTTTTCTGACTCGTCCGCGCAACTAGCACATTCGTCGTCCTCGGACGCATACTCTCTAATTTTAACTCTAAGATCATTCGATTGATTGCTAAGGCCGTTTGAGTGACTGCCAATGTCATTCGAGTGACTTCTAATCGTTTCGTGACCGCTAAGATCATTACAATGACTTCTAAGGATGTCATTACACTGTGTAGGCACTAAGGATGAGTCATCGGGAGAAGTGGCGCTGCTGCTGCTACATCCAAGGTGATAGGGTGCTTGATGCATGTGCGAGGATGGGGATGGGTAATCGGGACTTTTTTTCGCATCGCTATTTGGACTGGAGTTTGCCACCTGTAAACCAAATATATCAATCTGATTGTGAGGTTAATACTTAGTGTATTTTAAAATATTTCGTCGACATTTTGTCTAAGCACTTAATGTTATAAGAGAAGTGTAACGTAACACAAAAATTGCCAAAATAAAGCAGCACGTTAGGTGGCTCTAAAAAATATGTTTGACTTCTAGAGGTTTTCTCCAGATCCAGATCATCAAACCAGAACAATGGACAGAACACTACAAGATACTGCTGCAGGAAACGAGACCCGAATATCTGTCAGCCTCTCCGAGGAGAGACGTAGAAGTACATAGAGAGGAAGTAATCATCGAAGAAGAACTGATAAAGAGTTGTATTAAAACGCTTAAATCCGGAAAAGCTAGCGGAAGAAAAAAATCTTTCAGTAACCAGTACTCTAAATAGATTGTACGGTAGGATTCTTAGAGATCTAATAGATTTACATGATCAAGAAGAAGAAAAGCAAGGTGGGTTTCGTGCAGGCAGATCTTGTAGTGATAATGTTTTTTGCCTCAAACAAGTAATTAAGAAAAGGAGCGTCAGAAATATAGAGATTCATGTTACCTTTGTGGACCTATAAAAAGCATATAATACCGTTCCAGTAGAAAAATTATGGATAGTGTTAGAGCAAACTAATATGAATCATACATATATAAAAGCGATAAAAAAAATATACAAGGGTCAAAATCTAAAATTGAAATTGGAAATCAACTTTCAAAAGCAGTCCTGGTAACGACAGGAATAAGACAGGGATATTGTATCTCTCCAACTCTTTTTAAAATATATATCGCAGAAGCTTTAAAAAACTGGAAACGTAAAGTGCACGGCATGGGAATACAACTTAACGGCCGATTTACCATATACACACTACAGTTTGCTAACAACCAAGTAATTGTAGCTAATGATAAAGAAGACATGGAGTATATGATGAGGAAGTTAACGAAAGCATACCAAAAGACAATGGACAAACAATATCCCCATGCAATGATGTATACTTGTGTGTCACATTTGATAAGAGAGGAATAGACTGTAAAGAACTGGAAAAAAGAATAGTAAAAGCAAAACAGATTATTGGATGTCTCAACACTATTTTGTGTAATGTATAGTTTGTGAGATATGAATTTTCAAAGTTTGGCAATTTTGGTCCTTTGGGATTCCCTATCCTAAAAATCGCTAAATGACGTTTTTTAGAATCTCAACTCAAGGTTTGGCTTTTTTGCATCTTTATGGTCCCACCATACTGTAACTCGGTGCTTTTGTTAATAAAATGTATAGTTTGGGAGATATGAATTTTCAAAGTTTAGCAATTTTGCTCCTATGAGATTTCCTATCCTAAAAATCGCTAAATGACGTTTTTCCTAATCTCTACTCAAGGTGTGGCTTTTTCCCATCTTTATGGCCCCACCATACTGTAACTCGGTGCTTTTGTTTTTAAAATGTATAGTTTGGGAGATATGAATTTTCTAAGCTTGGCAATTTTGGTCCTATGGCAAGGTTGGATGGGCTCAAACAAACCGGCCCTGGCAATTTTTTTTTATTCGGCCCTCGCTTTGGCACAAAAATTTAGCGGCAAAGGAAACGAAGCCATATTGTGTTATTTTTGTTTTTGATATTATGGAGGTTTTGTTAATAAATAACATGCTGGATGTTATTTTCATTTTGAGAATGCTATGTAATAAAATAAAAAAAAAGACACTTGCGCCCTTTTAACTACCAGGGGCAGATCAGGTATGCTAATTTTTCATATGTTAACGACTTTTTTAATAATAAACTTGATGCTGCAATTTTATCTATGATCTTCTTAATTTGAATGGACCCAGTGCCGATTTTTCAATCGGTTAATCGATTTCTTAGATTTTTTATGTATTTTAGCACCAAAAATATTCTTTCGCAGCGAAGATATGAGATATTGACAAGGCCGTACCGAAGGGGGAGATCAGGGGGATCAATCCCCACCATAATAGTCAACAAAGTGTGTTAAAACAAATTTCACAACAGCAACACAAATAAGAAAAAAAATTAGACAATATTTTTACTACATTTTTTTAATCTCTCGATTTTTTCTTCTGGATATTGGTATTGTAAAAAGATATTAATAAGTGAGTGCCATTATCACATTATCTTCTTGATACATTATACTTATATAATAAAAAAGTAACTGTAACAATCAAACGAGTAACGCAGGTCTGGAGTTACTACATACAGACTTTTTTAATTTAAATGTTTAATGTTTTAATTAGTTCGTTTGTGGAATATACAAAAATAAATATTTAATAATTTGGAATAGGTACATCGGGCCTGCGGCCCAACTGGCCCTAAATTGTACCGGCCCACCGGACATTTGCCCAGTTGCCCGCCTGTCCCATCCACTCCTGAATCGAGGGAAGCATAACAGATGACATCACTAAAAGACAACTGATATGGTACGGCCATGTACACGGATAAACGACGAAAGATTTAAAAGCAGGTCCTAGAATGGCAACCAATAGGGAGGAGAAAAAGAGGGCGTCCCAAATTAGAATGGCAGCAGTCAATCCAAACATCAATGAGTCAAAAAACCTGACAGAAGATGATTGTCAGAATCGAAAGAGGTGGAGTATAGGCGTCGGACAACGTAGAAAAACGTTCTAAACCGACATAGTAATAGTAGCTAATTTGGTTAACATAGTTAAAAAATGGTGGTCTCTAAAGTTTATTAACATTTTTCTATTGCATCGCCTGTGGTAAAGACATATATCTATTAAAGGACAAGACAACTAATAATAATAATGTGAATTTTCTCCCCAAGCGTGAATAAATTGCAAATGATTAAAGAAACCCAAGAACCGGCCTCAAAAGATCAGGTAGATTAAATTAGTAGAAGATGTGAACCAGAATGTGAACTAAGATGGGCACCTAGTTGTCATGATAAAGCTTTTGGTTCTGATTAACTTATACAACTTGATAGGTAGATTTATTATAGCGTTTGTTACTTACTTTTAATAAGTAGTTTTCCACAAACACGTTCATTTCTTTAGGGCCTTTGTAAGGAGGATCAGTGCAAATAAAGCAGACGTCTACGTTTTTCCTTTTGCGAATTTTCAGCCGTAGCCTGTCTTCTCTGTTTAGCTTGATTTTCTCAAAGGCCTAAACGAAATAAAGCCATTAAAGGTTTCTTAAAGTTATATTTACAAGGGGTATTCAAATATCTTTGCGCATATACAATTTGATGCTGCAATTTAGTTTTAACAGTTGAGTATTATTAGGAATCACAAAGGTTAGTTTTAGTTTCCTGGTATAAATTTATAAATTAGGGGAAGGATTTAGTGGCATAAGGTCAAGGAATAAATAAGACAATAGGGTGTTTGACAGTAGTAAAAAATAAATATATATTTATTTTTAGATATCTCTTTAGGTCTTGGGAATGCTAGAAACAAACTTTTTTGTTTATTTTTTTTTGAATCCATAGTTCTTTTAATTAAATAAATTAATTGAATTAAAATAATTAGCCACGTGATTTAAAACAGGCGGTCTACCAATCAGCTGCGCGTGACGTCACAAAACAGTAAACGCCTCGAACGCACCGTTATTTTCTTATGAATGATAATGTTTGCTTTGGTTTAAAGTGCGAATTATCGTCCTAAATTAGATTTTATTATGTGTTTTGCTTATAAAAACCATTTTCAATGAAAAACGGATTCTCCAAAGCCGATAGCTCCAACTTGCCAATGCTGAATTCCTTTATGGTGGCAGGCGTCTTTGCCAACAAAAGTGATTTTTGTTTTGCGGAATTTAGAAACGTTAAAATGATGATGAGTTGTTTTGTATAGGTTATATGTTTTGCTTTTTTGTTTAATAATCCACTTACAATAGATTCAATTAAATACCTAATCATTATTATTTTAAGCATTAAGAAACAATCAAAAATTGCTTTTTTAAAACAAAATTTTCTAAATACATTCTACATACATACTAGTCCTGCGTATGCACTGCCCAGTCTTGCATATGCACTGCTCAGTCCTACATTTAGCCTACATGTGCACTGCCTAATCCTGCATTTAGTGGTACTCCCTAGTCTTGCGTAATAACTGCCTAAAAATTTGTACACCTTTCTGTCTATTATAGTTGTTCACCCCTTGTAATAAACATAACCTCAAAAATGTCATCGTCATTTACGAAATAGTTATATATATTATAGACAATGTGAGAAAAATTAATAGAAACAATTTAGTTATACTCACGTCAAAGCGATCTTCACAAATGTAAAGTGAAGATGTATTAGATAAGGCCCTTGGGTCTCTTCGAGCAAATTCTAGCCACTTTTTCCATTCTTTTACTGCTGTAGGCACATGAATAAATAGTTTTTCAGGTGTTTTTATACTAGTATTCAAACACTGAGGCACTACACACCACTTATAGAACATTTTTTACATAAAAAACAGTAAAAACACAGACCCGAAACAAATAAACACTTGAATGCCGTGTATCTGTCCGCGAGTTTACTGTGCTGTGACGTCATTGCCACGCCATGCTAGAAATGAGAGTTTTAGCGGCAAATTCAAATCGGAAATAAGAAAACTTGATTTTAAATGTAGTCATGATAAAATATACTATTTTAATAATTTTGGGTAGCAAATTAGGGATCTATGTATCATTCTAAACTCTTTTCTAAAATTTGTCAAATACCCTATTAAGATGGCAAAAAGGTTATTATGCCACGAAATTCTCCCCGTTATAATACTAAGAATATTTTCGTTCGTAACTTAACTAAAACTTAAGGTGATATGGGAAATGTATTAATAAAATATTTAGCTTTACCCGGTACCTCAGATCGCTCTTTTTGTCCGCTTTCGTCAGAGTGGCAGTTCGATTCACTGTAGTATGACTGGTTGGATCTATATATATCGTCTAGTTCCCTTTCTTCTTTAATAAAATGTCCATGTATGTCTTCAATGCATAAAGCATTAGCGCATATTGGGCAGCAGATGTAGTCACGTTTCTCTTTGTGGTAAGATAAATCTGTAATAAAATTTTAATTTTAAACAACAAGTAAAATTAAAGAAAGAAAATTATAAAAAGTTTTCCTTCGGCTAGGACTCGAACCTGGAATCTCTTGCTCTGTACGCAAACGCTCTTACATTAAGCCACCAAAGACCAAACATTAATTTTCGGAAAACTTCTACTGATGTATGTGCGTGGTGTCTCAATACAAGAACGAGAAACTCTCAGGGTATTAACTCGACAACTGACCTCTATAATTCTTCTTTCCCATTACTACTACCCCACACTACTACTACTATGAGATATCCTAACGAGATGGCCCTTAAGACACTATTATAACAATTATTATTCAAAATTTGTTTAACAAAGCAACATAGTACTAATCTCATTATTTTTGGTTGTGTTAGACTTGATTCTCCCCAATCTATATAAGCTTAAGTAAAAATTAAGTTTAGTTTAAGTGGTTACTATTTAGCAGTCCCCGGTATTGCAAAAGCACGGACTTGGAGCTTATATACTTCGGAGAGCTTTAAAAACAGCTGTTTTCTGGAAAACCGGAGCTTATCGTTATATAGAAACTCGACGGGGCGGAGTCCCAACTCCAGTCTCTCCTCTTTTATCGATTTTGTTGGGATAGTCTGAGAGTAAATGCGTTTTGGTGCACTTACTGGATATCCACATCTTATATACTGAACCAAAAACAAAATTGGTAATGTTATTATTTCCCAGAAAATATGGTGCAGTATTTTAAAATAAGCTTTGTTTAATTATGGTTTCCAATTTAAGGGAGTTATTGCTAGAATGAAACTGGGTCGCTAGAAACTGAGTGACATATATTTTTAGAACTTTATATACAAGGGGTACATAAGGATATTTTGGCGGCTGGGAGGTGTTTCGAGTTTTTAAAAATAAAATCACTGGCAGTTCAAGCGCTTTATAGAATCTTATTATACAAATATAATTTTTTAAAATATTTTTTGTTATATGCAGAAGGTTAAAAATATCTATATGGTTATCACTTTATCCAAACTCCTTTTTACCCGATTAGCCACAAAAACTTGTTTGATTTTTAAATTCACGTGTACTAAAATGTATGGTTGTTAGTAATATTTGGGTTAAAAATTCCACTGATTGACGCTCACGTCTAAAGGTGGTAAAAACGCTAATCAGCGTTTATCTCACCTGAAAGGCAAAAGTTTTGTCGTAGGTCACGGGTGGATTCTTTTCTTTGCAATCGATATTTTATCTCAGTAGATGGAGCTTCTTACGAAAGTTTTTTCACTATAGACGTGGGATGATTAACTTTGCAAGAGTGTCACATTGCTCAAGCAGTGTTCTGAGGAGTCCCATAAGGACAATGCAGTAAACTCTCAACACTTGTTAGGTGTCCATTAGATCTTGGACCCGTGAGGATAAGCTTTCGAGCTACCCATGGAAAAATATGAGAGAAACAAAAATTTTAGATTTCACATACAAGACTGTTTAATATTTTTTTTTGGTTTTTTGTTTGGTAACTTAGCTATTTGGTTTTATATTTTGCAGAAATATTTTTGTTTATGATACTTTTTTAGTCATAATTTAATTTTTTATTTCAAAATTCATAAAATTGTTTTTTTGCAAAAAACAATAAAGAAAATTGGACATTAAATTGCTAGACACTGTAACAAAACAAATCCTATTTTAATTAAAAATCGATATTTAATAATCAAAAACGTTAAACTAAAATGACTTATTGCAATAACAGGACGTTAAGAAACAACGCAAGATGCAAAGCATTCGCATGTTATTTTTTTTTTAAAAATCACTAAGTAAATTATACCAACTGACAAAAGTAGGTAAAAAGTTAAACATCCATATTTAATTATAACATTTGCTACTGAACTTAGGTACACCTTTCTTGAAAGGGCGCGAAGCACCTAAGCAGGCTAGAGAAGAAGTCCTTAAAGAGAAAGCGATAAAGATATGTGTGATAAAGTGAACCCACGCGTTATGCTCTCCTACAAACCAAAAGAGTTAACGGGTGGGAAGTAGAGAAAAACTAAAGGTTGCGAGAGAGTTAAAAATATAATTTTATCACTTTCAACCCACCCACCTTTTTATGCTACAAATTTGGCGCCCAACGTGGGGCTCTAAGGTGGCACAGAATTTTATTCAGAGGACGCGTAGGCTATTCAAAATTTGACAACGTCAAATAATTTTGTGCTACATTATTCTACCCTTATCCTATTATTTCAAAAATTACTAGGTTAAGGAAATACAGTGTGACCAAATACCCTTTGCAATAGATATAAACCTGTTAACTTTTTTAAGAATTTATTTTTTATAACTTATTAAATTTACAAATAAAATTGATCTAAAGATTCTTTAACAAAAAAAATTATTATATTAGCACCACTTCAAAAAAAAATAGATTTTTGGTAATATAATAGTATTAAATTTTTTCTAAATAATTTTGATCTGATTATTACCTTTATTTTATCTAATGCACAATATTACAAACTAGTTAAGTTTAACACTTTGTGTCTAAAAAAACAAAGAGGTTTGGTGCAAAAAATAAAAGTCAGCATTATTTTGATTACACCCGTTTATCTAAACGAAAATTCATAATAATATTAGCACTACATTTAATTATAAAAATATATTTCTTGAAACAGATTTTTTATAATTATTTTTTTTTAATTTTAACATTTAATTTTTAACACTATTGTATTGCCTGTTGTAATTTCTATATGTTTTTTTAAATTTTGACACCTTGGATCTCAAAAGCAAAGAGGTTTTGTGCAACCCCTAAAATTTATCATTTAAATTACACCCTGTTTATTAGCATAAAAATTAATTAGGTATCCTGTACAGTGTACATATGAATATAATAATATAGGAAAGATCCATTTATATTAGGATTTCGACTGGATTTGACTGCGGTGGGACACATCAAACAACCACAACAAAATCTGACCAAAATCCTGCGTGAAATTGCCGTCATTGTTACATACGTATTTCGTGGTGTTTATTTTGGAAAGTTTAGCTCTTGCGGTTGAAGCTTGACCACATTTTCGCTTAAAACATAATAACATAAAATAACAATGCATATATCTATTTAGCTTGGACATTTTTGACCACTATATTTATTACAACATTAAAATAGGTATAACGCTTCGTCGTATAGTAACTATACTAACTTGTTATTATTATTTGGCTTAAAAATTCCGCTGATTGACGCTCACGTGTCTGATGGCGAGTAGAACCGCAACAAGCGTAGATCTGGCCTGAAAGGCAGAAGAACTCTCGTAAGTCACGGATTAGTTTGTTTCTTTTTATTTGTAATCGATCTTTTCATTAATCGATATGTATAGCAGTTTATTTTCGCCTGCTTTTGTTCTGGTTTCTCTCGTATCTTGGTAGATGGCGCTTCTGGCGAGAGTTTTCTCACTTTTTACATAGGATTAGAGACAAAACCATCTAATTAACTTCGCAAGAGTAGCACATTGACCAAGCAGTGTTCTGAGGAGTCCCTTAAGGACGAAACAGTAAACTTTCAACACTTATTAGGTATATATATTTTTATATTTGGTTAAAAAAAAAATTTTTTGCTGATAAAAATCATTTTTGTTACATTATACGCTTAAAAGTTGAAAGGGAGTCGTCTATTTACGATCGTGCTGTATGAACAAGTCGCAAAAGGTAACACACGATAATGCCCAAGTTTAACATTAAATCCTTGTTACTTTCCAATAAGCTATAGTTTATGTTTGGTGACAGATACGACTTTGGGAGCTTCTGGAAGCTTTTGAAATTGCTAATTTTGTTACTACAGATTTGCTTTCCTTAGCGAAATGTCCTGACTTATTTAAAAAATTTATTTGTAAATTTCTTAACATAATAATAGTAATGAAACGTAGACTGTACAATTTAATTTTAATCTCTATTGTCGATATTATTAGAGGAAAAAACTTCAGTTTATAAGTTGTAACCTAGATAAATTATTAAGCTTGATCTGACCAGTTAAAAATTAAAGGTTAGTCTTCTATCTATTTTAAAGCTCACAATAATTTATGGATATTAGCAGAAAGATAAACAAAGATATTTATTTCTGCCTAATATTTCGACTTTAGGAGACCAAAAAACAATTTTCCGGAACATAGGAATAAACGAGTTTTTTTGCAGGGTTATATTTGATTCTGTCTTCCAACTTTTTGCCCTATACGGTTAAATGTCTGGGGGTGGCCCTGATAAAAGAGATAAATGCTTACTTTCACATCCTCCTTGAATGTAGGTCTCACTTCGGCCCTCCGCCAGGGTTCAACTTGAATATTTATTGGGAATGCGGGTATAACTAGTAAATCCTGCCGTCTCCAACTAACAAACGGCCCCCCTTTCCTTTGAAGGCAGTAGAGATTAGCTTACTAATTCGATAATTTTCACCCTATATTGGGAACGACGCTGATGCCGGCTCGCCAAAGCTAATCTGAAAAGAAAAAGAAATATTACGCTTTAGGAATGTGAGCCTTTGGATGGATAAACGATTTATCGTCCAGAATATTATTAAACGAAGCCAGATATTGCGAATTAGTCTAGTAAAGTTAGTTGATGATCAAGCAAGCTTAAACTTCATTAAATATTGATAATCCACAGAATTTTTGTGCATTATCTATAATAAATGTGAAGTTTAGGACCCGTGAATTTAAAAATCAAACAAGTTTCGTGGCTAATCGGGTAAAGGAATTTTTAGTTCTCTCATATTTTTTCGTGGGTAGCTTGAAAGCTTAACCTCACGGGGGTCCAAGATCTAATGGACACCTAATAAATGTTGACAGTTAAATGTTTCGTCCTTATGGGACTCCTCAGACTACTGCTTGGGCAATGTGACACTCTTGCGAAGTTAATTAGACAGTTTTGTCTCTAATCCTATGTAAATAGGAAATAATTATGATAGTATGATGAAATCCCTTTAATTCTTCAGAAACAGGGAGCTCTAAAATGCAGTGTATAAGAAAATATTTTTTTTATCTTTTTCTGTTTTTGTTTGATTTAGAGGGGATTGCTATTTTAATTGAAACTTTTTAACAATGAAAGAGATCACAAAGAACGTTAAAAAATGTTGACAGGTCAAAGCTAAGGAATGTTTTAACATTACGTAATATTAGTAATATTAAATATGTCGAAGTTCAGCTGGTGATGATGATAGCGTTAAAACATATATTATTAAAAACATTTCGTACCTCCACTGTCCAAAAGGTATTAATTAAGAATGATGTATATATTAAGGCTGAGGTGGATCAGCAGGTTTTCTTCGATTTTCTGAAAAAAATATTTTGCTTGACCATGGATGGAAATAATATAGTGGGACTAAGGTAAGACATTTTAAGTACATAAACATATTATCTTAATTTCTCTACAGTTTCACGTTTTAAAACCTTAGTTTCACATATATGTAATGCGGTGGGTCGTGTTACTTTAGATTCAAAATGTATTAGCTGTACATTTTCTTCAAACATGGATATTAATAATCTTTTAAATTTTATATTTTCTTAAAGCATATATAGTAAACGCAAAAGTTAAATTTTAAATCACTTCGGCCAATATATGTTTGATGAAGCGATAAAATATTTCAAAAACAAAAATTGAAAAGAAATTATAATTAGTTACCCTATTTAAAATATAGAAGTAAACTTTACAGCACCCTGTGCTACGAAATTTTGAGAGTAGCCGCAAGGTGTTTAAAATACATCGATTAGTGTGCCCTTTGTTCTTTTTATTTTTAGCATTTTAAAGAAAGATAAAAAAAAAATCTTAAAATTCCTAAGCACTCCATATAAGTCATTGAAAAATCTTTCCAGATGCACTACTTAACCCATGTTTAAGTTAAAATTTCAGGATTAGGTTTCAAACCTTTGGTGAAATCCACAAATTAACCAAACCACATTCCAAGCTAGACAACAAGTGTCCTCTTTATACAAAATTAAGTGCTTCTGGAAAATAATTTTTTTATAGAACTAAAACTCACCATATTCCTCAATCCCGTCTTGAAACAAACGAATAAAAAGCCAAAGAGAACTAAGAAGGAAAAGAAAATAAATAAAGTGATAAAAATAATAACATATAATTAAATACATATTTTTTAAATTTAATTTTGGTAAACTAAAAGGAGTAACTGTAATGTTTCTTAAGTTTACTCCACTCAGTGGTGTTTTTGTGTGGAGAATGAAGACTCGACGGCGTATATAATGGAAAATAATTATTTAGAAATTAAAATCTAAAATTATACTGTGGAATTTATTAGAAAATCGATTGATGTCCTTCTAAAAATATAGTTTTTGATTGGCTTAAGGCTTATGAACTTCCTTAGAAGGAGGTGTCACTGGAAATATTAAAAATAAAAAGTTCAGGTATTTTGCCCGAGCCAATCGTACGCCGCAGTCCAAAACAAAGTTTTAGTTTTCAAAATTTATTTGTTTTCATTCAAGTCATTAGTGGTGCACTAAGAAGGGGTTTGAGACTTAGACCCCCTTTAGATTCTGGATATATCAAGATTTTTTAATATCTAATTTTTATTGTTAAGTGTTAAATTATCTCTTTACATGTTCTCTCAATATTTAAACTCTACCACCAGTATTTACTAAAGGTCTACAGTGCTACAATCCTGATCTACAAGTCTAGATTTTAGTTAAAGGTTAAACTTATTTTTGCCGTGAATGCAATAATTTTTAATATTTATATAAATTGTTCATAAATACCTTGCGATATGGGTCATCTTTTTTCGTTGTAACAAAGACATTATTTCCTCACAATGGTTAGAAATAAACAAAAATAATATAATATTTTGGTTTAAAAATGGCAGCCTTATAGATATATATATATATATATATATATATATATATATATATATATATATATATATATATATATATATATATATATATATATATATATCCTTAAACCTCCGAACGTCACTAGGAAAATGTCGAATAAAAACGGTGTAAGTCAGTGTTAGCTGTCCTGTATATTTTACATGTTAATTTTTTAGACAAGTTAGCGATGATTGAACCTATGTTCGATTGTTTTGGTGGATGTGTAATTGAACACGGATTCGAATATTTCTTGTGCTTTTTACAGTATTTAAATATTGATACGTATTTAATAGGGTAATGCATTTATAGATATAGTTTTAGTTATTTATGTATTATTTAGCTTTGAAAATTTTTGTATATAAGATTTTTTATCAGTTATGGATTATTTCTACTGTTTTTCGAACTTTAAACCATCCCTCGGGGAGTGGTACTACAATCTGAGAGTATTTTTAACGGGAATTCTACGACTGCACGGATTAAATTTCCAAAAAATTACATTTCGTTTTTTATGTGATTTTTCTTTATTTATTAAATTAATTTAAATTTATATGAGATAAAACTCACTGAGAAATGCTTGCACATTAGGGTGAACCTAATCTTTTCAGCTATTTGACCTGTTAGTATTAAAAAAATACACTTAAACCGGTCGGGATCAAGTCTATAGATAATACTGGTGTTAAAGTCCACTCAATTTTTTTGTTATAGGAGTTCTCAAGATTTTATTTATTTATTAAAAAAGGTATTGTTTGCGCCGCACTCTGCTAACAGACAGCTTCTCTTTATTTTTTAATTTTTATTTTTTATTTTGTTTTTAAATTAAATGGACGAAAAATATAAATATTTTGTTGGAATTAAACCCCCCTTAGAGACTATTTTTCGGGGTGTCACTGCGCAGTGCGCATCGTTGGAAATGTTTTAGAAATATTTAATATTTTACTTGCAAAAACGTTTTTGATAATTAAGTTTTGGTCAAAATCATTTGTTCTAAATCTTTCTAAGGTTTATCTTTTTAGGTTAAAGCATATAAGATAAACTTGTTAACCCTTTTTCCTCTTTTTTTTTAAATGTTGATTTTCTCTTATATATGATTATTCGTCACGTTCTTGATTTCATCTTCTTTGTCCGATAGCCGTTTATTATTTTTTAAGGAATATTATTTTGTTATAAGTATAATTTGTAGTTTTTACATTTATTTAGAAATTAGGGTAACTATTACCACGCTATTGGGTCAAAATAAGTTTTAATTTTTTTACTAAAAATACTCCACTCTAATGTACTCTAAGATCACATCACATTTCTAAAATTTTATGCCGATCAACGCAGAAATTGAGGATCATTCCATAGCCAAAACAATTACGGTCAGTTAGTTTTCGAAAACTTAAAGTGAAAGACGGAGGCTTATTTAGTGGGGACAGGCAAGACTCCAACTGCGCCTGCAAAATTTCGCCATCCAAAACTGCCAGGACCAAAACAGTGCATACATTTTTTCTGGTCAAAACCAAACAGTTTTGCTTGTAAAAACGTAAGTGAAATTCGCTGTTATAATCCTGACGTCAACGAATCGGGTCGGCGAATCGGGTCGACGGCCAGTTGGCTCGGTGGCGAACTGGCCTCGGCAAGTCGTTGGTGGTAAATTGTCTCATTTACGTCAATATGCAATTTTATTTATGCAAAACGCGAAAAGTCGATATCTTCATCGATATTTTCTTTACCTAATAAAACTCCTAGATTCGCCTGTTTGTAGACAATATAAAAAAGAATGAGGGTGAATTATCATGTGAGTTTAAACATGTCCGCCATGTTAACTTTTAATGTGCCGGTAGTAATTTTATGTGTTTTTTTTTAAAATATAGTATATCTGAAATCAAGACACGAGTAAGATTGGCATGGGTAGCATTCGGTAAACTAAGCTACATATTAAAAAGTAAAAAATATCCTCAGTACCTTAAACGCAAAGTGTATAACCAATATATCCTTCCTGTACTTTTCCATGTATCCTAGACGAGGACACTTACAGAAGGACGATCGATGGAACGAATGTATTGTACACTAGAGACCTTGGGAAAATAAAAAAAGAGGGGAAGACGACAAACGAGATGCACGGACGATATAAAGAAACATGCAGAAGCTAGATGGATAAACACGGCGAAAAGTGGAAGATATTAGGGGAGGCCTCTGTCCAAAGACGGATCGAAGAAGGCTAAATAGATAGAGAGATATGTTTATAAACCTATTAGTCCTGTAACTAATTTGATGTCAACAGCAAAAATCAAACAGGTAGGAAAATCCGTGCCGGACAGCAGTGGACAGTATCGATTACCGAGAGTTACAGCGCGCGGAAATGTGGTTATTTTGTCACATTCAGCCCTGGGGATTATCCGGCCACTTGACATTAGGGGAAAACATTCGTTTACACCATATACATATTAAGTGAGAACAAGGATACATGAATGAATTTTATCAGTTCATGTTAAATTTGAAAGTTTGAAGGCAATTATTTTAAAAACTAATTGATAATCAGAATCAGAATCAGAAAAAGCTTTATTGTCAAAGAAAAAAAATCTTGTTGACAAAGCATCAATCTTATAACTAAAAAATATGTTGTCTAAAATTATAATTAAGTAACACCAAGAAAAATAAGTACAAATTGTCAAAATATTAGATAATTTTTAGTAAAAAAATAAGTAGGACTTGCAATAATATAAAAACAAGCAAATCAAAACAAATAGGTACAAGCACATTCACACATATTAATTAAATCTAACACAGTAAGACATCAAAAAAGATTAAAACAAACGCATTAAAAAAACAAAATTAACAATACAAAATATTTAAAAAGGTTAAAAATATATAAAACAAAACAATTCTTGGAAGATTCCTTTTTTTAGTTATGTATATAAAACTCTTCCAAGGTATAAAAACACTGCTCTAAAAGGTATTCCTTAATAGCAGTTCTAAAGCCATTATATACATTAATTTGTCGGAACTGCAATGGAAGTTTATTAAAAATTTTTCTACTTTCGTAGATAATGGATTTCTTTATCATTGTTAAACTAGGGATTGGAAGATGGACTACTTGTATTTGCCTAGTGTGATTATGATGGTAGTTATAATCTGTGTTTATTTTTAAAGATTAAGCAAACTGATTCTAGAATGTACAAGGAAATTAAGGTAAGTATTCTACAATTTTGAAAATGCGGATAGATTTTTGAAATTTTTACGCGATTGTAAGGACATTCAAAAGGCCTTTAAAACAAAGTATTATTAGACCCACTTTCCCTATTCAAAATGTAGGGGCAAAGTATACCCCTCGTAGGGGGTTCGTGCTACAAAAATTTCAAGATAGCCAAAAAGTGTCCCCCTTGCAAACAGTTTCTCCAAATTCGCACTCTAAATACCGAAAAAGGCCTCTGTTAAGATGTTCGTGAATCTCCTGTATATCCTATGTATACACGAGCATTCTGTTGAATATTGTTCATCTGAAGGCGCGTATTCACTTGAGCATAAATGCGAGCGAGGTACATGCGAATTTAGTGAATTTTTTAACTGTCAAAAACAAGTCATATTTAGCAACATAAAAATATAATTGTCAGAGATGATTTAAATTTCTATCAAAGTTTTACTTTTCTCCGTGTGCCAAAATACTCAAGTTAATATAGGATATATAAAACGTACGTATATGATTTGGTCATAGAAAAATAAAGCGTTTGCTGTTTATAACGTGCTTAAATTGGATAACAAGAAAAAATACTCTGCCAATATATGGGCCCCTAAGCTCACACTAGGTACTTTAGTTATAGTGTACGTCTGAACTAATATAACTAAAAACTGAAATATATTTTATTCAACTCCAGACTAAATTACCTTTTGTTTGATACCACACAAGCCATGTTTTGACTTAAACTCAAATTTTTAAAATCTACCCCCACCCTTTTTTTTTTAAATAAATTAAAATGTATTTTGTTTAACTGCAGACTCAATTACCTTTCGTTTGATATCACACACGCCATATTTTCACATAAACTCTAATTTTTGAAATCTACCCCCACCCTTTTATTTGGTTTGTGTTCGGTGGATTTTGTTCATTTTAATGGGACCATCTCGACCCAAGACCCAGCCTAGGTACCAAATTTCATTAAAATCGGCCGAGCGGTTTTTGAGTTATGCGCGTTGGTCGTTACAGACAGACATACAGACATACAGACAGACAGACAGACAGACAGACAGACAGACAGACAGACAGACAGACAGACATACAGACAGACAGACAGACAGACAGACAGACAGACAGACAGACAGACAGACAGACAGACAGACAGACAGACAGACAGACAGACAGACAGACAGACAGACAGACAGACAGACAGACAGACAGACAGACAGACAGACAGACAGACAGACAGACAGACAGACAGACAGACAGACAGACAGACAGACAGACAGACAGACAGACAGACAGACAGACAGACAGACAGACAGACAGACAGACAGACAGACAGACAGACAGACAGACAGACAGACAGACAGACAGACAGACAGACAGACAGACAGACAGACAGACAGACAGACAGACAGACAGACAGACAGACAGACAGACAGACAGACAGACAGACAGACAGACAGACAGACAGACAGACAGACAGACAGACAGACAGACAGACAGACAGACAGACAGACAGACAGACAGACAGACAGACAGACAGACAGACAGACAGACAGACAGACACCTATACGGACATAAGAGGCGCTGTGGGGATTCCTACTTTTCACATGCGTTGCGCGGACCACTAGATAGAATAGAGATAAATTAAATGTTTAAAAACAAGTGGTTTTTGAGGCGCTCCAGTAAGGTGGAAACCTACTCAAAATTTTCAAAAATGTCAAAATAAAGAAAATCTGTCAAACAGGTTTCACATGCGATGTGAGGTCCCTACGTTGTGAGGTCCATAAACGATGTGTGGTCCTTAGTGACGTCGGCGTCGCGGCGCCTCGAAAAGTATGAAAATCGAAATGTCGCGTCGTTACGCGGTCCGCTAGAACAAATGGCTGAGATAAGTACGATAGGGATTTATTTCCCAAACGGACCGATATTTTATGTATAATGTGTGGATTTTTTGCGACACGAGGCCCTAACAGGGTAAAAACTTGGACAGCGCTTCGCTACGTGGACTGCCTGAATTAATAGCTACTCTACAAAAATAAAAATCAAATTTGAATTTATTGGATAAAAACTAAATTTCTTAGACAGAGTTCTGTTTATGAAATTTACTTTATGCCTAGTACAATATTTATACACGCCCCAGCTGGCGTAAACTTCAATACTCCACTCAGCGTAAATATGGCTATTTAATAATTTGGGCACTGGCCAGTTTATCCGTTAATATAAAGGGGACCATTTACGAATAAATGAATATAAAAATATTGTTATAATTTTAGCAAATTTCAATCTTATAATTCAAATGGTGGATAGAATCAAACTTGACCCCTTATAGGGCTTGTCTATTCTTATATTTTGAGAAAATTCTGAACTCATTCTTTCATTGCCGTGCTAATTGTGTCTGAATTCATTTCCTTAATTATTACTGAACCTATTTAGATGAAAAAAGGCATAATCGTAAAAATCAATATCAACATTTTCCTAGGTATATAATTATCCAGTTCGGTTCAGTTTGCTTTATGCTCAAATAAAAAGTTATTTTTCGACAACCACCAAATCGATTTCAACGGCTCCTAGCTTATTGTGTGCTAGAAATAAAGCTTTTTTTATAAATCCAAAACTATTTCTAAAAAAATTCTGGATTCAATAAATAAAAGGGCCTCTTTAATGGGTCAAGTTTGATTCTGCCCGCTATTTTGGATTTTAAGATAGATTAAAAAGAAAGATTTTTATACATAAAGTCGAACCTCTCTAACTCGAACCTCTATAACTTGAACCTCTCTATTACTCGAACCTTTTAAGTGGTCCCTGCCCTTTTTATATGTATTTTCACCCCTTTAATTCGAATTTCTATAACTCGAACTCTCCATAACTCGAACTGTTTTGGTTGTCCCTTTGAGTTCGAGTTATAGAGGTTCAACTGTATATATATATACGTTTTTTCACCGAAAACTGTTAATGTCCTATATCTTAAAAACGGTAACGAATTTGGAAAAACCCTCGGACACGTCGATTTTGTTTGCGCAGGCGACACTTTTTGGCTATCTTGAAATTTTTGTAGCACGCACCATCTTCGAGGGGATACACTTTACCCCTATATTTTGAATAGGGAAAGTGGGTCTAGTAGTACTTTGTTTTGAAGTTCGGTTGAATATCTTTACAACCGTGTAAGAGTTTCGAAAATCCATCGATTTCTTTTTGAGATATTTGCTTTCAAATTTTCAAATTTAACATGGAATGATAGAATAAAAATTAAATCCGAAAAATATAAAATTTTGATTAAATTTTTATTATATTCTTAGTCCATGTTAAATTTGAAAGGTATAGGGCAATTATCTCAAAAACTAATAGATAGATTTTTGAAATTCTTACACGGTTGTAAAGAGATTAAAAAGTCCTTCATTACAAGGTATCACTAGACCCACTTTCCCTAATCAAAATATAGGGGTAAAGTATACCCCACAAAGGGGGCTCGTGCTACAAAAATTTCAAGATAGCCAAAAAGTTAGTTTTAGAGAAAATGTTACAACACCTTTTTAGAGAAAATAAAATGTTCTTTTAAATAGCGTATTACAAAGTAGTGTTTAAGCTATTATTGGCACTACAGGGGCGTCCGCATATTGAAGTGATTTTTTTCTAATTAATTTTTTTAAAATTTTTATTTGTTTTGTTAAAAACTAAGCTTTTGGAAAAACCTTGTTTTGCTCTATTTTGTTGAAAATATAATTATCTTTAAAACGATATGTATCTAGTGGGTTTTTGTAAACAGGAAACACTCATAAAGAATATACGCATGATTCGTGAATTTTTTTTTAATCACAAAATAGTAGACGCTCCTGGTGTATTAACGGCTATGTAAATGTTATAACTACACACATGGTTTAAAAGAAAATTTAATTGTCTATAACACGTGGTAAAACGTTTTTCTCGGTAGAGCTGGTTTTACAAAAAATTGGTAAAATAATTGATAACAATCCTTTTTTTTTTGTGATTAAAAAAAATCCCTAAATATGTTGTATATTCTTTGAGTGTTCCCCGTTAACAACAACCCACCAGATAAGGTAAATGTGCCAGTAGTCGGCCACCTAACAGTATTTCTCAAACAAAATTAATTTAAAGAAATATATACTTAGGTGCAGTCCCTCGTTGGTATTGCATAACTATTCCTAGATAATGCCCGTGTTTTCTCTAAAACTCAAAAATGGCCTTATTACAGAGATAAAAAATTTAAAAAGAAAAATATGAAAAATTTACAAGAATTCCAGTACTCGGCCACTAAAAATCTAATGTCAGCCAATTTTCAACCAGTAGTTGGCCTAGATATTTTATACTAGATGAGAGGTAATAATAAAAAAATTAAAATCAAATAGGAACAAACTTTCTTATTTACAAACATGCAAAAAGAATTAAGATACTATAAAAACGTTAAAAAAACGTTAGAAAAACAAATACAGTACAGTCCTGATCATCCGAAATAATGTGGACCAAAGTGATTTCGGGTTATCGAAATTTCGGTTAATCCGATTTTGTTTTTGTAAAATATTTGAGAATAAAACTACTCCTTTTGCACCTCCATAAACCTAGCAAGCCCACCTTAATAAAAATTAATAAAATGTTTTCTAGAATTATGTGCTTTTTATGTGCTAATTTCGTCCACTTTTTAAAATTTTTGTGCTCCTTTGGTTTCTAAGGAAATTTAAAAAAATGATTGGCTTGCTGGCTTGCTAGGTTTATATAAAGCTAGCACGCCAATCATTTTTTTAAATTTCCGTGGAAACCAAAGGAGCACAAAAATTTTAAAAAGTGGAGGAAATTAGTACATAAAGAGCACATAATTTGGAATGTATTTTATTTATTTTTATTGAGGTGGGCTTGCTGGGTTTATATAAATCTAGCAAGCCCACACATTTAAAAAAAAGCTTAAAAACTTGGTAAATGAAATTTTTTTTTAGCAAACGGGAGCACATAAAAAGCACTTAATTTTCACATTTAAATATTATAAAAATATTTATCATTTCTGTATGGGCATGTTAGCTTTATATAAAGCTAGCACGCCAATCAGTTTTTTAAATTTCCGTGGAAACCAAAGGAGCACAAGAATTTTAAAAAGTGGACGAAATTAGCACATAAAAGCACATAATTCAGGAATGTATTTTATTTATTTTTATTGAGGTGGGCTTGCTAGGTTTATATACACCTAGCCAGCCCACACATTAAAAAAAGAGGTTAAAAACTTGGTAAATGGATGTTTCTTTTACATAAAAAGCTTTTAATTTTCACATATAAATATTATATTATATTTATCATTTCTATATGGGCTTGCTAGCATAAAGCTAGCAAGCCAATCATTTTTTTTAATTGCCGTGGAAACCAAAGGAGCACAACATTTTTAAAAAGTGAACGAAATTAGCACATAAAAAGCACATAATTCTGGAATATATTTTTTTAATTTTTATTAAGGTGGACTAGGACTAGGTTTATGGAGGTTTTTTTTTGCGCTAATAACAGACGTTAATACATACTTGTAACACTCTGTCGGCTAACTAAAACAATTCGCATTTTAGACCGTCATATTGCCGTGACACCCCGATGGGAACCACCTAGCAGTATAGGTGAATCCCAGACGCGTTTCGTATAATGCGAATTTTTTCGGTTAATCGGAATTTTTGTTTTTAAATAGTTTGTTTCGGATAAACCGGATTTCGGAAAATCGTGATTTGGATAATCGGGATTGTACTGTAGTTAATTAAAAAATCTTAAAAAAAAGGTAACATCTCGGTAATATTTTTTTAAGTACAATAAACAAGTAGGTATTTTTTGATTAAACCAGTGGCTTTAGTTAGATTGCCTAAAATGGTAATAAAACACCAAAAAAAAAACGAAAAAGAAGACAAGTATTTTTTGATTCAACCAGTGGTTTTAGTTGGATTGCCTAAAATGGTAATAAAACACCAGAAAAAAAAACGAAAAAGAAAACAAGTATTTTTTGGTTAAACCAGTGGCTTTAGTTGGATTGCCTGAAATGGTAGATAATAAAACTCTAAAAAAAAAACAAAAAAGAAAACAAGTATTTTGTTAATTAAACCAGTGGCTTTAGTTGGAATACCTAAAATGGCAATAAAACATGAAAATGAAAACAAAATTCTACATCAAAACGAAAACAAAGGTCATGCGATGCAATTTCACACATGCGCAAAAATAAAAATATCATTTTTTTTTTAATTTTAATATTTATATTTATTTTTATTTGTATAAACCCAGCATAATATGGCTGAATACTGGCCAAACAAATCCTGAAGTCAGTCTGCTTTAAAAGTATTGTAGTTCAAGCGGCCGACTACTGGTTTTGAAAAAAATGTTCAGTCGGCCGCCCGGTCGACTAGTAGATTTTTAGAATTATGCGCTACCAGTAGTCGGCCATCACAAAAAAAACTAGGTTGTGATTATTTTTTTTTCGATTTTTAGCTTTAAATGACTCCAAAAATACCTAAATAATATGCAATCTAAAATTTTAGTAAGCAGACTTTACAGTTTACTAAAAAATACTATTTCCCACACCACCTACATGTAGCAAAAATCTTAAACTTTCGTACTTTAAACGAACATAACGTGCACGGCAATTCCAAACTGTCATTTTAAAATGACAGTATTTTCTATTTATATAAAAACTCTTGGTATGAATAGAAAAATGTATGTAATTACAGTCGAACCTCTATAACTCGAACTCAAAGGGACAACCAAAACAGTTCGAGTTATGGAGAGTTCGAGTTATAGAAATTCGAATGAAACTGGTTAAAATACATATAAAAAGAGCAGGGACCACTTAAAAGGTTTGAGTTATAGAGAGGTTCGAGTTATAGAGGTTCGAGTTAGAGAGGTTCGACTGTACATTATTTTTCTTATTTTTTTATAAAAATGACCAAGATGGCCGAGTACCGGCTGGGGGCCGACTACTGGCGCATTTACCCTGCATATCGTCTTAAGGATAATTTTATTTTCAAGAATACAGAGTTAAAAACGATTTTTTAGAAAGCTTAGTTTTTAAGAAAATTAAATAAAGCAAGATTTTTTTTTTAATTTAATAAAAAAAATAACCTCAATATGCGGACGCCCCTGGAGTGTCGATAATAACTTTAAAACAATTTTGTGACAAACCGTTTAAAAGTACATTTTATTTTCTCTAAAAAAGGCCTTTTTCCCTAAAATGCTTGGTTTTTTGAAAACTGAATCACACCTAAAAAAAACATTATTTTTTTGTGATCTTAAAAAATAACCCCAATTTATGCATACCAATTAAGTGCTAACCGTAGACATCGTTTAAAAGATAATATAATTTTCCATAATTAAGTTGATTATGTATACACACTTTCTGTAACCTTTTGAGAAAATGACATAAAACTGAATAATTTCGGTTTATTTTGCATATATCATGGAAATACATGGGAAACGGGTGTACTGACAATACTTCAGGGTTCGTATCTCAGCAAGGGTACTACCCAGAGAACTCAGTGATATCTCATTTTATTAGCTATTAGTTATTCTTTAGTTTATAGTTTTGCAGATTTTTCCAAAAATAAGCAGTTTCGAAGTTAAAGGCCAAAAATAAAAACATTGGTCAAAATCCAAAATGGCGGCGAAATGATTAGCGTCATAACTCAAAAACCATTTGTCTGACAAAAAACGTACAATAATGCTTTTGTAGGAAACTTTATTATCTTCAACTCTTGTATAAAACTTTTTTTCTAAAATGTACAGGGGCCAAGTAATTTTAAATAAAACTTTTTGGTGCACAGTAAATCCAAGATGGCGAGAGGAGCCCCCCCCCCAAGGTCGCTCAATTTTCTTTAGGATTCCAACGTGAACAACATAATTATGTGAAAATCGCTACTACACCAGCTTTGGCAAGCTGGAGGTATTTTTTTCGCTTGAATGACTGTCCTAGGTGGTTAAGCTTACATATTTTTTGGATGAGATAGAAAGTTTTTGGCTTAAATAAGTTCAATCTTAATTTAATTTGAAATTATAAATTTACTATTTAGTAATTTTTCTTGGAAAAAAAGTTCTTAGGGAACGTCCTTAAATTACCTAACGCTATTGCGCATCTTTGATCCCCCCTACCCCCCTCGTAACGCATTTTCAAGAAAAAACACATTAAAAAAGCATTGAGTGTAACGCAAGGCCAAACCCCCCCTCCCCCCTAGAGCGTTACGTAATTTAAGGACAGTCCCTTAATTTCCCAAGGTCTTTGTCATTATCCACATTCCCTTGTTATCCATGTGTTAAGAAAAAGAATCACTTACCTTGCAAAAATTTCCTAACATTTGGTAATTTAAGTCTCACGCACTGTAATAACTGTCATGCACCCGAATTTGCTGAATTATGAAATACAACTCTCTAGGCACGTGCCCGGCGTTAAGGGGTTTGATTAACTGGACCTCACATCGTAGGAATGTGTCCGAATTTTCACACATGACCAAGAGAGGCACGCACAGGTGATGGCGTAACATACCTTGTGAGGACACACGCCAACCCCTCACCGGAGCTGCGAGGTCCGTTGACGTTGTGTTTAGACCTTATTTCGGTACACTTCATAAAATTTTAAAAATCACTTAAATTTTTACCTGGACCACACAACGCATGTGAAAAACAGGAATTTAGCTCCAACAAATTTCTTGAGAGTATCGTAGAGTGCGCTTTTAGTGTGTATGCGAGTGGACCTAGAAATCATTGTGAGGACCCAACTCTTTGGGTATGTATTGTGTAAATTTAACACACACTTTGGTAATTTTAAAGTCTGGCCCTTACATCGTCGGTTCTGTTCGGTTTGGTTTGGATACCTAAACGCCTTTGATCAAACGTGTTTATCAAGTGCATTTTTAAATTTTTCATAATGGCATAGAATTGTCTGATCCTTACAGCATCGTATAGATATTAGGGACCTATTCCATTTCCCATTTTTCTCAAGCCAAGTTTAGAAAAACATTTCCAAACTAGTAAGAACCTCAATTCTTTTTACGGAATGCCATTTTCGCGTACTTGCCTTTTTTTTACATGAAATAATTTTGTTATGATTAATTTTTTCACAAGGTTTTATTCTAGCCTATCAGCCTTTCGAAGCTCAGCTCTCTAGCATTTCTGGAAGTGGCAATGTTACTTTTACATAATTTTACATTTATAGGGAAGGAAAATTATTTAAAATTTTGGGGTTTTTAAATTTTTTCCTATAGTTCTATCATATTTCCTATCAGTCTGCCAAATCCCAGCTGTCTAGCACTTCTTGAAATCGGCAATTCTACTTTTACATAACTTTACATGTACCGGGAAGGGAATAAATTAGAATTATGGGGTTTTTTTATTTTTTCTAATGGTTTGGTCATAATTTCAACCAGTCTGTCAAAATTCAGCTTTGGAGCATGTCTGGAAGTACAGTAGAATTTTGATGATCTATACGTGAGTGAGAGAGTGAGTGAGTGAGTGAGTGGCAATTTAGACGTTTTTTTTTTAAATTTCGTAACTACTTTACTACTTTATGGAAGTCCATGAAACTTGGAGGGTTTATTTTTTGAGAAAATTTGGAAAACCCTAAACATTTTAGGTTTTGGGGGGTCTAGGGGGTTTTTGGAGGTTTTGCAGCTAAAATTTAAAAAACTAATATAATTTATGTTAGATTTTACACATTTTTTATGCATTTATGTGTCATTGTGGCTCTAGAGCATTAACTTGAGGAGGATAAAATTTTTTTACCAAAAACTGGCTTGGTAACATCAAGACCGTTAACCTGTGACCTATTCTCAGCTAGAAACCATGGTCAAACTTTGGTTCTCATATTTACCATAATCTACTACCTTTGGCGCCTACATTAATATCTAAAGGCACCTTAAATAATATGAAGAATAGTAATATTGGCAATATATTTTGTAACATATTTGTTATGTTATGAAAAAAAAAGCAGATTTAAGAATTATTTTTTTAAAAATAATTATTATCTTTATTGTAATGCCGAATTCCAAAAAATGTCAATTGTCTGTTGCCATTTTTAAGAAAGTTATTAAAAATATATTTATTATTTTGACACCCTATATCTAAAAAACAAAACAAAATATATATATAGCCAGTGGCGCACCTAGGAATTTTTCTTGGAAGGGGGTTCGGTTCGGTTCGCTTCGGGGGGAGGCCTCATGATGTCGTATTTTGTGCTATTTTATCGTTTTATTTATGAAATATGTGGAAAATACCTAAAAAAATCTTAGGTTTTGAGGGGGGTGGGGCGCGGCTCAATAAATAATAAAATATGGATTCGATTTTAATTTTTTGTTTTGTATTTAATCGCTTGATAACATTTAGCAAATTAATTTAGATTGATAAGATTTAGCAAATTAATTAATACTGATTTTGCTCTCGCATGTCTTTTCGAGATATAGATCAAAAACTGAAAATTAAAAACTGTTCTTTTTTAAAAACACAAGGTCGGTTTTCTCGTCTTTACAGTATCTGGGTGCGATGAGGGATGTTAATTTTGTGGTTTTTTAAAGAAATTGATTCAAACCGACGGCGACTCTGTCTAGTAGATCAAAAACAAAAATCCAAAATTTTCTGAGATAGTCCCATTCAAATGTTTAAGGCTATACGCTGGAATGTACCTCGGAAACTACCAAACCAATCTAAATTTGGTTTTCGTTTTTAAATAAGAGGGGCTTTCCTATGACTTCCGTAAAAAAATTAGGGTATTATTCTAAAAACTCGATTAAAAAAAAATAGTTGACTTTCTTATGTTGACATGATTCTTTTTACAATTATTATTTTAGAAACAAAATTTCGGACTTCCATTGTCTTTATTTATGTTAAAGTATCTCTATCCATTTTCAAGTGTGAATCATTTAGACTTGAAAATGGTTCGAGATACTTACTAACCAAAACGTCCTGTTTAAAATAAATAATGACAATGGAAGTCCGAAATTTTTCTTCTACCCAATCATTGTCTACGAATTTTAAACAAGGAATTACTTTGTTATGGGCTCACTCGCTGGCACCATTTAAGTAAAGAAATAACACAAAGACTTGCAGTGGTAATTTGATGAGGAAAAAAAATTCCCCGTTTTGCTCCAAGCGGCCAGTAGTCTAGCGATGCCGACGGCCTTGGCATCATTTAAATTACAGCCACCTTTTTCACTTAAATATTAAAAAAATTTAAAAATTTATTTATTGGTTCATCTATAGATACCGATTACATCAAGATAAAAAATTAGAAAAAATGTTGCGATTCCTTAAATCTACAGAATGTTTTATCTTCTTAATTGGCCAAAGCATATCTATGGTTTATGATTTTTCCTGAAAAAATACAAACAAAAAAATATTACTACTGTTTAGAAATAAGAAGAAATAAAATTGACAAATAGTCGCATCAGTGACCTTAGTACATGACAATAAATTTAAAAAACCGCCATTTTGAAAATGTGACACATTTTTCTAATTAGACTAGGTACCTATTGCCACACTTTTACGACACTGGACGCCACTATACCCCCCAAATTCGATTTCTTTGGGAAGTCTCGACCCTCCCTTCAAAATGTCCAGTAAAAAGGAAAGCGATTTTTTTTTAACTCTGCGTTTTGGGAGCGGGGCTTAACTTGCCTAAAAAAATACCTAAAAAATTAATACTGAGTGATACGTTTCTTTAAAGGAAACTTTTCACTGGCTATTTCACTTTATGACTAAATATACCCTAAAAATTAAAAGTTCAGATGAAATTCATCTAAATGGTTATACTCAAAATAGACTATACAAAAACGATTTGAGCAGAAATTCAATTTTTATGAACATCAAAGTTATAGCCCCCCTCCCAAAACGCAGAGTTATATAACACTGCAGGACTAGGTATTCTAATTAGAAAAATGTTCCACAATGTTGGTAGCCGACAAGGTTTTAAACAGTGGAAGGCCAAGGCCCGTCTTGGCCCTTCAATGTGACGCCGCTGATGTCATATGCAAGGGGGGGTGTCAGAATGAAAAAAAAAGATGTTTTCCTTAAAGGAAAACATCTTTTTTTAATAAAACGTATATTGATTCACACCTTGGGCGCCTCAATAGGATTGCTCTCTTGCCCATATACATTTAAGTACGGCCAAGGCCTCCGCGCACTTACACAAGAATTTTTCTCTTTTGGCATTTATACTACTTTTCAGCCCTACTCTAAAATTTTTAAAGGCATTAGACAAAATATTGGAGTACAGTCGAACCTCTATAACTCGAACCTTAAGGGACAACCAAAACAGTTCGAGTTATGGAAAGTTCGAGTTATAGAAACTCGAGTTACATAGGTTAAAATACATGTAAAAAGTGCAGGGACCGCTTAAAAGATTCGAGTTATAGAGGGGTTCGAGTTATAGAGGTTCGAGTTAGAGAGGTTCGACTGTATCTTTTTTCAAAGAAATATAAAAAATCAAACGGGTCACATTTTCAAAATGACGATTTTTTAAATTTATTGTCTTGTGCTTTTCTTAAAGCCGCTTGTTCTTATTTCTAAACAGTAGTAAAATTTTTATTTGCAAAGTTCGTATTTTTTCAGGAAAAATCATAAATCATAAACACTCTGTAGATATAGTAATCGCAACATTTTTTAAAAATTTTTATCTGGGTGTGATTGGTATCTATAGAGGAACCAAAAAATAAATTTCTTTTAAAATCAAAATTGCAAAAGGTGGCTGGGTTGACATGGAAAGCCTCATAATAATAATATAATTATTTTGTTGACCACCTGTGCGTTAACACTCTTGGACATGTGACCTATGAAAATTCGTACCTAGCACACGATGTGAGGTCGCCCTGTGCCCTGTATCCCAAAATCCTATTCTGTTAATATATGATAATTTTGTATAAAACTCTATTTCAATCTTGTATGTGTATAAAATGCTTTTTTTAATAGGCGGCTAAATTAATTAACTTATAACTGAATCCCAAAACTCCTATTTTACTTTTGTATTTGCATTCATATCATTTGATAAATGAATATGTGAAGTAGCACTTTTTTTCTCGTGTCAAAAGTTTGCTAAGGATGCGTAGGGTAGCTCAATCTTACCTAACCCGAGCCCATGAAGGGTAACAATTTGCTTATGGATGTAAACACTTATTGACACGTGAATATCTGAGGGCACAGTAGTGCCCGGCCAAGTTCGCGCAGCTGCTGTACCATCTTTTTTTGAAACATTTCAGCCCATATTCGACCTATCTAAAACTCTACTTCGGAATGAGCTACGAAACTCAAACTTTGCGCAGTCGTAGATTTTTATAGAGCTAAAAACTCCTCCAAGTTTTATAGACTTCCATAAAGTAGTAAAGTCGTTACGAAATTTCAAAAAACGTCGAAATTGCCACTAACTCACTCACTCACTCATGTAGCAGACTGATAAAAATGATGACCAAACCCATGGAAAAAATCAAAAAAACTCAAAATTTTAATTTACTTCCCTCCCCTATACAAGTAAAGTTATGTAAAAGTTACATTGCCTTCTTCCAAAAACGCTACAGAATTAAGCTTTGGCAGATTGATATAAATTTTGATAAAGTTTTCGGAAAAAATGTGAAAACCCGAAAATTTTAATTTAGTTCCCTCCCCTATAAATATAAAATTATGTAAAAGTAACATTGCCCACTTGGAAGGCCGATAGGAACCATGATAAAGCTATAGAAAAAATAAAAGGCCTCAAAATTTTAATTTACTTCCCTCTCTTATAAATGTAAAGTTATGTAAAATTAACATTGCCTACTTCCAGAAATGCTAGCGAGCAGAGCTTTGGCAGATTAATATGAGCTATGATAAAATTTTAGCAAAAATGTAAAAATTCCAAATCTTTAATTTACTTCCCTCCCCTATAAATGTAAAATTATGTAAAAGTAACATTGCCTACTTGGAAGGTCGATAGGAACCATGATAAAACTAAAGAAACAAATAAAAGACCTCAAAATTTTAACTTACTTCCCTCCCTACATTTATAGGTAAAGTTATGTTACATTTATAGGTAAAGTTATGTAAAACCAACATTGCCCACTTCCAGAAACTCTAAAGAGCTGATCTTTGAAAGGCTGATAGGAACTATGGTAAAAATAAGGCATTGCAAAAGTTTTGAACAATATTTCGCATATTTTACTACTTTGAAACTTAAATTTTATCCAAATCCTTTAAAAAGGGAGTGAAATCATAACAAAAACATTTCATGTAAAAAAAGCCAAGTACGCGAAAATGGTATTGCCTAAAAAGAATTGAGATAAAAGCAAAGCCAAGTTCTCCAATACAAATTTTAAAATGAAAGGTTTTTACTGGTTTGGAAATATTTTTCTACACTTGTCATAGAAGCGGCATAGGGTATAAAAAATGCGTTCGGCCTGCTGCGAAAGATGACTGATGTCAAGGTATATTTTCTAATTCTATGGTGACTATTTACTACGAAAATACATTGTGTCCACTAATATTTAAAAATAAAAATTTAAATTAACTATATCTTAGCAACGAATAAAGCTCAAAAAAAAATATTTTGCAATTGATGTGCCGGTTCAAAAAGCTTTTTATCTTTTTAGGACAAAGTTGCTATCTCATAAACCAAACAAAATACTTTCAAAAAATTAATTTTTCAAAATTCAAATTTTATTCGTTTTTAAAATAATAAACTTTTTAGAATCTGAAAAAAATCTTAAATAACGAAGGAAACATAGTTTTTGAAGTTAGGGGGCCAAACATTTCATCTCCATTTTTGTTTTGTCTATTTTTTTTAGTTGCCTTTAAATTACTCATTTTTTAAAAGATGTTTAAACTAAATAACTAAGTTATGTGTATGTATAATGCTCTTGCTGAGGCCGAAAGAGTGTAGATATGGCACCCGTGCTACAATAGTGTCACAACTCAAAATTGTTGTGTATTTTAGTTTTGACACTATTGTACCCTTGCATTGGGGCATGCGAATTCTGCCTCAAATGGATACGCCCCTTTTGATACACATTTCCCAATGTCTGCAACAAAAAACGACATACTAACTTCATAATATTTTCTTTAAAAAAAAATGTTTTAAACTTCTCTTCACTTACACCTTTATTAATTTAAAATTTAAAAAAATTGCTGTTTGTAAAATCAATAACGACACATTAATATGTTTTTTAAATTAATTTGAAAGAATTCGAGATTTTGTGGACTAAACTTTAAGTAGAAATTTAAAAAATGAATTTAATGACATAAAATAACCTAATTTTAATATTTGCTACAATGCGATGATTATAATATACACACTTATTAAAGGCACGACCGAAGCGAGGTCCGGTTAATTTGGTCAGATAAATGCAGGTCAGTTTAGATTGCATTAGGCCTAGTAAGGTTAGATCTGGTAAGGTTAAGTTGGGTTAACATTGATTAACAAAGGCAATGCTAGGTTCGGTCAGGTCAGGTTAGGTTAATATAATAACCACTATTTTTCGGCCATATTTATTTGTTTGTTGATTGAGTACATTTTTAGATGATTCGCTCCTATAAAAGCCCATTTTCATTACCTCAAGCGCATTACATAATTTCGCATTTTTCAAATGCAGCATGCCCGGCCTATCGAAAACATTTTTGCTTATAGGTTGTTACAAGTTATTTTTAAATACCTGCAAATACATACCATTAAATACCCTCAAAAACATAAAGAACAATTTCAAACATCCATTTGTTAGCAATTTTATACAATAATATTTTCTCAATAGTTAAAGCAGGTGTGGCCAAGTTTTTTATAGTTTTACTATTATATATATATATATATATATATATATATATATATATATATATATATATATATATATATATATATATATATATATTAGGTTTGTAGACTTCTTGGGAATGTGGTTCATTAATAAACTAGCAACTTTTAATTTACATTTATTGACGTTCCGGTCTAAAGACCTTCTTCAGAACCATACATTCATAATCACACATTACATTCATTAAAATTACATACAAAAAACAAATTTAAAAAGACACATCACTATACGAAACATTTTTAAAAATCAATAATTAAATCACTATTCTATATGACTATTATTTATACTAATAAAATACTTTAATTTAAAATTTTGTTTAGCAGCGTGATATGTGTATGTTGGGTGGTGTCTCTTTATTATATATAGTTAGTATAGTAGCATTTTTTTACGGAGACCAGTGACTTTGGGGTCCCTTTTCCTGGTGGTTAAAAAATATCTCTTTGAAAATGATGGACGAATTTCTTTAAATTTTATAATAGTTTGAATTACTTATTTTAAATTGGCTTATTTACCAGATGGGCCAAAAAAACTGGGCAAATTATTTTTCGTTATAATTTTTATTTATCACCGATTTTAATGGAACAAAGTGCACTTTCATACCTGTGGTCAAAAATCTTTCTTTTTAATCCGTCGTAAAATCCAAAATAGGGGACAGAATCAATCTTGACCCATTAAAGAGACTCGTTTATCTTTATGTTCCAGAATTTGTTTTGGACTTAAAAAAAAGCTCTATTTCTGCCACACAATAAGTAGGGGCCGTTGAAATATTGGCTTGGTGGTTGTCGAAAAATAAATTTATTTCAAGCAACGAACTGGATAATTATATATAGGAAAACTTCGATATTGATTTTTACAATTATGCGTTTTTTCATCAAAATAGGTTCAGTAATAATGAGTCAATGAGAAAATTAATACAGACACAATTGGCAAGGCAATGAGAGAATAAGTTCAGAACTTTCTCAAAATATAAAAATAAAAATATACAAGACGTATAAGTGGTCAAGTTTGATTCTATTCACCATTTGGATTTTAAGATAACTGAAATTGGTTAAAATGTTCGTAGGGCCTCGTATCGTAAAAAATCCACACATCATACATAAAATATCGGTCCGCCTGGATAATAGATCCCTATCGTCCTTATCTTAGCCATTTGTTCTAGCGGACCGCGCAACGACCGACGCAACATTTCGATTTTCATACTTTTCGAGGTGACGTCTCTAAGTACCTCACATCGTTTATGGACCTCACAACGTAGGGACCTGTTTAACAGATTTTTTCTATTTTGACATTTTTGAAAATTTTAAGTAGGTTTCCACCTTACTGGAGCACCTCAAAAAACAGTTGTTTATAAACATTTCATTTATCTCTATTCTATCTAGTCGTCCGTGCAACGCATGTGAAAAGTAGGAGTCCCCACAGCGCATCTTATGTCCGTATAGGTGTGGTCACCAAAATAATTATATTATTAGGGCTGTAATTTAATGATGCACCATACTAAGGCGTGGTAGGAAGTCAACAGCAAAAAAAATATACAGTGTGTCCCCGGATGGAGTTGACGAGAGGGAAAAATCCTATATGTTTGAATTTACGAAAAAAACTCACTCTTTATAAAAAATTCTGCTTGTTGAAAAATAAAGATTGCCATAATGGGGTGTTATCAAATCTAATATAATATAATATGGTAATATAAAAAATCTATCTATCTAGATTTATTTTGTTGATTGTCATATTGATTTTCAAGTAATAGGTTTTACATTCTAAAATGTTTACAAAAGCAGAACGGATTGTTTTTTCATCAAATGATTAACTTTTAAAAATTAACATCTGGTTAGATTTTGTTTCCCTAGATTTCGTTATGTTGTGATACAAACCCTTTTGTTTACATAACATTTTGCTTTACTGAATAAATACGGTCCTCTTCCTCTTGGATTATTTTATGTTTCTTATTTCGATAACACCCTGTACTTCTAATCAAGGATATATCGTTATCTCAGTATGTTGACAAGCAGAATTTTTTATAAAAAGTGATATTTTTCGTGAAATTAAAAATAACGATTTTTGTCCTCTTATTAATTACATGTTTCTTAATTTAATAACACCCTGTACATCTAATCAAAGATTTTATTATGTTAATCTTAATTTTTCAACAAGCAGAATTTTTTATAAATAGGGAGTTTTTTTCGTAAAATCAAAAATAAATGATTTTTTTCTCTTGTCAACTCCATCCGGGGACACACTGTATAATATAGGTATATCATGGCGCCAGCAGCGGTGCGTGTTCTTAAATAGTGTATAATTTCTGAAGTAAAAAAAAATTTACATATTACAAACATATTATGGATTTTGAAAAAATATTATGTGGTTTGAAAAAAGTTTAGGGGCCAGGGGGGAGGGCCCTTGGGACACCCGATTTTCTTAAAAACCAGGGTCTATATCAAAAATGTGATATCTGCTTTATTTTAGATAATTATATTTCCTTTTAAATGATGTAATAAGGCAAGATCAGGAAGAATAATTTAGGGTGTCCGAATTTTAAATCAATTTTAAAAAATCACTAAACTTACCAATGTTTTACAAGTTTTATCCAATTTCCTCAGAAATTAAGCCTGGTTATGGTATTGTAGAAAATAAAATTCTCTTTTCCACAATATATATTTTAGTGGGATCAATTTAATACCAGCGGCGTCGGGTAAAAAAACCACATGTTTGTCACATGTTTTACCCGATTATCTTAAAAAGCAAGCCCTTTATCAAAAATTGTAATCTATAGTCGATTGTAACCAATACAGTTTCCTTTTAAACTCTTTATAATAACGCAAAATTTACCTTCAGATTAAAACAAACACATGGGCGTAGTCAGGGTCTCGCTCAGGGTGGGACAACAAAGCAAAAAAATGTACAATCAAATATTTATTGAAAACTTTTATAGCTCCCCTTTAATTCTCGTCTTACTAAATGAGCTAAGGCCAGGATGGGGCAGGTGACAAGCCAGGGTGGGGCAAGTGCCCCACCCTGACTACGCCCATGATCAAACACATTAATTTTGTAAAAGGTTTTGTCTAATTTTCTCAGAAACTAAGCTCAATTGACAAAAACGTATTCTACACTTTCTTGCAGAAAAAAATCCCTTTTTAGCAAGGTACCACCCGATTTTCCTAAAAACCAAGCTCTATAAAAAATGTGCCCTTAGGTTGTTTTAAAATCTGAGGGCACGGCGGCAGTGCCTCGCCAAATTCGCGCGCCGTTCCATCTTTTCTTGAAACATTTCAGCAGATATTTGACCTATCTAAAACTCTACTTCATAATAAGCTACGAATCTCAAAGTTTGCACAGTCGTAGATCTTCATGAAGTTAACAACTCCTCCAGTTTCATAGAATTCCATAAAGTAGTAAAGTAGTTACGAAATTTCAAAAAACGTCGAAATTGGCACTCACTCATGTATAGATCATCAAAATTCTTCTGTACTTCCAGACATGCTATAAAGCTGAAATTTGGCAGATTGATAGAAATTATGACCAAACCCCTGGAAAAAATCGAAAAACCCCAAAATTCTAATTTACTCACCTCCCCTATACAGGTAAAGTTATGTAAAAGAAATGCTAGAGAGCTGAGCTTTGGCAGACTGATAGGAACTATGATAAAACTGTAGGAAAAAGTTTAAAAACATCAATATTATAATTTACTTCCCTCCCCTATAAATGTAAAGTTATGTAAAATTAACACTGCCCACTTCCAGAAACGCTAGAGAGCTGAGCTTTAGAAGGCCGATAGTAACTATGATAAAACTATAGAAATAGATTAAAACACCCCAAAATTCTAATTTACTTCCCTCCCCTCTACATGTAAAGTTATGTAAAATACCTTTGCCCACTTCCAGAAACGCTAGAGAGCTGAGGTTTTTAGGACTGAAAGGCACCATGACAAAACTAGGAAAAAATTTAAAAACACCAAAATTTTAATGTACTTCCCACCCCTATAAATGTAAATTTATATAAAAGTAACATTGCCCACTTCCAGAAACGCTAGGGAGCTGAGCTTTGAAAGGGTGAAAGGACCTATGATGAAACCATGGGAAAAAAATTTCAAAACCCTAAACTTTTCATTTACTCCCCTGCCCTATAAATGTAAAGTTTTGTAAAAGTAACATTGCCTACTTCCAGAAACGGTAAAGAGCTGAGCTTTGGAAGGCCGATAAAAACTATAATAAAACTCTAAAAGAAAATTAAAAACCCCAAATTTTAATTAGCTTCTCTCCCCTATAAATGTATAGTTATGTAAAAGTAGCATTCTCCACTTCCAGAAAAGCTGAGCTTTGGACGACTGATAGAAACTATGATAAAACTATAGAAAAAAATTTATCAAAATTTTAATTTACTTTCCTCCCCTTTAAATGTAATGTTATGTAAAATTAACATTGCCCACTTCCAGGAACACTAGAGAGCTGAGCTTTAGAAGGCTGATAGGAACTATGATAAAAGCGTAGGAAAATATAAAAAAAACCTCAATATTTTTAATAAGGCATTATAAAAGTGTTGAACAATATTCCGCATATTTTACTACTTTAAAAATTAAATATTATCCAAATCCTTTAAAAAATGAGTGAAATCATAACAAAAACATTTCATGTAAAAAAAAGAAGTACGCGCAGTGGTATTCCGTAAAAAGAATTGAGATAAAAGTAAAGCCAAGTTCTCCAATACAAATTTCAAAACGAATGGTTCTTACTAGTTTGGAAATGTTTTTCTAAAGTTGCAAGCGCGGATTTGAGGGGGGTATCGGGGTAATTACCCCCCCCCCCCCCCCCCTAGAAACAAAAATATGCACTTTTTCCTAATAAAATAAGGGAAAACAGGAGAATTACCCCCCTAGAAAAAAAATTATATGACAAAAAAATGTTTGTCGACCATTACCCCCCCCCCCTAGATTTTGACCCAGATCCGCGCTTGTAAACTTGGCAGTTACGGCTGCAAATGGCTCTTAGGCACAGTGCTAAATTGAACGTAAAGAAGTTTGGCTGGAAAAGCAAAGTTTAAAAAAACATTTTCCAAACTAGTAAGAACCATTCGTTTTTTATCTCAATTCTTTTTACGGAATACGACTTTCACGTACTTGGCTTTTTTTTACATGAAATGTTTTTGTTACGATAAATCCTTTTAAATGATGTTTAACAAGGTAAGAATAACCTCATTTTTAAAAATGCAAAGTGGTCCGTAAACAGAATAACATTTTAAAAATAACCAAATGAATCATCATACTATAGCCGCAATTCGCATTGATAGTTTCCAAACCCCCAGAACTCCCTTATCCCCCCTACGAAAAAAAAGATAACCCCTCCGAATCAAACCCCCCACGAACCGAACCTAATCTTATAAAAGTAGTTCAAAAGTTTGGTGTTCCACTTTTTGCTTACCCACTTATGATGATAATAACAAAACCTCCATAATATCAAAAACAAAAATACCACAACATGACTTCGTTTTTTTATGTAAAATTTTTGTGCGAGGGCCGAATAAAAAAAAATGCCAGGGCCGGTTTGTTTGAGCCCATCCAATCCTGCCTATATAGCGTTTTTTTATCGAATTTAATTAGGGAAGTGTAGGGTGAGACTTTGTATTTTGCTTTAACATTACCTTTTAGCACCCCCTCGCCCCACAGCAATCAGTGTTCTACAGAGATGGATGCATACGTGAATTACATTGGGTCACAATTGAGGCGTGTTTTACAAAAACCGCTTAAGTCCAAATTTGACGAAAATGAGTTAGTGGCGTCATCTAGTCGAAAAAATGGATGGCTTTAAGACCATGAAATAAGATTTTGCAAAATCGCCAAAAGTGCCAAGATATGAGCAGTCCCTCGTAGTTTTCTTTGTATTAACTTTTTCTTTCTTGCAAAAACAACTTATGTCCAAAAGTTTTTCTCTTTTTCTAAAGTAATTAGCCAACAAATGTTTTTTCTTATGTAACGAACAAAATTCGTAAGTCAATAGTTATTGTGTGTAATAAAAAAATATTTAAGAAAATCATTCGTTTTAAAATAAACCGTTTTCTTTATTTGCTGAAATTTTTTTGTTTTGGGCATATGTTGTTTTTGTAAAATACGCATCAATTGCTTACGCGCAACCCGTTTTGGATGGCCATGCGTGATACGGGCCAAATAGATTGTGAGGGGAAACGTACTATTCGGCACTGCCAACTCGGCGCGAGCGATTCGGCGCTGGTCGAATCAGCGGGAAAAACCTGGCGCAAGTTTAATTTGATATTAAGTTTATTGTTTTTAACTCACTTAATTGATTTATATTGTTACCAGGTTGTAGCAAAAAAGACAAGTGGGGTTGGATTTTTTGTGTTCTTTATTGAAAAAAAAATGGCTATATCGAGGGTTGTGAGTGGCCGGTTCAAATCCTGAAACCAAAACAACCGCGAATTAACTTTAACCCAACTCAACCCTCTAAAGTAACATTTTCGACAAGAAAATTGTAGTTTTTTTAACTTACCTGAAACAGGTTTGAATAATAATTACAAAATAATCACCAAGAACAAGCTCCCAAATTATTTCAAAACTTAAACCTTGACACCCACTTCTACCTACTACGAACGGGCCGAAACTAAAAAACTAAATATCTATATCCTTATCGGAATTAATAAAAAAAAACAAGTACGCTGCCAATACGTCGTTTTCTTTTCAATTTTAATATATTCTCTAAAAGAGTAGATTTTTTTGTTACAAGGTACATTTTGTTAGATGACCTTTTTAAAAACATATTCTCCTTACCTCTTCACCGGGGTTCTAAAAGTCTGAAACCTAACCGTTGTCAATTGATTGCCAACCTATTCTAACCGTGACAATAAAGACCCCTATTCTTCATTGGCACGGTTAGGTTTCACATTCTCTATAATTCTCAGTCCCCCAATCATCATCCGTAGCTTAGAGTTAGCAAAATTTGCTTCACACCCGGTCGAGCCGGGTTCGATTCCTCACTAGGTACTTGGATGTTTTTGATTATTTAAAATGTTTTAATTTTGCTGTATCCTTGCGAAACTCCTCCTAATCCTAATTGGAAAGACAGACAAAGTATATATAAAAAAATTCTAGGATACCGGAAATGAAGTCAGGAGAGTATATTTTGCTTTCACGCAGACAATAGGACATATAAATTGGGAATTTACGATTTTTTAAAGAAAGATTGTGGTTCTGAAAAGAACTGGTTTTGTTGATTCGGCCCGCGTCGAATAGTACTATCCATCATGAGCGGCCATTAACAGGCGTTAAAAGTTACTCACGCACCCACTAATTTACATGGTATTTTAAAATTTTACAGAAACTACCCTAAAATTATCTAAACTAACCTGAAAGAACATTAGGATTTCGTCCAGGATTGCAGTAATAAAAGTTTTCAGCTTTCTTTTTTCTTCTTTTCCAAAAAAGCTAAAATCTACATTTTACAAATAGTTTTAGTTCTGCAACCTAACCACAGGCCTTTAGGTTTGTAAGCTCATATGGTCATAATAATAGGGACCTTTATCCTTATAAATGGGACATTAAATGTCAGATGTTACGTGATACTTAGAAGCCCAATTTTGACCTTTTGCAGACACACATTGATATACAGACATACAGACATCCATTACCCTTTATTTATCTGTCAAAAGCCTTTTTTTTTGTACTGTAGGCAAAATTAATTAAAAAGTTCAGATGACCACTAAGGAAAAAACTGAAAAAGCAATATCAATAGTTTATCTTATAGGCAAGGAGTATATCCATCATCATGGAAGTATGCCGCAGTACAACCCATTCCAAAGAAAGGAAAAAAGACAGATCCGTTAAACTATAGACCAATTGCTCTACTTCCGGTGATATCAAAAGTAATGGAAAGAGTTGTGAACAATCACCTAACCAAGTACTTGGAAAAGTACAAAATTATCAACGACAAGCAATACGGATTTCGAAAATATAGGTCAACTGGCGATTTACTTACATACGTCACTCACTTATGGCAAAAAGCGGTTGAGTTGCGAGGTGAAACAAGAACAATTGCCTTAGATATATCTAAAGCATTCGATAAAGTCTGGCATGAAAATCTGCTCAACAAGCTCAAAGCAGCGGGATTGTCGCCGAGACTTTGCACTTGGTTTGAAAGTTACCTTAAGGATAGATCCATTTATGTTGCACTGGATGGCCGGAACTCCAACTCTTACCAAATAAATGCTGGTGTGCCACAGGGAGCAATCCTTTCGCCAACACTTTTTCTGATTTACATAAATGACCTCATAGATAAAACAGTAAATCCACTTTATTGCTTTGCAGATGATGGCAATGTAGTCTCCTCAGTCATACCACCCACATGTCTCTCCGCACGTGAATTCCATTACCTTAGACTGACTGAAATATCACAGATAAATAACGACTTGGAGATAATAGAGGACTGGGGCAACAAAAACCTTGTACAGTTCAACGCGCAGAAAACCCAAGCAGCCCTGTTTTCAAAAAAGACCAGCACCGGTGAGCCAAACATCATGCTATCTGGAAGTGCTGTCACATTGCAGAGCCAGTTGAACATCTTAGGAGTCACTGCAGAGACCAACATGTCTTGGCACAGTCACGTGGCAGATATAGCTAAAAGGGCGTCCCAAAAGCTTGGGGTGCTATTTCGTACAAGACATCTGTATACACCAAGCCAACTGCTGACACTCTACAAAGCCCAGATTCGACCAACTATGGAGTACTGCTCACATATATGGAGTGCGGCACCCAAACATACCTTAATGCTTTTGAACACCGTGCAAAAACGAGCTATCAAGCTGATCAATGACCCCGCACTTACCCGTAGCTTGGATAGTCTCGAACATCGAAGAACTGTGGGCGATCTATCTCTCTTCTACAGGTATTATCACGGAAAATGCTCTGAAGAGTTAGCACGTATGATCCCCCCGGGAGTAGCACCTACTAGGCGAACACGTCAAACAGACGGTAACCATCAATTTATTGTCAAAATAGAGGCACCAAGAACCTCATTATATCAGAATTCATATCTCTGGAGAACAGCATCGCTGTGGAATAAACTCCCTGCGGCAGTTTTCCCTGCAGGTTACAACCTGAACCGTTTCAAAACCAACACACACCAACATTTCCGCGCACTTGCCGCTTCTCGAGCGTGATAGGGATCTCCTTGCGAGTGCGCATACCCGTAAAAAAAAAAAAAAAAAAAAAAATCTGTGAAAAATCGCCAGAAAAGTATACTGCCATCATAATCAAAAACACAACAAGTAAATTTAACAGTTCACAGTCTCAGGTAATACTCCATTCAAAATTTTATTTTTTGAGATGGTTTGACTGTAAAATATCAAATTTCCTTCTGATCCTGTTGCCAAACAACACATACCTACCAGTTTTTATAAAAGAAAATGTTGAATACTTGGCATAAAATTAAATCTGCGGATTACCCCGCATTGGTAGCTCTTGAAATAAGTCTGGTATTAAAAATATTTAAATTTACATTATATTTTGTCATAACGTTATGTGAGCGGCAACACTGTCTTCATATTGTGCGTCGGTAAAGTCTGAAATCACCGATTTTTTTAAGAAAACTACAAGTTCTTAAGAAAAAAGTTCGAAAAATTCGATTCTTATTCTAAAACACGGCATAGGTACCTTTTTTTAAAATCGTGTCGTCGTTTGGAATAAGAATCATAGTGTTCAAATTTTTGTCTTAAGAGCGTGTAATTTTCTCAAAAATTCGGTGATACAGTATAAATGAACTAGTAGCCTGCGATATTCGAACATAAGTAAGGTCAAACACTATCTTTTAGTAAAGGATAAGGTTTAAACCAGGTTAAATAAAAGATAAGAGAATCTTCATACGACGCTGTAAGGATCAGACAATGCTACACTACTATAGTAAAATTTAAAATGTACTAGTTGAACGGGTTTTATCAAAGGCGTTTAGGTGTCCAAACCAAACCGAACAGAACCGACGATGTAAGGGCCAGACAATGCTACTACTATAAAAAAATTTAAAATGCACTCGGTGAATGAGTTTTATTAAACCAACCGAACAGAATCGACGATGTAAGGGCCAGACTTTAAAATTACCAAAGTGTGTGTAAAATTTATACACACGCAGAGAGTTGGGTCCTCACAATGATTTCTAGGTCCACTCGCATACACACTAAAAGCGCCCTCTACGATACTCTCAAGAAATTTGTTGGAACTAAATTCCTGTTTTTCACATGCGTTGTGAGGACCAGGAAAAATTTAAGTGATATATATCAAAATGTTGGAAATTTTATGAGGACGACCAAAATAAGGTCCAAACGTTACGAGGTCCAGAAATCGGACCTCCCAACGTAAACGGTCCTCGCAACTCCGGTGAGGGGTTGGTGTGTGTCCTCGCAAGGTATGTTACGCCAACACAGACAGACAGACAGACAGACAGACAGACAGACAGACAGACAGACAGACAGACAGACAGACAGACAGACAGACAGACAGACAGACAGACAGACAGACAGACAGACAGACAGACAGACAGACAGACAGACAGACAGACAGACACCTATACGGACATAAGAAGCGCTGTGGGGACTCCTACTTTTCACATGCGTTGCGCGGACCACTAGATAGAATAGAGATAAATTAAATGTTTAAAAACAAGTGTTTTTTGAGTCGCTCCAGTAAGGTGGAAACCTACTCAAATTTTTCAAAAATGTCAAAATAAAGAAAATCTGTCAAACAGGTTTCACATGCGATGTGAGGTCCCTACGTTGTGAGGTCCATAAACGATGTGTGGTCCTTAGTGACGTCGGCGTCGCGGCGCCTCGAAAAGTTTGAAAATCGAAATGTCGCGTCGTTGCGAGGTCCGCTACAACAAATGGCTGAGATAAGTACGATAGGGATTTATTTCCCAGACGGACCGATATTTTATATATGATGTGTGGATTTTTTGCGACACGAGGCCCTAACAGGGTAAAAATTTGGACAGCGCGTCGCTGCGTGGACTGCCTGAATTAATAGCTATTCTACAAAAATAAAAATCAAATTTGAATTTATTGGATAAAAACTACATTTCTTGGACAGAGGTCTGTTTATGAAATTTACTTTATGCCTAGTACAATATTTATACACGCCCCAGCTGGCGTAAACTTCAATACTCCACCTAGCGTAAATATGGCTAATTAATAATTTGAGCACTGTTCAAACTTGACCCCTTATAGGGCTTGTCTATTCTTATATTTTGAGAAAATTCTGAACTCATTCTTTCATTGCCTTGCCAATTGTGTCTGAATTCAGTTCCTTAATTATTACTGAACCTATTTAGATGAAAACAGGCATAATCGTAAAAATCAATATCAACATTTTCCTAGGTATATAATTATACAGTTCGGTTCAGTTTGCTTTATGCTCGAAATAAAAAGTTATTTTTCGACAACCACCAAACCGATTTCAACGGCTCCTAGCTTATTGTGTGGCAGAAATAAAGTTTTTTTTATAAATCCAAAACTATTTCTAAAAAAATTCTGGATCATAAAAATAAAAGGGCCTCTTTAATGGGTCAAGTTTGATTCTGTCCGCTATTTTGGATTTTAAGACGGATTAAAAAGAAAGAATTTTATATATATATATATATATATATATATATATATATACATACACGTTTTTTCACCAAAAACTGTTAATGGCCTATATCTTAAAAACGGTAACGAATTTGGAAAAACCCTCGGACACGTCGATTTTGTTTGCGAGGGGGACACTTTTTGGCTATCTTGAAATTTTTGTAGCACGCACCATCTTCGAGGGGTATACCCCTATATTTTGAATAGGGAAAGTGGGGCTAGTAGTACTTTGTTTTGAAGTTCGCTTGAATATCTTTACAACCGTGTAAGAGTTTCGAAAATCCATCGATTTCATTTTGAGATATTTGCCTTCAAATTTTCAAATTGAACATGGAAAGATAAAATAAAAATTAAATCCGAAAAATATAAAATTTTTGATTAAATTTTTATTTTTTTAGTCCATGTTCAATTTGAAAGTTTGAGGGCAATTATCTCAAAAACTAATAGATAGATTTTTGAAAATCTTACACGGTTGTAAAGAGATTAAAAAGGCCTTCATTACAAGGTATCACTAGACCCACTTTCCCCAATCAAAATATAGGGGTAAAGTATACCCCTCGAAGGGGGTTCGTGCTACAAAAATTTCAAGATAGCCAAAAAGTTAGTTTTTTTTTCAGTTTTCAAAAAAACTAAGCATTTTAGAGAAAAAATAGCGTATTACAAAGTAGTGTTTAAGCTATTATTGACACTACAGGGGCGTCCGCATATTGAGGTAATTTTTTTCTAATTAATTTTTAAATTTTTTTTATTTATTTTGTTAAAAACTAAGCTTTTGGAAAAACCTTGTTTTGCTCTATTTTGTTGAAAATATAATTATCTTTAAAACGATATGTATCTAGTGGGTTTTTGTAAACAGGGAACACTCATAAAGAATATACGCATGAATAGTGAATTTTTTTTAATCTCAAACGCCCCTGGTGTATTAACGGCTATGTAAATGTTATAACTACACACATGGTTCAAAAGAAAATTTAATTGTCGATAGCACATGGTAAAACGTTTTTCTCGGTAGAGCTGGTTTTACAAAAAATTGGTAAAATACTTGATAACAATACTTTTTTTTGTGATTAAAAAAAAATCCCTAAATATGTATATTCTTTGAGTGTTTCCCGTTAACAACAACCCACTAGATTAAACCAGTGGCTTTAGTTGGATTGCCTAAAATCGTAATAAAACACAAAAAAAAAACACGAAAAAGAAAACAAGTATTTTTTGATTCAACCAGTGCTTTTAGTTGGATTGCCTAAAATGGCAATAAAACACAAAAAAAAAACGAAAAAGAAAATAAGTATTTTTTGGTTAAACCAGTGGCTTTAGTTGGATTGCCTAAAATGGCAATAAAATACCAAAAAAAAAACGAAAAAGAAGACAAGTATTTTTTTATTAAACCAGTGGCTTTAGTTCGATTGCTTGAAATGGTAGATAATAAAACTCTGAAAAAAAACGAAAAAGAAAACAAGTATCTTTAGATTAAACCAGTGGCTTTACTTGGATTGCCTAAAATGGTAATAAAACACCAAAAAAAAAACGAAAAAGAAAACAAGTATTTTGTTAATTAAACCAGTGGCTTAGGGGCCCATATATTGGAATGCCTAAAATGGAAATAAAACATGAAAATGAAAATAAAATTCTACATCAAAACGAAAACCAACCACACATGCTCAAAAATAAAAATATCTATTTTTTTTTAATTTTAATATTTATATTTATTTTTATTTGTATAAACCCAACATAAGAAACTATGGCTAATACTAATCAAACAAATTCTGAAGTCCGTCTTTAAAAGTATTGTAGTTCAAGGGGCCGACTACTGGTTTTGAAAAAAATATTCAGTCGGCCGCCCGGCCGACTAGTAGATTTTTAGAATTATGCGCTACCAGTAGTCGGCCATCAGAAAAAAAAAACTAGGTTGTGATTATTTTTTACAAGCTTTTATCAAAGAAGATATATCAACAAGAAGCGAAATACTGTCACTCAAAACATTGTTCATATGGGAAACAAATATGTGACGTCACGCTTAGACCAAATGAAACTAATGCAGTTATATTACTTTGAGAAAAATTTCAGAGGAATTTTACAAAAAAATTGCAAATGTTAATTAATTTTGACCCTTCACATTGTGGTAGTGTAAAAAAATAATTACTTAACTCAAAAGGGTACTTTTGGTAGGGGTGGGGGGTTGTTTTAACAAGAATTTTTTTTTGTATTGCATTTTTTTACATTTTGAGTTCATTTTTGAAAACTACTCTCTTTTTTAAGTAAAAAAGGTACTTTTGTCCAAAGTCGCCCAGAGCAACGGTTTACGAGATAATTGATTGTAAAAGTTATCCTGTTTATGGGAAGTACTTAATTTTTTTCTTCGGATTGTATTTTTTTACATTCTAAGTGCATTTTGGAAATCTTCTCACCTTTTTACGTCGAAAAGGTTATCTACTCCAAATTCGTATGTATAAAAAAAACCATTTTCGATATTAACCTTTTGGTGCCCGTAGCTCCCCTACTATGCATTTTAGGACCTATGTTCATATGAACTTTTTTTCTTATTTTTATGTGTACTATCACCTGTCAAAGTTTGTTACAAACTTTTAATGACACCCTGTATAATCATATAACTGAGGTCACAGAAAATCGACCCTTTTTAAATTTTTATTTGATTGTTTGCAAGAACGGTTATATATTTTTATCGAGAAAAATCGGTTACGGAATTAAATAGAAAAAATAATAACTAACAAATACACAATAATTATTGTAATATTTATAAAAATCTAAGTAATATTATATTGTTTAAAGATTCTTCCCGGCCATTTTAAATTTAAAAATTATAAGAAACAGGAAATTAAGGGGATTGACAATAAAACAAATTTTGTTACAGTAGAGATTTTTATAAAACGTTTATTGTTTTAGAAACAGGAACAAACCCAACCACAATTGGGAGAAAATACAATTAATAACTATTTACGTTACTAGACCTGTAAAGATTTCCGGTCGTGTATCGTACGTATTTTTTAAACCGGTATAAAACAGCACAAACACAACTAACATGTAAATAATATTTTTTTAAAAACGATATGAAACACTACAACCATGACTCTACATGTTGATATTAAAGTACTTACTCAAAAGCTTTTATATTTATAAATATCAAAAACCCCATAGGTTGCATTTATAATTGACTATATTTCAATTAATTCTTGCTTAATTTTAAATGTCACTTTATATTTTAGATCATTTTTAAAAAAGGGACCGTAAAAATGGATTTTCCGGTCTCTTTTTCCGTACCTTTTGAAAACGGAAAATTTTCCAAAAAGAAAAAAGTATACGCAAAAGACTTGTTTTCCAGTCGGTTTAAAAAAAAAATAATTATAGCTAAAACATGCAAAAAATTATGTTTATAAAACAAATTCTAACGAATATAAAAATAAATAAGGTGGTCTCAGGCGGGGGCAATCGCCATTTTCCAGAGAAGTTCAAAAATAAGAGGCACATTCTGGTGTATTACACACCTACTACTACTACTAAGAAAATTTCCACTAGGCACTAGAGAAATGGATTAGTCGGATAAAATGATTTGGAGTCAGCCACGGCTCGTGCCGGTGGCGAGCTGAAGACGCACATTATAAATAAAGGGTACAAACCTTCTCTTTTAAAACTCGTTACATCCTAAAACTCATAGAACATGCTAGACCAGTTGAAAGGGATAACTAATATATTTATGTGCCATAGTGAAACATACATCCCTATATACAGGACCTGGCTCCATTATACAAATAAAGAAATAAGTTTACCATTCAAACACAGTAAATTACAGGGATCCTGACAGTATTTTTGCTAGTAAAGTTTTGATTTTTTTTTTGTTAGTGTAAAACAAAAATTGCACAGTTTTTTCTTTAGTGTAATAGTACTGCTTTACTGTCATTCAGGTTTTGTCGCTTCTTGTTGATATATTTTCTTGGCTTTTATTTAGTTGTGTTTGTTCAGATGTTCTGTCTAACTAACTATCAAATCTTGTGAAGCGTTTTTGACACACTTCCCATTATCCGACTTGGATGAAATTTGGTACACACATAGTGGTCCCATGACAATATAACATTAAGAAATTTTTATAAAAATGACCAAGATTGCCGACTACCGGTTGGGGGCCGACTACTGGCGCATTTACGCTACATATCGTCTTAGCGATCATTTTATTTTCAAGAATACAGAGTTAAAAAAGATTTTTTAGAAAGCTTAGTTTTTAAGAAAAATAAAAAAAGCAAAAGATTTTTTTTTAATAATAAAAAAAATAACCTCAATATGCGGACGCCCCTGGAGTGTCGATAATAACTTTAAAACAATTTTGTGACAAACCGTTTAAATGAACATTTTATTTTCTCTAAAAAAGGTCTTTTAAGATTTTTCCGTAAAATGCTTGTTTTTTTGAAAACTGAATCAAACCTAAAAAAACATAATTTTTTTTGTGATCTTAAAAAATAACCCCAATTTATGCATACCAATTAAGTGCTAACTGTAGACTTGGCCCACTTTGGTGATACATCGTTTAAAAGATAATATAATTTTCCATAATTAAGTTGATTATGTATACACACTTTCTGTAACTTTTTGAGAAAATGACATAAAACTGAATAATTTCGGTTTATTTTGCATATATATATACCATAAAAATAATTACGCACTGTAATAACTGTCAAGCACCCGAATTTGCCGACTTATGAAATACAAATGGCCCTCTCTAGGCACGTGCCCGGCGTTTAGGGGTTTGATTAACTGGACCTCACATCGTAGGAATGTAACCGAATTTTCACACATGACCAAGAGACGCACGGATAGGTGTTGGCGTAACATACCTTGTGAAGACACACGCCAACCCCTCACCGGAGCTGCGAGGTCCGCTGTGTTTAGACCGTATTTCGGCACTCTTCATAAAGTTTTAAAAATCACTTAAATTTTTACCTGGACCACACAACGCATGTGAAAAACCGGAATTTAGCTCCAACAAATTTCTTGAGAGTATCGTAGAGTGCGCTTTTAGTGTGTATGCGAGTGGACCTAGAAATCATTGTGAGGACCCAACTCTTTGCGTATGTATTGTGTAAATTTAACACACACTTTGGTAATTTTCAAGTATGGTCCTTAAATCGTCGGTTCTGTTCGGTTTGGTTTGGATACCTAAACGCCTTTGATAAAACGTGTTCATCAAGTGCATTTTTTAATTTTTTATAATAGCATAGAATTGTCTGATCCTTATAGCATCGTATAGATATTAGGGACCTATTCCATGTCCCATTCTTCTCAAGCCAAGTTTAGAAAAACATTTCCAAACTAGTAAGAATCTTTCATTTTGAAATTTGTATTAGAGAATTTGGCTTCACTTTTATCTCAATTCTTTTTACCAAATATCGTTTTTGCGTACTTGGCTTTTTTTGACATGAAATGTTTTTATTATGATTTTACTCCTTTTTAAAAGGATTTGGATAATATTTAAGTTTTAAAGTAGTAAAACATGCGGAATATTGTTCAAAACATTTTTTATTTCGTAAGCTAATAAACTTTTTCGATGCCTTATTAAAACTTTTGAGGTTTTTCTGAGGGCACGGCAGTGCCTCGCCAAGTTCGCGCTGCCGTACCATCATTTCTTGAAACATTTCAGCCCATATTTGACCTATCTAAAACTGTACTTCGAAATGAGCTACGAATCTCAAACTTTGCACAGTTGTACCCCTTCATAGAGCTAACAACCGTTTTAAGTTTCATGAACTTCACTAAAGTAGTAAAGTAGTTACGAAATTTCAAAAAACGTCGAAATTGCCACTCACTCACTGACTCACTCACCCATGTATAGATCATCAAAATTCTACTGTACTTCCAGACATGCTACAAAGATGAAATTTGGCAAACTGATAGAAATTATGACCAAACCCCTGGAAAAAGCCCCAAAATTCTAATTTACTCCCCTCCCCTATACATGTAAAATTATTTTACAAGTACGAAAATAGGAACTATGATAAAACTATAGAAAACAATTTAAAAACACGAAAATTTTAATTTACTTCCCTCCCCTATACATGCAAAATTATGTAAAAGTAACATTGTCCACTTTCAGAAACGCTAGAGAGCTGAGCTTTGGAAGGCTGATAGGAACTATGATAAAACCATGAGAAAAAATCAAAAGACCTCAAAATTTTAGACATTGCAAAAGTTTTGAACAATATTCCGCATAGTTTACTACTTTAAAAATTAAATATCCAAGTCCTTTAAACAAAAAGTGAAATCATAACAAAAATATTTCAAAAAAACGCCAAGTACGCGAAAATAGCATTCCGTAAAAAGAATTAAGATAAAAGTAAAGCCAAGTTCTCCAATACAAATTTCAAAATGAAAGGTTCTTACTAGTTTGGAAATGTTTTTCTAAACTTGGCTATTACGGCTGTAAATGACTCTTAGGCACAGTGCTAAATTGAAGTTTGGCTGCAATAGCAAAGTTTAAAAAAAACATTTCCAAACTAGTAAGAACCTTTCATTTTAAAATTTGTATTGGAGAACTTGGCTTTACTTTTATTTCAATTCTTTTTACGAAATGCCATTTTCGCGTACTTGGCTTTTTTACATGAAATAATTTTCTTATGATTAATTTTTTCACAAGGTTTTATTATAGCCTATAAGCCTTTCAAATCTCAGCTCTCTAGCATTCCTGGAAGTGGATAATGATACGTTTACATAACTTTACATTTATGGGAAAGGCCAGTTTTGCTGTTTTTTAAATTTGTTCCTACAGTTTTATCATAATTCCTATCAGTCTTCCAAAGCTCAGCTCTCTAACGTTTCTGGAAGTGGGCAATGTTACTTTTACATAATTTTACATTTATAGGGGAGGGAAATTATTTAAAATTTTGGGGTTTTTAAATTTTTTCCTATAGTTTTATCGTATTTCCTATCAGTCTGCCAAAGCCCAGCACTCTAGCGCTTATTGAAATGGGCAATTCTACTTTTACATAACTTTACATGTATCGGGAAGGGAATAAATCAGAATTTGAGTTTTTTTTGTTCGAAGGGTTTGGTCATAATTTCTACCAGTCTGCCAAAATTCAGCTTTGTAGCATGTCTGGAAGTACAGTAGAATTTTGATGATCTCTACGTGAGTGAGAGAGTGAGTGATTGAGTAAGTGGCAATTTCGACGTTTTTTTTTAATTTCGTAACTACTTTACTACTTTATGGAAGTCCATGAAACCCGGAGGGTTTATTTTTTGAGAAAATTTGGAAAACCCTAAACATTTAGGTTTTGGGGGGTCTAGGGGGTTTTTGGGGGTTTTTGCAGCTAAAATTTAAAAAACTAATATAATTTATGTTAGATTTTACACATTTTTGATGCATTTCTGTGTCATTGTGGCTCTAGAGCGTTAACTTGGGGAGGATAAAAAAATTTGCCCAAAAACTGGCTTGGTAACATCAAGACCGTTAACCTATTCTCAGCTAGAATCCATGGTCAAACTTTGGCGCCTGCATTAATATCTCAAGGCACCTTAAATAATATGAAGAATAGTAATATTAGCAATATATTTTATAACATTTTTGTTATGTTATGAAAAAAAAAACAGATTTGAGAATTAATTTTTTTTAAATAATTATTATTTTTATTGTAATGCTGAATTCCAAAAAATGTCAATTGTCTGTTGTCATTTTTAAGAAACTTATTAAAAAAATATATTTTATTTTGACACCCTATATCTAAAAACAAAACAAAATATATATATATATATATATATATATATATATATATACCCAGTGGCGCACCTATGAATTTTTCCTGGAAGGGGGCTCGGTTCGGTTCGAGGGGAGGCCTCATGATGTCGTATTTTGTGCTATTTTATCGTGTTGTTTATGAAATATGTGGAAAATACATAAAAAAATCTAAGGTTTGGAGAGGGGTGGGGCGCGGCTCAAAAAAGAACAAAATATTGATTCGATTTTAATTTTTTGTTTTGTATTTGATCGCTTGATAAGATTTAGCAATTTAATTAAAAGTAATACTGATTTTGCTCTCGCATGTCTCTTTTTCGAGATATAGATCAAAAACTGAAAATTTAAAAACTGTTCTTTTTAAAAACACAAGGTCGGTTTTCTCATCTTTGCAGTATCTGGGTGAGATGAGGAATGTTAATTTTGTGGTTTTTTTAAAGAAATTGATTCAAACCGACGGCGACTCTGTCTAGTAGATCAAAAACAAAAATCCAGAATTTTCTGAGATAGTCCCATTCAAATGTTTAAGGCTATTCGCTGGAATGTACCTCCGAAACTATCAAACCGATCTAAATTTGATTTTCGTTTTTAAATAAGAGGGACTTTCCTATGACTCCCGTAAAAAAAGTAGGGAGGATGTATTCTAAAAACTCGATTAAAAAAAAATAGTTGACTTTCCTGTGTTCACATGATTCTTTTTACAATTATTATTATTTAAGAAACAAAATTTCGGACTTCCATTGTCTTTATTTATGTTAAAGTATCTCTATCCGTTTTCAAGTGTAAACTATTTACACTTGAAAATGGTTCGAGATACTTACTAACCAAAACGTCGTGTTTAAAATAAATAATGACAATGGAAGGCCGATTTTTTTTTTCTACTTAATCATTGTTTACGAGTTTTAAACAAGGAATTACTTTGTTATGGGATCACTCGCTGGCACCATTTATGTAAAGAAATAACACAAAGACTTGCAGTGGTAATTTGATGAGGAAAAAAGCTGGAGAGGGCGGTTCGGTTTTGCTCCAGGCGGCCAGTAGTCTAGGGACGCCGACGGCCTTGACATCATTTAAATTAGAGCCACCTTTTTCACTTAAATATTTAAAAAAATTATAAATTTATTTATTGGTTCTTCTATAGATACCGATTACACCAAGATAAAAAATTAGAAAAAATGTTGCGATTCCTTAAATCTACAGGGTGTTTTATCTTCTTAATTGGCCAAAGCATATCTATGGTTTATGATTTTACCTGAAAAAATACAAGCTTTGCAAAAAAAATATACTACTGTTTAGAAATAAGAACAAGAGGCATTAGGAAAAAATAATAAAAATGACAAATAATCGCATCAATGACCTTAGTACATGACAATAAATTTAAAAAACCGCCATTTTGAAAATGTGCCACACAATTTTCTAATTAGACTAGGTACCTATTCCCACACTTTTATGACACTGGACGCCCCCATACCCTATACAGGGTGCCCCAAATTCGATTTCTTTGAAAAGTCTCGACCCTCCCTTCCAAATGTCCAGTAAAAAGGTAAGCGATTTTTTTAAACTATGCGCTTTGGGAGCGGGGCTTAACTTGCCTAAAAAAATACCTAAAAAAAATAAATACTGAGTGATACGTTTCTTTAAAGGAAACTTTTCACTGGCTATTTCACTTTATGACTAAGTATACCCTAAAAATTAAAAGTTCAGATGAAATTCAACTAAATAGTTATACTCAAAATAGACTATACAAAAACGATTTGAGCAGAAATTCAATTTGTATGAACATTAAAGTGATAGCCTCCCTCCCAAAACGCAGAGTTATATAACAGTGCAGGACTAGGTATTCTAATTAGAAAAATGTTCCACAATGTTGGTAGCCGATAAGGTTTTAAACAGTGGAAGGCCAAGGCCCGTCTTGGCCCTTCAATTTGACGCCGCTTATGTCATATGCAAGGGGGTCTCAGAATAAAAAAAAAGATATTTTCCTTAAAGGAAAACATCTTTTTTCAATAAAACGTATATTGATTCACACGTTGCGCGCCTTAATAGGACTGTTTTCTTGCCCATATACATATAAGTACGGCCAAGGCCTCCGCGCACTAACACAAGAATTTTTCTCTTTTGGCATTTATACTTCTCAGCCCACTCTAAAATTTTTAAAGGCAATAGACAAAATATTGGAGCATCTTTTTTCAAAAAATATAAAAAATCAAAGGGGTCACATTTTCAAAATGACGATTTTTTCAATTTATTGTCTTGTACTTTTCCTAAAGCCGCTTTTTCTTATTTCTAAACAGTCGTAATTTTTTTTTCAAAGTTAGTCTTTTTTCAGGAAAAATAATAAACCATAAACGCCCTGTAGATTTAAGGAATCGCAAATTTTTTTTTAAATTGTTTATCTTGGTGTAATTGGTATTTATAGAGGAACCAAAAAATATTTTTTTTAAATCAAAATTTCAAAAGGTGGCTGGTTTGACATGGAAAGCCCCATATAATATAATTGTTTTGTTGACCACCTGGGCGTTAACACTCTTGCACATGTAACATATGAAAATTCGGACCTAGCACACGATGTGAGGTCGCCCTGTGCCCTGTATCCCAAAATCCTATTCTTTTATTATGTGATAATTTTGTATAAGTATAAAACACTATTTCAATCTTGTATGTGTATAAAATGCTTTTTTTAATAGGCGGCTAAATTGATTAACTTACACACTTCACTGCATCTCAAAACTCCTATTTTACTTTTGTATTTGCATTCATATCATTTGATAAATGAATATGTGAAGTAGCACTTTTTTTCTCGAGCCAAGAGTTTGCTAAGGATGCATAGGGTAGCTCAATCTTACCTAACCCGAGCCCATGAAAGGTAACAATTTGCTTATGGATTTAAACACTTTTTGACAAGTGAATATCTGAGGGCACGGTAGTGCCCGGCCAAGTTCGCGCAGCTGCTGTACCATCTTTTCTTGAAACATTTCAGCCCATATTCGACCTATCTAAAACTCAACTTCGGAATGAGCTACGAAACTCAAACTTTGCGCAGTCGTAGATTTTTATAGAGCTAACAACTACTCCAAGTTTCATAGACTTCCATAAAGTAGTAAAGTCGTTACGAAATTTCAAAAAACGTCGAAATTGCCACTAACTCACTCACTCACTCACTCCTCTTCCCTATACATTTAAAGTTATGTAAAAGTAGCATTGCCCACTTCGAGAAATGCTAGAGAGTTGAACTTTGGCAGACTGATAGGAAATATGATAAAACTATAGGACAAAATTAAAACACCCCAAAATTCTAATTTACTTCTCTCCCCTATAAATGTAAAGGTAAGTAAAAGCAACATCGCCTACTTCCAGACATGCTAGAGAGCTGAGCTTTGGAAGACCGATAGTAACTATGATACAGTTATAGAAAAACATTAAAACACCCCAAAATTCTAATTTACTTCCTTCCCCTATGAATGAACCGAAAGTTATGTAAAAGTAACATTGCCCCCTTTCAGAAGCGTTAGAGAGCAGAACTTTTTAAGACTGAAAGACAATATGATAAAACTATATGAAAAAATGTAAAAACACCAACATTTTAATTTACTTCCCTCTCTTATAAATGTAAATTTATATAAAACTAACATTGCCCACTTCCAGGAACGCTAGAGAGCTGAGCATTGGAATGCTGATAGAAAGTATGATAAAACCATAGGAAAATTTTTTAAAAAACTAATATTTTCATTAACTCTCCTCCCCTATAAATGTAAAGTTATGTAAAAGTAATATTACCCACTTCCAGAAACGCTAGAGAGCTGAGCATTGGAAGACTGATAGGAACTATGATAAAACTATAGGACAAAATTTACTCCTTCCCTATCCATGTAAAGTTATGCAAAAGTAACATTGTGCACTTTCAGAAACGCTAGAGACCTGAGCTTTGGAAGGCTGATAGGAACTACGATAAAACCATGGAAAAAAATTAAAAAACCTCGAAAATTTAAGTAGGGCATTGCAAAAGTTTTGAACAATATTCCGCATATTTTACTACTTTAAAAATTAAGTATTATCCAATTCCTTTAAAAAAGAAGTGAAATCAGAACAAAAACATTTCATGTAAAAAAAGCCAAGTACGCGAAAATGGCATTCCGTAAAAAGAATTGAGATAAAAGTAAAGCCAAGTTCTCCAATACACATTTCAAAATAAAAGGTTTTTACTAGTTTGGAAATATTTTTCTAAACTTGGCTATTACGGCTGTAAATGACTCTTAGGCACAGTGCTAAATGGAACCTAAAAAAGGTCTATTTCTGCCACACAATAAGCTAGGGGCCATTGAAATCGGTTTGGTGGTTGTCGAAAAATAACTTTATTTCAAGCAACGAACTGGATAATTATATATAGGAAAATTTCGATATTGATTTTTACAATTATGCATTTTTTCATCAAAATAGGTTCAGTAATAATGAGTCAATGAGGAAATTAATACAGACACAATTGGCAAGGCAATGAGAGAATAAGTTCAGAACTTTCTCAAAATATCAAAATATACAAGACGTATAAGTGGTCAAGTTTGATTCTATTCACCATTTGGATTTTAAGATAACTGAAATTGGTTAAAATGTTCGTAGGGCCTCGTATCGTAAAAAATCCACACATCATACATAAAATATCGTTCCGCCTGGGTAATTGATCCCTATCGTCCTTATCTTAGCGATTTGTTCTAGCGGACCGCGCAACGACCGACGCAACATTTCAAGTTTCATACTTTTCGAGGTGACGTCCCTAAGTACCTCACATCGTTTATGGACCTCACAATGTTGGGACCTGTTTGACAGATTTTTTCTATTTTGACATTTTTGAAAATTTTAAGTAGGTTTCCACCTTACTGGAGCACCTCAAAAAACAGTTGTTTTTAAACATTTCATTTATCTCTATTCTATCTTGTCGTCCGCACAACGCATGTGAAAAGTAGGAGTCCCCACAGCGCATCTTATGCCCGTATAGGTGTGGTCACCAAAATAATTGTATTATTAGGGCTGTAATTTAATGATGTACCATACTAAGGCGTGGTAGGAAGTCAACAGCAAAAAAAAAATATGGATGGAGTTGACAAGAGGAAAAAATCCTATATGTTTGATTTTACGAACAAAACTCACTCTTTATAAAAAATTCTTGTTGCTTGTTGAAAAATAAAGATTGCCATAATGGGGTGTTATCAAATCTAATATAATATAATATGGTAATATAAAAAATCTATCTATCTAGATTTATTTTGTTGAATGTCATATTGATTTTCAAGTAATAGGTTTTACATTCTAAAATGTTTACAAAAGCAGAACGGATTGTTTTTTCATCAAATGATTAACTTTTAAAAATTAACACCTGGTTAGATTTTGTTTCCCTAGATTTTGTTATGTTGTGATACAAACCCTTTTGTTTACATAACATTTTGCTTTACTGAATAAATACGGTCCTCTTCCTCTTGGATTATTTTATGTTTCTTAATTCGATAACACCTTGTACTTCTAATCAAGGATATATCGTTATCTCAGTTTGTTGACATGCAGAATTTTTTATAAAAAATGATATTTTTCGTGAAATTAAAAATAACGATTTTTGTCCTCTTAATAACACCCTGTACATCTAATCAAAGATTTTATTATGGTAATCTTAATTTTTCAACAAGCAGATTTTTTTATAAAGAGGGAGTTTTTTTCGTAAAATCAAAAATAAATGATTTTTTCCTCTTGTCAACTCCATCCGGGGACACACTGTATAATATAGGTATATCATGGCGCCAGCAGCGGCGCGTGTTCTTAAATAGTATATAATTTGTGAAGTAAATAAAATTTTACATATTACCAGAGAACACCAGTTATTTCTTCGATGATATTACAAACATATTATGGATTTTGAAAAAATATTATGTGGTTTGAAAAAAGTGTAGGGGCCAGGGGGGAGGGGCCTTGGGACACCCGATTTTCTTAAAAACCTGCTCTATATCAAAAATGTAATATCTGCTTTATTTTAGACAATTATATTTCCTTTTAAATGATGTAATAAGGCAAGATCAGGAAGAATAATTTAGGGGGTCCGAATTTTAAATTAATTTTAAAAAATCACTAAACTTACCAATGTTTTACAAGTTTTATCCAATTTTCTCAGAAATTAGGCCTGGTTATGGTATTGTAGAAAATAAAATTCCTTTTTCCACAATATGTATATATTTTAGTGGGATCAATTTAATACCAGCGGCGTCGGGTAAAAAAACCACATGTGTGTCACATGTTTTACCCGATTATCTTAAATTTATAAAAAATTGTAATCTATAGTCGATTGTAGCCAATACAGTTTCCTTTTAAACTCTTTATAATAACGCAAAATTTAGCTTCAGATTAAAACTTTACAGGTGTCCGTAAATTCCAAATTCGCGCGCCGTTCCATCTTTTCTTGAAACAGTTCAGCCGATATTTGACCTATCTAAAACTCTACTTCGGAATGAGCTACGAATCTTAAACTTTGCACAGTCGTAGATCTTCATGAAGTTAACAACCCCTCCAGTTTCATAGAATTCCATAAAGTAGTTACGAAATTTCAAAAAACGTCGAAATTGGCACTCACGCACTCTCTCATGTATAGATCATCAAAATTCTACTGTACTTACAGACATGCTATAAAGCTGAAATTCGGCAGATTAATAATTATGACCAAACCCCTGGAAAAAATGAAAAAGCCCAAAAATTCTAATTTACTCCCCTCCCCTTTACAGGTAAAGTTATGTAAAAGAAATGCTAGAGAGCTGAGCTTTGGCAGACTGATAGAAACTATGATAAAACAGCAATATTATTATTTACTTCCCTCCCCTATAAATGTAAAGTTATGTAAAATTAACACTGCCCACTTCCAGAAACGCTAGAGAGCTGAGCTTTAGAAGGCCGATAGTAACTATGATAAAACTATAGAACAAATTAAAACACCCCAAAATTCTAATTTACTTCCCTCCCCTATAAATGTAAAGTTATGTAAAATACCTTTGCCCACTTCCAGAAACGCTAGAGAGCTGAGCTTTTTAGGACTGAAAGGCACCATGACAAAACTATAGGAAAAAATTTAAAAACAACAAAATTTTAATGTACTTTCCACGCCTATAAATGTAGATTTATATAAAAGTAACATTGCCCACTTCCAGAAACGCTAGGGACCTGAGCTTTGAAAGGCTGAAAGGACCTATGATGAAACCATGGTAAAAAATTAAAAAACCCCAAACTTGTAATTTGCTCCCCTCCCCTATAAATATAAAGTTTTGTAAAAGTAACATTGCCTACTTCCAGAAACGGTAAAGAGCTGAGCTTTGGAAGGCCGATAGAAACTATGATAAAACTCTGAAAGAAAATTAAAAACCCCAAATTCTAATTAGCTTCCCTCCCCTATAAATGTATAGTTATGTAAAAGTAACATTCTCCACTTCCAGAAACGCTAGAGAGCTGAGCTTTGGACGACTGATAGAAACTATGATAAAACTATAGAAAAAAATTTAAAAACATCAAAATTTTAATTTACTTTCCTTCCCTTTAAATGTAATGGTATGTAAAATTAACATTTCCCACTTCCAGGAACACTAGAGAGCTGAGCTTTAGAAGGCTGATAGGAACTATGATAAAACCATAGGAGAATATAAAAAAAACCTCAACATTTTAAATAAGGCATTGCAAAAGTTTTGAACAATTTTCCGCATATTTTACAACTTTAAAAATTAAATATTATCCAAATCCTTCAAAAACGGAGTGAAATCATAACAAAAACATTTTATGTAAAAAAAGACAAGTACGCGCAAGTGGTATTCCGTAAAAAGAATTGAGATAAAAGTAAAGCCAAGTTCTCCAATACAAATTTCAAAACGAATGGTTCTTACTAGTTTGGAAATGTTTTTCTAAACTTGCAAGCGCGGATTTGAAGGGGGTATCGGGGTAATTACCCTCCCCCCCTAGAGACAAAAATAGGCACTTTTTCTTAATAAAATAAGGGAAAACAGGAGAATTACCCTCCCTAGAAAAAAAATTATATGACAAAAAAAAAATTGTCGACCATTACCCCCGCCTAGATTTTGACCCAGATCCGCGCTTGTAAACTTGGCAGTTACGGCTGCAAATGGCTCTTAGGCACAGTGCTAAATTGAACGTAAAGAAGTTTGGCTGGAATAGCAAAGTTTAAAAAAAACATTTCCAAACTAGTAAGAACCATTCATTTGTTTTGAAATTTGTAATGGAGAACTTGGCTTTACTTTTATCTCAATTCTTTTTACGGAATACCACTTTCGCGTACATGGCTTTTTTTACATGAAATGTTTTTGTTATGATAAATCCTTTTAAATGATGTTTAACAAGGTAAGAATAACCTCATTTTTAAAACTGCAAATGCATCCGTAAACAGAATAACATTTTAAAAATAACCAAATGAATCATCATACTATAGCCGCAATCCGCATTGATAGTTTCCAAACCCCCCAAACGACCTTATCCCCCCTACGAAAAAAAAGATAACCCCTCCGAATCAAACCTCCCCCACAAACCGAACCTAATCTTATAAAAGTAGTTCAAAAGTTTGGTGTTCCACTTTTTGTTTACCCACCTCTGATGATATTAACAAAACCTCCATAATATCAAAAACAAAAATACCACAAAATGACTTCGTTTTTTAATGTAAAATTTTTGTGCGAGGGCCGAATAAAAAAAAATGCCATGGCCGGTTTGTTTGAGGCCATCCAACCCTGCCCATATAGCGTTTTTTATCGAATTTTATTGGGGAAGTGCAGGGTGAGACTTTCTATTTTGCTTTAACATTAACTTTTAGCACCCCCTCGCCCCACAGCAATCAGTGTTCTACAGAGATGGATGCATAACTTGAATTACATTGGGTCACAATTGAGGCGTGTTTTACAAAAATCGCATAAGTCCAAATTTGACGAAAATAAGTTAGTGGCGTCATCTAGTCGAAAAAATGGATGGCTTTAAGACCATGAAATAAGATTCTGCAAAAACGTCACAAGTGCCAAGATATGAGCAGTTAAAATTTGTATTATTCCGCAAAAAGCACATATGTCCCTTGTAGTTTTCTTTGTATTAACTTTTTCTTTCTTGCAAAAACAACTTATGTCCAAAAGTTTTTTCTTTTTCTAAAGTAACTAGGCAACAAATGTTTTTTCTTATGTAACGAACGGAATTCGTAAGTCAATAGTTACTGTGTGTAATAAAAAAAATATTTAAGAAAATCATTCGTTTTAAAATAAACCGTTTTCTTTATTTTCTGAAATTTTCTTGTTTCGGATATATGTTGTTTTTGTAAAACACGCCTCAATTGCTTACGCGCAACCCATTTTGGATTGCCATGCGTGATACGGGCCAAATAGATTGTGAGAGGAAAGGTACTATTCGGCACTGCCAACTCGGCGCGAGCGAATCGGCGCTAGTCGAATGAACGGGAAAAACCTGGCGCAGGTTTAATTTGATATTAAGTTTATTGTTTTCATATGATGGTTACAAAATTTTTATGTAAACTCACTTAATTGATTTATATTATGTTACCAGGTATATTTTGTCAGACGACCTTTTTAAAAACATACTCTCCTTACCTCTTCACCGGGGTTCTAAAGAGTCTGAAACCTAACCGTTGTCAATTGATTGCCAACTTATTCTAACCTTCTATTAATTGGCACGGTTAGGTTTGACATTCTCTATAATTCCCAGCCCCCCAATCATCATCCGTAGCTTAGTGTTAGCAAAATTTGCTTCACACTCGGTCAAGCCGGGTTCGATTCCTCACTAGTTTGATTGTTTAAAATGCTTTAATTTTGCTGTAACCTTGCGAAACTCGGCGATTGATCCTAATTGGAAGGAAAGACAAAGTATATAAAAAAAATTCTAGGATACCGGAAAAGAAGCCAGGAGAGTATGTTTTGCTTCCTCGCAGGCAATAGGACATATAAATTGGGAATTTACGATTTTTTAAAGAAAGATTGTGGTTCTGAAAAGAACTGGTTTTGTTGATTCGGTCCGCGTCCAATAGTACGGGCGTTAAAAGTTACTCACGCACCTACTAATTTACAAGAATTGGTATTTTAAAATTTTACAGAAACTAGCCTAAAATTATCTAAACTAACCTGAACGAACATTAGGTTTTCGCCCAGGATCGTAGTAATAAAAGTTTTCAGCTTCTAAATTCCTCTTTTCCAAAAAAGCTAAAATCTACTTTTTACAAATAGTTTTAGTTCTGCAACCTAACCACAGGCTTTTAGGTTTGTAAGCTCATATGGGCATAATAATAGGGACCTTTGCCCTTATAAATGCGACATTAAATGACATATGTTACGTGTTATTTAGAAGCCCAATTTTGACCTTTTGCAGACACACATTATCCATTACCCTTTATTTATCTGTCAAAAGCCTTTCTTTTTGTACTGTAGGCAAAATTAATTAAAAAGTTCAGATGACCACTAAGGAAAAAACTGAAAAAGCAATATTAGTGAAAAATCGCCAGGAAAGTATACTGCTATCATAATCAAAAATACAGTAAGTAAATTTAACAGTTCACAGTCTCAGGTAATACTCTATTCAAAATTTTATTTTTTGAGAATGTTTGACTGTAAATTATCAAATTTCCTTCTGATCCTGTTGCCAAACAACACCTACCAGTTTTTATAAAAAATAGGGTTCAATAATTGGCATAAAATTAAATTTGCGGATTACCCCGCATTGGTAGCTCTTGAAATAAGTCTGGTATTAAAAATATTTAAATTTACATTATATTTTGTCATAACGTTATATGAGCGGCAACACTTTTTTTATACTGTGCGTCCGTAAAGTCTGAAATCACCGATTTTTTAAAGAAAACTAAGTTCTTAAGAAAAAAGTTCGAAAACTTCGATTCTTATTCTAAAACACGGCATAGGTACCTTTTTCTAAAATCGTGTCGTGGTTTAGAATAAGAATCATAGTGTTCAAATTTTTGTCTTAAGAACGTGTAATTTTCTCAAAAATTCGGTGATTCCAGACTTTTTGGACGCACAGTATAAAGGAACTAGTAGCCTGCGATATTCGAAAATAAGTAAGGTCAAACACTATCTTTTAGTAAAGGATAAGGTTTAAACCAGGTAACTGCACATGCGTCAAATAAAAGATAAGAGAAAATGGTACATGCAAAAGATCCGTTATATCTTCATACGACGCTGTAAGGATCAGACAATGCTACACTACTATAAAAAAAATTAAATGTACTAGTTGAACGGGTTTTATCAAAGGCGTTTAGGTATCCAAACCAAACCGAACAGAACCGACGATGTAAGGCCCAGACAATGCTACTACTATAAAAAAATTTAAAATGCACTCGGAGAACGAGTTTTAATAAACCAACCGAACAGAATCGACGATGTAAGGGCCAGACTTTAAAATTACCAAAGTGTGTGTAAAATTTATACACACGCAGAGAGTTGGGTCCTCACAATGATTTCTAGGTCCACTCGCATACAGACTAAAAGCGCCCTCTACGATACTCTCAAGAAATTTGTTGGAACTAAATTCCTGTTTTTCACATGCGTTGTGAGGACCAGGAAAAATTTAAGTGAAATATATCAAAATGTTGGAAATTTTATGAGGACGACCAAAATAAGGTCCAAACGTTACGAGGTCCAGAAATTGGACCTCCCAACGTAAACGGTCCTCGCAACTCCGGTGAGGGGTTGGTGTGTGTCCTCGCAAGGTATGTTACGCCAACACAGACAGACAGACAGACAGACAGACAGACAGACAGACGGCGCAACAAAAAAGTTTCAAAATCATCTGAAACGCAAAGATATATAAAAATTTTTGAAATCGGAACAACTATTTTTTTCTCGAAAAAATTAGGATCACCATAGCTTACACTACTATAGTATAGTATATGTGTGAGCTAATATCTGACCATCGAAAATAAAATTGCCTAAATCAATGTTTTGTAATTATCTATATGTAGCTTTTAGAAAATGTTGAACAAAAAATTAAATTAATTTTAACTAAATTAAAAAAGCAGTTGGTTTAGGAAACTTTTTTATTGAAGTCCCGAACAGCGAATAAAATAATATTAATCATCTTCATAAGTATAATGTATGAAACTGATAATTAGGTATAGGGGCGCTGACTACGTGGGTGCTCGGGCACCCACGAGGGAAAAACAAGGGGTGCGGGCCACGCACGGGAATTAACATAAATAGGATTTACGATTTTTAACTAGTTATCAAATACGTATAGCCACCCAAAAGGTTTTATGAAACTTTAGCAAATTAAACTGTTATTTATAAAATAAAATAAAATTCAGGGAGTTTTATTTAAAATAAAGAAATCGCCGAATAGTGCAAGGTCTTCGTATACAGGATGACCAAAAGAAAATTTTTATAGTAGGGAAAACCCACTGTATAATGTAGGTAGGTTTAGATTGATACTACCTATATAAAATCTTTTTTTTTATCTGATACTTAGCATTTTATAAGACAGCGCCAAATTAATTTTTGTCTGTCTCTGAGAAGTTTTTAAAGTGTTGCAAATCGAGGCCTACCGAAAAGTGCCCCAACTGTGTCTAAATTGCCGCTCGATATACGAGGGGGAGCAAGAAATGTGGCCCACGTAAATAGAGGCCTAAAAAAATATATACATACACGGTGTTTCACCAACATCGAAACAGATACCTTTTGAAGTGTAAACTTCTTTAGGCGCGAGTAGCAGTTCTTGTGGGTACTGAATTGAACTGAGCCTTTAGGCTCGGCTATGTAACGCTCATTCGTACGAAGTCGGCTCGAGTCGACTAACTGTGAGAGGAACATTCAGCGAGCGATATGATGATGCAGAAGAAGGTCAGTATTATTAATTTCGCCTTGTTGAAGTTTACACTTCTGCCGTGTGGTCTTAAGCACACACAATTTTTTTTTGGGTATTTAAAATGAATTTTGGAGAAACGCTCGGACACATCGATTTTGTTTGCGAGGGGGACACCTTTTGGCTATCTTGAAATTTTTGTAACACAAACCCCCTCCGAGGGGTATACTTTACCCCTATAATAGGAAAAGTGGGTCTAGTGATACCTTGTTTTGAATGCCTTTTGAATGTTCTTATAACCGTGTAAAAATTTCGAAAATTTATCATATTGATAAAATAAAAATTTAATTAGAGTTTTATTATTTTTCGGATTTAATTTTTATTTAATCATTCCATATCAAATTTGAAAATTTAAAAGCAAATATCTCAAAAACTAATCAATGGATTTCCGAAATTTTTAAACGGTTGAAGAGATATTCAAGAGAGTTTCAAAACCAGATATCACTAGACCCACTTTCCCTATTTAAGATATAGGGGTAAAGTATACCCCTCGAAGAGGGTTCGTGCTACAAAAATTTCAAGATAGTCAAATAGTGTCCCCCTTCCAAACCAAATCGACGTGTCCGAGCGTTTCTCCAAATTCGCACTGTAAATACCCAAAAAGGCCTCTGTTTCGATGTTCGTGAATCCCCGTGTAAATAAACAGAGTGTTTACACTTAAAAACTTACTAATCGAAGTGTCACCATCATATTTAAAACCAATAAAGACAATGCAAGTCTGAAATGTTGTTTCTACTCAATTATTATCTACAAGTTTCAAACAGAAAAAAAAAAGTCAAAATTTACCATATTGTCAAAAATTTTTCTGCGTATTTTTTGAAGGCCAGACTTACTTTTTTTGTTTTTGCTACCTTCTTGGCTTCTCCTCGCTGGATTCCTCACAGTTCAACTTTTGATAAAATATTCTAAAGGTTAATTTTTAAATAAGATTAACCATTGCTCCTTTTAAAATATTCAAAGAATAATAAAAATCCTAGGAAAATTCTACATACCTACAAAAATTTAGTAAAGTAAATTTGATATTTATAACTCTTTTAAGGCGATATTTTATGACGCCACGACTGTGTGAGGGCCAGACGTTTCCGTTTGTCGTTAATAATAAATTGAGTTGATTTCTTGATTTTTCGATTTTAATTAAACTTGATACACTTGGCTCAGTAGAAATATATGTAGGTAATGCGGTATTCACTAATTTTTAAAAATGATTGATTTTTCTAAAAGGAAAATAAAAAAAATGTGCAAGATAACACTCCTAACAACTGATATGATAAATGAAACTTTTTGTCAACAGAATAGAGTTTTTTTTAATCAAACAAGTTTCGTGGCTAATCGGGCAAAAAGGAGTTTTTTGTTTCCCTTATATTTTGCCGTGGGTAGCCTGAAAGCTTAACCTCACGGGGGTCCAAGATCTAATGGACACCTAATAAGTGTTGACAGTTAACCGTTTCGTCCTTATGGGACTCCTCAGAACACTGCTGGTCAATGTGACAAATCTTGCGAAGTTAGTCATACGGTTTTGTCTCTAATTAAATGTAATTAGTGAGCGAACTATAGCAAGAGGCGCCATCTACCGAGATACGAGAGAAACCCGATTGGCCACGAAACTTGGTTGATTTTTAAATTCACGGGTACGAAATTCCACGTTTGTTAGTATTATTTGGCTTAAAAATTCCGTTGGTTGACGCTCACTGTCTTGAAAACGGGTAAAAATGCAATCTGTGTTGATCCGGCCTGAAAGACAAAGAGCTGTCGTAGGTCACGGACTATAGTAGTTTTCTTTTATTTGCATTCGATCTTTTCATTGATCGATATTGTATAGCAGTGTTTTCGCCTGCTTTTAGTTTTTTGTTTCTTTCGTATCTCGGTAGATGGCGCCTCTTGCTATAGTTCGCTCACTAATTACATTTAATTAGAGACAAAACCGTCTGATTAACTTCGCAAGATTTGTCACATTGACCAGCAGTGTTCTGAGGAGTCCCATAAGGACGAAACGGTTAACTGTCAACACTTATTAGGTGTCCATTAGATCTTGGACCCCCGTGAGGTTAAGCTTTCAGGCTACCCACAGAAAAATATAAGGGAAACAAAAAACTCCTTTTTGCCCGATTAGCCACGAAACTTGTTTGATTTTTAAATTCACGGGTACGAAATTCCACGTTTGAGAGTTTTTTTATTTCTGCTTATGGACCATGTTCTACAACATAACGATGTTGGAAAGTAAACAGTAGCGTAAGTACTGTTATGTATAGGGCTAGCTCTTCACATAGTTTACCTCACCAGCCTCCGCTGAGTTTGACTTTACTTGTGTTTAAGCTTTCGAACGAAAAATTTATACCTTTACTCGTATGATATTAGGGAGTTTTTGAAACACTTTGTTGGGATAGCGTTAGTTAAACACTACCATTGCCGTAAGCTACGCAACTCTTTCGTTTTGGTATATTCAAAAACGTTATTTTTTTAAAAGTAAGACTAAAAACAACGGTCAGGTTTTAATATTTTGACTTTTACAAATGAAAGGTTTAAACGTGTTAGAAAAACTCTGAGAGGAGCGGCCCGTGGGAGTGTTTATTAACCACTACCACAACGACTGTCAAAGTTGTCAAAATGTTTATCGACAAACTCCCTATTTACTGGCTATAATTCACGCGAGTCACAGAGTTAAGGGCGGCGAGGGTGAGCAAACAGCTTGTCATCGTCCGACTTAACGTTCTCATCTCTTATGGATTTATAGATACAGATTTCTTAAGTCCAATAAAAAAACCGTCCTATATCGTTTTTTTCCAAGGCTTTAAAAATATTATGAGCGGCAAATTTCCATTTTAATTTTGCTACTTCTCCTCTGACATTCGTTACTTTTGTTTTATTTCTTATCCGTTAATTCTTTTTTATATGTGTTAGCTTTATATGTAACATTTGTCTTTACATTGATCTTTGGGCTTTTGTTGCTTTATCCATATTTAATTTTGTAAGTGTCCAGGTCACGTACGCGTCCAGGTCTGGGAGGTAAGTACAGGAAGGATACATTGGTGATGCACTTTCGTTTTGAGGTACTGAGGATATTTTTTATTATGTAGCTTAATTTATCGAATGCTGCCCAGGCCAATCTTACTCTTCTCTTGATTTCAGTATTAGGTTTTCTTTTTTTTAGTTTAACAATTTGTCCCAGGTGTATGCTTATTCCTTTACTTTTTCTATGTTTCTTTTGGTTTATAATTTATAATTTTAGTTTTAGTGTAGTTCATACTCAAGCCTATATTTTTAGCTGCTGTATCCAGTTCTCTCAGCATTTTTATCAGTTCTTCTTTCTTGTCTATAATTATGGCGATATTATCAGCATATCTTGGGTGTAGTATTGTCCGCTTACTTTGATGTCTATTTCTTCCCAATTTAAGTTATTAAAAACATCTTCTAGGGCCTGGTTAAATAGTTTGGTCACCTGGATAACACCTCTTCTTATGTGGATTGACTTATTTCCCTCGTTGATTTTGATTGATGTTGTTGCTTGGTTATATATATTGGCTATTAAGCCTGTGTATCTGTGATCTATTCGGCTATTAGTTAAAGATACTGTACAGAAAAAGAAACAAAACAGACTTTGAAACCACCATATCGATCGCTTCAAAATAAATAATGCAAATATTGTTATAAATAAATATAGAAATACAAATATAAGTAAATGGCGATACAAAATATACAAAATTAATATGTCTGTCTGATGATGGTTAAATAAACTAAAATGTCAAAATTTTTACAATGCAATAAGATATGGAAATACAACAACTAACTACTACTCCTATCTACTACTTTGTGAGTAGAAAGTTTCGTTTTTACTATCTTCGTGGAAATTTGTTAGGTATATATCTAGTTAAACGTTAACAAATCAATGTAACGAGGGGCCATTTAACGGCGGTAAAGTTTACACTGATTCCGTTATACATAACGGCACCTGTGCGAGTTTAATTGGACTCTTTAAAATGATTAGCGAATGAAATAGTATTAGCGTTTACCATAGAGCGTTGGCAGTGTAGATTTAAGGGAAATGCGAAATATTCTCATTATGGTTACATTTAATCCTTTTAATGTTTTAATTTCCATTAGCTGGTGATTAAGCTGTTGTATGCTTTAAATTTGTGTACAATTTTCTTGTTGAGCAGAAGTATTTCTATAAAGTTTGTAAAATTTTCTTACACCCAACTGCTAAATTTACTTTTAACTACTAGTCGCAGTTGGGTGCAAAATAACCCAATAACCTGATTCATGAAAATACAAAACTGTATAATTTTAAAAGTTGAAGCATTATAGGTACAAATAATTATTTTTGAGACAACTTTTTACAACTTTTTTTCGTTGGCCTATGCTATTTGTTATGGTAAACAGCTGATAACTGTCAAAAAGTTGTCTCAAAAATTATGATATGGAGTGTATACCTATCAATTTTGTACTCTACTGCGACTAGTAGTAACAAGTAAATTTAGCAGTTGGGTGTTTTTTTTTTTTATTTCCAACTTTTAGGTTTAATTCTTATTCAGCCTTATAAAAAGAACTATGCATTTATAATCAATTTAGCTTTACCCAAAAAGTACGTGTAGATTTTCTACGGACGCGGACAGTGTTACCTTCCATTGAGTGAAGGTGGGGGAGGAGAGAGGGAGGAGGGAACTAGTAAAATGGTGTCGAACAAAATCTTAAAGCGTGTGCCGAAAGAATTTTTGAAATCGCTCTAAATTTGTGAAAGGTATAGCTACAACTATTACTAATAATGATGGTGGGGGGAAGAGAGGGAGAGGAAGGGGGAAACTAGTAAAATGATGTGAAAAAAGCTTTCAAGCGTGTGCAGAAACAACTTTTGAAATTGCTTTATATTTGTGAAATTTATAGCTATAACTATTACTAATAAGAATGGTGGCGAGGAGAGAGGGAGAGGCAGGGAAGGGGAACTAGTAAAATGGTGTTGGAAACAAAATCTGAAAGCGTATTCAGTAAGAATTTTTGAAATCTCTCTATATTTGATAAAATTATGCGAATATGGTTTTTTAAGGGTGGGGGAATGACAGGAGGGCAGATGAGTGGGAGCAGAGAGGATTGCAAAGTAACTACAGCAAGTTAGAGGACATTTTCAATGGGTAATCAAAGGAATTTCAATAAAATCCCCTGAAATTTAGATAATTTGTATGCCTTAAAGCCTACATCATGTGACAAAAAGGCGTCTAAAGACCGCCATGTTAATTCCTGTTTAAAAAAATATAGCCTATAGCCCTTTCGGGATCAGTAGCAATTCAACGACACCTTTTTTGTCCAAATCGGTTCAGCCGTTTAGCCTGTAGCGTGACACAAACATACATATTTACATACATACAACAATCGAAAAACATTACCCGTTCTTTCGCCGTGCTGCAGTTGGGTAAAAATACAGATACCATTACGACTTTAAGCAGCCAAGAACAGGCCAAATTTTATCATAAAAGTTTTTTCATCGACTTAGCAAGACCCGGTTTTTAATTTTATATTAGGAATACTCACAAAAATTTACAAAATTTGCATTGCATAAAAATTTGACTAGTTTTTAGTATGATAAGAATATAGACGTCATTTCTTTAATAATTTGTTAGCCATAAAGAGCACTTATAATCAGTAATCATCTTATTTCAATTCCCGTTAGGCATTTTTTGCAGGAAAATATTTATCCACCCCTAGACTAACACTCAGTTTGTCCAGGTTCGGGTATGTAACTTATATACGCGAGTACATAAGGCCTTCGGGAAGCGCGGATCGAATTGCAACGTTACAAGGACGCATAAAAAAGTAAAAATACGTGGCTTTTGATAGTATTTTATTTGAGTATTTATTTTTTGAGCTCTTTAACAAAAAAGGATTTGAAGTTTTAAAAATGCAAGAAGTTTTTCGTCATTCCGTTGTGGGCAGCGAAACAGGTGAAAAGTGGGTATTTGTTTTTCACGCAAATTCCACCTCAAGTCATACGTATTACATTTAGCGTTTAGAAAAAGGTACAGATGATTCAATAGTATTTCTGGGAAAATAGCTGTTAAGATGTGGCAAATTTATTTGTTGTCGCGTTTCAGGGAAGGGATATTCCAAGCCGCAGCAGAGTTTAAACAAAAATGACCCAATTCTAACAAACAGGGTGTGTCAATTTTTGCCATAAATGTAGTGGTGAAGAGGCACCTTCTATTCGTGAAATGGGAGAGGAAAGGGAACGGCGCGAAACTATGATTTTTTTTTATCGTCGAGAGTTTAAGAGAGAAGAGAATTTCTCGAGGAGAGGGTGCCTTATTCAAGAAAGAGGCGAGAGACCAATTTTATTTCGCCTGACGAGACAACTCTCATTCTTTAAGAGAAATAAATAGACAGAATCATCTGCAGTAAATCTCTTATATGTCTACTGATTGTACTTACTTTGTTATTGACCCTTGTAGCATTATATAAACTGTAACTACATAAAGCTTATGTAAGTACATAGTTCCATTTTCCCAGGCTTTACGTAAAATTTCAGCAGACGACAAGCTCGATGCTCCACAATAAAGTAATGTATTTGTAAAAAAAGTTAAAAAAATGAAATCAACTATTTAGTTGACTAAACCAATGATCTTAGTAAAACTTTGGGTTATATTTTGCAGTGCCATATTATTTTGCTGTTTTTCGTTAATAAAATCAACATATCGTCGCCCAAATGTCAAAACCTCGTATCTCAATATGAGTTTTATTAAGAATATGAATTCATATTCCATCGATTTCAAAACCTAGTAACTTGATTAGATAACAAAGAGCATGCGCTATGCTAAATATAAATTCCTCATATCTCGCGAATGAAATATGTCAGATGTTAAAACCTCATATTTCTCATTTCCTGAAAATTGTGCTTTTTGAGATACGAGGTTTTGACATCTGAGCGACGATATGCCCCCATCCAAAAATATATCTATCAATTTAGCCTTCTTCCATCCATCTTTGGACATAAGCTTCCACTAATATCTTCCACTCTTCCCTGTCTGTCGCCGTATCTATCCATCTAGTTCCCGCATGTTTCTTCAAATCGTCCGCCCATCTCATTTGAGGTCTTCCCCTACTTTTTTATTTTCCCAAGGTCTCTAGTTTACAATACATTTGTTCCATCAATCATCTTTCTGTCTAGTATTATGACCGGCAAATTTCCATTTTAATTTTGCTACTTCTCCTCTGAGATCCTATACTTTTGTTTAATTTTTTATCCATTTATTCCTCTATGGCTTCACCGTACTGCCACTCGGTGCTTTTGTTGATAAACTGTATAGTTTTGGAAATAAAAATTTTAAAAATTTTGCCATTTTGGTCTTATGGATTCCCTACCCTAAAATTCGCTAAAGGACGTTTTTTCCAATCTTAACTCAGTGTGTGGTTTTATCGCATCTCTATGGCCCCATTATACCGCAACTCGGTGTTTTTGTTGATAAACTGTATAGTTTTGGAAATATCAATTTTCAAAATTTCGCTATTTTGGTCTTATGGGATTCCCTACCCTAAAATTCGCTAAATAACGTTTTTCCGAATCTTAACTCAGGGTGCGGTTTTTTCGCATCTCTATGGCCCCGCAATACTGCAACTCGGTGCTTTTGTTGATAATTTGTATAGTTTTGGAAATATGAATTTTCAAAATTTCGCTATTTTGGTCTTATGGGATTCCCTACCCTAAAATTCGCTAAATAACGTTTTTCCGAATCTTAACTCAGGGTGTAGTTTTGTCGCATCTCTATGGCCCCACAATACTGCAACTCGGTGCTTTTGTTGATAATTTGTACAGTTTTTAAAATATGAATTTTCAAAATTTGGCCATTTTGGTTTTATGGGATTCCCTACCCTGAAATTCGCTACATGATATTCTTCCGAATCTTAACTTGGGGTGTGGTTTTTTCGCATCTCTATGGCTTCACTATATTTCAACCGGGTGCTTTTGTTGATAAACTGTATATTTTTTAAATATGAATTTTCAAAATTTGGCCATTTTGATCTTTTGGGATTCCCTACCCTAAAATTAGCTGTAAGAAGATATATACATATATGCATATACGACGTTTTGACGCAAAGCAGACGACAAGCAGTGTTTAACATGTTAAAAAAGCTCGGTTAGCTTTTATTATATTTGTTCCCCAAATTGCTGTTTTGCTGCCGTATTGAGCGCCCTATTTGGTCGACAGTTTGCGGTTTTTATTACTTTATTTTTGACACTTACTTGTGGTTGAATTTGCTTTTGTTGTCGCATGTCGCAAATATGAAAATTTGCTGACTCAGTATGAATAATTATAATATGACAATACCGTTCGTTTAATACATAAAAAAGTTAGGACAATAAATAACGATGACCATAACTGCAATAAAATCTATTTAAAAGTCAACAAAGCGCAGCTAGATATATTTTGCATTTCAGCCTCATCATAGGAGAATTCATTTGATCCAACCACATATGTTTAGATCCCGAAATCTTTTTATCCCAACAACATCACCGTGACTTAATAACACTAAAAGTGGTTCCATTTCGGTAATAATATTTTTAGTAGAAATCTAAGGGCACGGAGTGCCTTGCCAAGTTCGCGCTGCTGTACCAGCCTTTTTTGAAACATTTCAGCTCATATTTGACCTATATAAAACTATACTTCGGAATGAGCTACGAATCTTAAACTTTGCACAGTCGTAGATCTTCATAGAATGAACAACCCCTCCAAGTGTCATGGACTTCCATAAAGAAGTAAAGTAGTTACGAAATTTCAATAAACGTCGAAATTGCCACTCACTCACTGACTCACTCATTCATGTATAGATCATCAAAATTCTACTGTACTTCCAGACATGTTACAAAGCTGAAAATTGGGCTGACTGATAGAAATTATGACCAAACACCCGGAAATTTTTTAAAATTTACTCTCCTTTCCTATACATGTAAAGTTATGTAAAAGTTGAGCTTTGGCAGGCTGATAGAAACTCTGATAAAACTATAGGAAAAAATTAAAACACCGCAAATTTACTTCCCTCCCCTATAAATGTAAAGTTATGTAAAAGTAACACTGCCTACTTCCAGAAACGCTAAAAAGCTGCGCTTTTTAAGACTGAAAGTCACTATGATAAAAGTATAGGAAAAATGTTTAAAACACGAAAACTTTAATTTACTTCCCTCTCCTATAAAAGTAAATTTATATAAAAGTAATATTGCCCACTTCCAGAAACGCTAAAGAGCTGAGCTTTGGAAGGCTGATAGAAACTATGATAAAACCATGGGAAAAAATTTAAAAACCCCAACATTTTCATTTACTCTCCTCCCCTATAAATGTGAAGTTATGTAAAAGTAACATTACCCACTTCTAGAAATGCTAGAGAGCAGAGCATTAAAAGACTGATAGCAACTATGATAAAACTATAGGAAAACATTTAAAAACCCGAAAGTTATTTTAATTTACTTCCCTACCCTATACATGTAAAGTTATGTAAAAGTAACATTGTCCACTTTCAGAAACACTAGAGCTGAGCTTTGGAAGACTAATAGGAACTGTTGTACTATCCAATTCCTTTAAAAAAGAAGTGAAATCATAACAAAAACATTTTATGTAAAAAAAAGCCAAGTACGCAAAAAGGGCATTACGTAAAAAGAATTGAGATAAAAGTAAAGCAAGTTCTCCAATACAAATTTTAAAATGAAAGGTTCTTACTAGTTTGGAAATGTTTTTCTAAACTTGGCTATTACCGCTGTAAATGACTTTTAGGCGCAGTGCTAAATTGAACATAAAGAAGTTTGGCTGTAATAACAAAGTTTAAAAAAACATTTTCATACTAGTAAGAAACTTTTATTTTGACATTTGTATTGGGGAACTTGGCTTTACTTTTATCTCAATTCTTTTTACGGGATACCACTTTCGCGTACTTGGCTTTTTTTTACATGAAATGTTTTTGTTATGATTCCTAAAAGTGGTACCATTTCGGTACTAATATTTTTAGAAGAAAAAACTGTTTTTCACCATTTTTTATTTTGTTACCTTTATTTACATCTTCCTTGTATAGGCAATGACTATGATGGTAAAAGCAAAATAAGCAGTCCTAAAACATATAAAGACATAATAATTTAAGTTTGGGTGGCGGTTAGGCTATACTATACCACAGTATAATCGTTTAAACAAAATATAAATTGGGTCCTGTACTATTCTGATATGCACACTTTCAGTGACGTGGGTAAATGATCCAAACAGCTTGCCTCACTCATGCGTCAAAGGCTTTGCCCATTTTCACACTTCTGATGCGGATGTATTTCTGTTTTTCCATCTAAAGCGGATCTTTTTTTGATACTTGTAGGGATTTCCAGACGGTTTATTCAGAATTACATTTACAGGGCGATAAATAAATACAATAAATACACAACTCTATTATTCATTAATAAATATAAGAATTTATAACTTGATTGATTAAGCTTTTTCTTAAGTACAAATACAGTTTTAACTTCTTCAGAATAATCTTTGTATTTTTCTATGATAGTTTACAGGAATTTTTAACCCCCCCTTTCCAGTTTAATTTTGCTAAAAGAATTAAAATAAAAGTATAGACAAGTTTTCCAATATAAAATTTAAAATGAAAAGTTTTTACTAGTTTGGAAATGTTTTCTTTAACTTGGCTATCATGCCTGCTAATTGATTCTTAGACACAGTGCTAAATAAAACATAAACAAGTTTGGTTGTAAAAGCAAAGTTTAACAAAACATTTCTAAACTAGTAAGAACCTTTTATTTTGAACTTTGTATCGAAGAACTTGACTATACTTTTATCTTAATTCTTTTTAGGGAAACCATTTTTGCGTACTTGGCTTTTTTTTTGCCTGAAATGGTTTAGTTATTTGTACAGTCGGGGACGTAATAAATGGCCGCTGCCGTTTTCAGAAGAGCTTGAATGAGAATCCCAATACCGGGCGAGGTTTATGAATGAATGAATTATTGAATACAAGATATAGAAAATGCTTATTACCGCTACATTTATACATGTTTGGAAACAATACCAAGTTAATTTTAATATAAATGTTTGAGAATGTCCATATGGGGCTGTATTTAAATCATTTTTAAAGCATGATTTAATAAACGAAAGAATACACAAAAGTGTTCAAATGGGTCTTTTTGTCTTCATAGTATTTATTTTTTAGGTATATTGGTTTCGCATTAAAGCATTATCATATACAGTGAAACCTCTCCTTGCGGATACCTCTATTGAGCGGAAACTCCCTTAAGGCGGACAAATTTGTTGGAACCAAGCTTTTACCTATTTCTTTAAATGTAAAATTCACTCCTATAGCCGGACACTCTAATAATCGGACGCGGACAACTTTTTTTGGCTAAAAAGTTCTGAAACCCTCCTTAACCGGACGTGAACCTCCGACAACGAGACGGAGCGCTGCATGACATGGGCATAAATATTATGTAGTATGTTGGCAACAACGCATGCCTGCAGCCGGGGAATTACCTCTTTCCGTTTTAATGCGAAGACTAAATACTTCTGGTGGTGGGTGTGCTTTCGGGCTGTTCGGCCGTCGTCGTTGGAAATTCGTTCTCGACGTGATAGCATCTTCAGGAGATGTTGACTGTTTGTCGGCTTCTCGAAGACTGGTGGTTAGTCTGTCGCGGGCGCAGGTTATATACGCTATGGTGGGCGGGGCGTATATCAGAGCTGGTAGGTAATTGGTCACTTTCCCGAGATTCAGTTTTGTTGTTGTAAGCGAGCAGTTTAGTGTTTTTAAGAACCGGTACCCATGTTCTGTTAATTTTAAGAGTTTCTTCAGATCTGTTGAAGTTCTGCTGGTGTTTATGAATTTCGATTGCTTCTCTATAGAGTCTTGGATAGTATGAAGAGGAGGCGCAGAGAACTTGTGTGTCTTCGAATTTTATTCGGTGGTCTTCATTGTTTAGTGTGTGGTCTGCAACTGCGGATTTTTCCGTATGTCCGAGTTGACAGTTGGCTTTGTGTTCTTTGATTCTTGTGTTTACGGACCGTTTGGTTGTTCTGATGTAGACACTTCCACAAGTACAGGGAATGCGGTATACCCCCGAGGAACTTAGTGGATTCCTCATATCCTTCGCAGATCTGAGGTGGTTTTCGATCTTCTTAGATGGCTTGAAGATCGTTTTTATGTTGTGTTTTCCCAGAATACGTCCGATCCTATCCGTCACTCTAGCGATGTAGGGCAGAAAGGCTCTTGAAGTAACTTCGCGGCTGCTCAGTCCACCGCTACTGTTACTTCTAGTGCTCGGCTTTGGTCGTATACATTTATCTATGTCGCTTTGAGTGTATCCATTAGCTACGAGGGCGTTTTTAAGATGGTTTAATTCTTTGTCTAGATGTTCTGGTTCGCAGATTCTTTGAAATTCTTCTGTCGTATTTATTCGGCGGGACTGTTGTGTTTTATTTTTATTGTTCAGTTGGGTAGTAATAGATCTTTTTGAAGTAGTGCATAGTAAAAAACTTCTTAGTTTGCGTAAAAAAAATTAAGTTGTTAACGTCTCGGAAAAGGAACATCTATCAGTACGAAATATCGGGAAAACTCAAGCAGCAGAAATTGTTAATAAATATATATTAAAATTTCGCAGTTCTCTCTTATAAGCGGTCACCTCCAATAAGCGGACACACATGGTTGCGTCGTTGTTCGCTTATCGGAGGTGTCCGTTTATAAGAGAGAACTTAAATTTTTTAGCGATCTTTCTTGCTGATAGATGTTTCTTTACTGTACTAATTTTTCAAGCAGATTGTAATCGAGGTAACAAATAATCACCCCTTACACACTAGAAAAAGCCTGCAAAATAGGCTAGTAGGGTGTAAAGCCCCCGAACAAACGTGGCGACAGATTTGACCATCAATTTTAAGGGAAATTTATGAGAAGCAGTTATAAATGACTAATTAATCGGTTCGCTCCAAACGGCTAATCGGATTAGTAGGGCACACATTACGTTCAACCGGTTTTTGACACTTTACATTGATGAAATTGTCTATTTTTAGAGCGTGGAAAAACATGGAGACCACTGTTTACCAAGATTTTGATATCTCGAATTAAAAATGTTATTTTTTTATATTCACAATCATTTTCATATATCTCTATCAACCGATCACTACGAAACACCACTTTAATCACATCAAAGTGGCGAATAAAATTAAATTAAACCAAATCAATTCATGTTGATTTTACAAACAAAAATATAAATCACATACAAATAACAACATTCCTGTACCATATTCAAATCAGGCAAAATATCTCGGTAAAACACTTGATGCCAAATTGCGCTGGAAAGCACATGTTAAGAAAAAAAAAAGAAGAACTTGAGATAAGGTACAGAAAAATGAACTGGCTAATTGAAAGGAAGTCCAATTTAACAATTGATAATAAGTTACTGATTTATAGACAAATACTGAAACCAGTATGGACATATGGTATTCAACTATGGGGTTGTGCTAAAGAGAGTAACATTCTAGTTTCAGAGAGATTTCAAAATAAAGTATTAAGAAACATTGTGAATGCACCTTGGTACGTTCGAAATAGTGACTTTCATCGAGATCTAAAAATCGAAACTGTAGCAGAGACTATAAAAAAGTATGGAAAAAGCCATGAAGATAGACTCCATCGGCATATGAATGTGGAAGCAATTTAGCTTCTAGACAATACTATGCTAGTTCGAAGACTAAAAAGAGTGAAGCCGTTTGAGCTAGTAAACTAAGTGAATTACATAAAACAAAATAATGCTATAAATACAACACAATTGTGAGTTACAGACTAAACAAAGCGGGGAGAACTGTTGAGTGAACCCAAAGTTTAAATCTGACTTTTCTAGTAAATTAAGTTCAAACAAAATTGCTAATTAGTCTTACTGACTAGATTGTAATATAATAAACACAGTGTGTTTGACAAATAAAAAATTAAAAAAAAAAACAGGAAACACGTGATCACGGAATCGCACGATTCAATCGAGATCTCAGTCAACGTTGGACAAGTCTACAAATAGATCCACAAAAAGTGTTTTTCACTCAATTTTTATTTTTTTTCTAGTAATACTAGAACACATTTTTAATTAACTATTACTACCCCAGCAAACATTGACCTGCTGGTACTTTACTAATATTGTACCTTAACTGCTGGCAACTGCTGGCATCGGCAACGATATGCATTATTTTTATTATTTTTGTATTGTCTAATTTGCATATTATTTAAAAGGACAAAAAACGCAACACTTTACTTTAATTAAACCAAAAGTTATACTTTATTTTTGAAGAATAACAAGTGCAGCCAGGGTTAATGGCAAAAAAACACTTTAAAAGTATATTTACGCAGTTGCTTTTAAAGCACTTTACTTTAGTACAAAACAATTAAATATTTTACTGTGAAAATAAAATACTAAAAAAAACATTTTAATAACATTTTAAAGAAGGTACTCTTAAAGTACATTTAATTTATTATTAAAAGTTTAAAAGTTTTACTGCAAAATTAATATAACAGTGAAAAAACATTTTAAAAGTATTTTTAAACAGTTGCTTTTAAAGCACTTTATTTTAGTACAAAAATATTAAATATTTTTCTGTAAAAATAAAATATTTACAAAAAAACTGACAAGTTTGTCGTCCTTGCCACTAGATGGCAAACACTAGTTAACATTTTACAGGTACACTAAGGAATGTCAAGCTTAAGAATGTGAATAATTTTATTTATTTTTAAATTGATGTCGAATACTCCATAATCTTTGGAAATATCCTCATCTGATATGAAAAGGAAAATATTAAAGATCCTTATATAATGATCAACTATTTTCCTTCCGTAAATATGAGAGGTGAGTGACGTAATGTCCAACAATATCTACAATAAAAGTAGTTTCTTTGTACTACTAAAAAAATTTATAAAATACAATGCTTTAAAAATACAGGTTTTTTTTAAAAATTCAGTTTTTTTTGTATTGTATTGTAACAATACGAAGAAAATACATTGCTTTAAAAGTACATGCTTTTGTGTACAACGAAGTTAAAAAAAATGCATTACTTTAAAAGTACAGTGTTTTTTGTACTAAAATATATACTTGCTGGCCTGATGCAGGCCGTTGTTCCAAATCAATACGAATTAAGTACTTCCTACTTAGTACTTTGCCGTTATGGGCAGCAGTGAAAGCCAGTACTTTAAAAGTACTTTTTTTGTAATCCATGTTTGCTGGGACACATTCATCTAACAAGTCCTTTATGCTTTTAATAAATAGTAATGGTCCGAAGACTGGTCAAACTGTCATTAATTTCATTTCCAACGGCTGATGTTGGGGCCAATATGTTTCCACTAACTTTTTATAGGCTACACGAAGCAACTGTTGCAGGGTCAAACTATCCTACTGCAAAGTTTAAGAAGAGTTTTGTTCGTATATTAACAAAATATTAAGGAAATTATATTAATTTAAGGAAAACACAAACATAAGCGTACAACTAATTAAGGCCATCAAAGAGTTATACCGCAATAGTAAGGCAAAAGTTAAAATAAAACAAAACTAACCAAAGGCTTTCAAATAAATAAAGGTCTTAAACAAGGTTGCTGTATCTCGCCTACGCTCTTCAAGATATACTTGGAACAAGTCCTTAAAGTATGGAAGAGAAAATGCCAATACATGGGAATTCCCTTGGACGAAACCACCTTGTATACTTTATGTTTCCCCGAGATAGTAGTGGCTCAAGATTATGACGACCTCAAATATATGACACGAAAACTAATAGAAGAGTACAATAAGTGGGGACTAGAGGTTAATCTCAATAAGACAGAGAGACACATATGTATCGGTGGAATGAAACAGGATCTCATCTTAAATACCGGGCAGCGAATTCAGTCCTGTGATGAGTATAAATACTTATATATATATATTTATCGGTTTCACAACGTTCTACGTCTTCCGATACCCAATCTCCACTCGTTTCTGTTTGCCCATAATTCATCATCTAGGCCTCTTATTCTTATTTCACTATCTATTCCTTCTCTCCAGCTTCTCCTTGGTCTTCCTCGTTTTCTTCGGCCAGTTGGTTTCCATTGTAATATTTGTTTAGGCAGTCTTCCATCATCCATTCTTTGTACATGTCCGTACCACACCAGTTGTTTTGTTCTTATATCATCCACTAGAGTACGTTCACCCACTGTCATAATTTCTCTTATTCTTTGATTGGTAACTCTTTCTCTTTTTGATTTCCCTGCTGCTCTTCTCCAATAGTCCATCTCCGTAGCGGAAAGCATTTTTTCTGTTCTATCTTTGATTGGCCATACTTCTGAGCCGTATGTAATAATACTTTCTACAATGGTGCCATATATAAGCTTTTTGTTATGTTTTGATATACTTTGGTCCCAAATTATTCCATTTAATAAAGTTATTGCTTTTCTTCCTTGTACGTTTCTATCTTTTATAGCTTTGTCTAGTGTTCCGTCAGCTGTAATTTTTAGACCCAAGTATTTATACTCATCACAGGACTGAATTCGCTGCCCAGTATTTAAGATTAGATCCTGTTTCGTTCCACCAATACACATATACTCTGTCTTATTGATATTAACCTCTAGTCCCCACTTATTGTACTCTTCTATTAGTTTTCGTGTCATATATTCGAGGTCGTCATAATCCTGAGCCACCACTATCTGATCATCGGCGAAACATAAAGTATACAAGGTGGTTTCATTCAACGGAATTCCCATGTTTTGGCATTTTCTCTTCCAGACTTTAAGGACCTGTTCCAAATATATCTTGAAGAGCGTAGGCGAGATACAGCAACCTTGTTTAAGACCTTTATTTACTTGAAAGCCTTTGGTTAGTTTTGCTTTTATTTTAACTTTTGCCTTACTATTGCGGTATAACTCTTTGATGGCCTTAATTAGTTGTACGCTTATGTTTGTCTTTTCCAACGCTTTCCAAAGTAGATTTAGTGGTATACTATCATATGCCTTCTGCAAATCTACGTAAAGCAGATGGAGCTCTTGTCCGTATGCCATTTTCTTTTCAATAACTTGGGTTATACAAAAGAGATGATCTGAAGTCGATCTACCCGCCCTGAAACCAGCTTGTTCTTCTGCCTCCATATCTTTATATTCGCTCTCCACTTTATTTCTTATTATTTTGCCATATATTCTGCTTAGCGTACTAGTCACAGATATACCTCTATAATTGTCACATATATCTTTCCTTCCTTTTTTGTGTATTGTGGATATATATGACGTTTTCCACTCAGTTGGTACTACAGCTCCATTTAAATATCTTTGGAAAAGATTCCGTAATCTACAAAACAATTCTTCAGTGCCATATTTAATAAGTTCAGCTGGGATATTTCCGGGTCCGGCAGATTTACCGCTTTTTAAGGTTTTGCACACGTTTTTGACCTCAGATATTGTGAGGGGTACTGGAGATCCCATCGTTCTAATGATATTGTCTCTTTCGTCTTCCTTGAATTCTGCTCTATCTTCAGTTAAAAGTTTTTTAAAATGCTCATCCCATTCTTTGTCTGGTATTGGTGAAATAATATCTCTGCATGTTTCTTTTTTGATCGATCTTATAGTTTTCCAGCTTTCGGTACTTCTCCTACCTCCTAAGTAAGAATCTATTTTCTGGCACTTTTGCATCCATGATTGATTCTTCTTATCACTGATCATTCTTCTCACCTTTGATTGCGCGATTTTGTATTCTTCTCTGCTTCTATCTGTCTTTTGGGATAAGTACGTGTGATATAATTTCCTTTTTTCCTCTATTTCACTTTCAATCTCAGCATCCCACCAGTATGGTTTTGTTCTTTTAGGAGTTTCTTCCACTAATCCTAGTGCTTCTTTTGCAGCTTGATGGATGCTTAATGTGATACATTCGTATTCCTCATCTGGGGTTTCACCTGAACTTGAATTAAGTTTTTCGTTCAGTCTCCCCCTGTATAAGTTTTTTACGCTGTCATGTTCTAGGCTTAGTAGATTATATTGACAGTGATCAATTTCCTCATTCACTGTATCATCAAGATTTTGTTGATGGAGGCTTCGGCCTTGATAAGGAAAGAGAATTTTGGTCTCCAGAAAATAGTGATCACTTCCGCATGTTGATCCACGCTTTGTTCTGACATCTTGAATTTTTAGTTTTGTCTTTTGTTTAGTGATAAGATAATCAATGACGGATTTCAGGTTTTGTGAGGGTTTGGTCCAGGTATATTTGTGTATTTTCTTATGTTGGAAAAAACCGTTTTGGATTTTTAGGTCTAATTGCTCACATACTGTGATAAGCCGGTTTCCATTGTCATTAACAACATCTTCTCCATATTGGCCAACTGTCAGATCATTTACTCTGTTACCTGTTCTACTATTTAAATCTCCCAATATTACAATTTCTCTAGATGTACTTACTGCTGATATTTCATTGTGGATTTCTTCAAAAAAATTGTCTTTCACGGCTACATTTGCATCGTCATTATACGCATAGATTCCAAAAATCGTAAGTCTGATTCCTTTTATTGTTATATTCATTCTTATTAGCCGTTCATTTACTGCTTCCCAGTTGGTGATATATTTTCTAAATCTTTTGTTGACCAAAATAGATACTCCTTGTTGAGCATGTTTTTCTTTTGCCACTCCGCTATAGAAATGGTCATACTGTCCTAGGTTTTCAGATCCTTTTCCTTTCTTCTTCGTTTCTGTTAGTACAGCAAGGTCAACCTTCATTCTGCTGCACTCATGGACAATTTCATTCACTTTTCGACTCATTCCTTGTACGTTCCATGTACCAAAAATCATATTCCTGTTTCTTTGCTTGGTTCGTCTTAGGTTTTTCATTTCTTTCCGAGGCGTTTGATTGGGTTTTTTAACAGTGTACGTTTTTTCCGGGTATCAGAGAGTTAGTCTAATGCCCCAACCCCCAACCTGGAGGACCAGGTGATTTTTGATCGAGGTTTTCTTCCCCTAGCCTTTGACGATTCCAACGCCGGTACTACAAGGCAGCATCTTCTTCTTTTATACTATCCCTAAAAGAAAGGGTTGCCACCTGCGCTATGATCACCGTACCGAGGTCCATCCTCTCCGCCTTTCATACCGATGTGGTCTTCTCCCGTAACCCTGGGAATGGGACCCTAAACAGGTGCTAACTCTCCGGGTCAGAGAGTACCTGGAATCTACGGAGGGCAGGGGTCGATTCATTTCCCCTGATAGACATCTGACGAGGTCTACCCCGTACCCCGAGTATAAATACTTCTAGGTCTAAAAATTACAGCTGACGGAACACTAGACAAAGCTATAAAAGATCGAAACGTACAAGGAAAAAAAGCAATAACTTTATTAAATGGAATAATTTGGGACCAAAGTATATCAAAGCATAACAAAAAGCTTATATATAACACCATTGTAAAAAGTATTATTAAATACGGCTCAGAAAGAAGTATGGGCAATCAAGGATAGAACAGAAAAAATGCTTTCCGCTACGGAGATGGACTATTGGAGAAGAGGAGCAGGGAAATCAAAAAGAGAAAGAGTTACAAATCAAAGAATAAGATAAATTATGACAGTGGGTGAACGTACTTTAGTGGATGATATAAGAACAAAACAACTGGTGTGGTACGGACATGTACAATGAATGAATGATGAAAGACTACCCAAACAAATACTACAATGGAAACCAACTGGCCGAAGCAAACGAGGACGGCCAAGGAGAAGCTGGAGAGAAGGAATAGACAGTGAAATAAGAATAAGAGGCCTAGATGATGAATTATGGGCAAACAGAAACGAATCAGTAGCGTGTCGTGGATAAAATGGCGGGGGGGGGGGCGAAGACCTTAAGGGGCGCAAATATAGGTATGGGAATCAAATAAATTACACACTTAATTCTATTTTTTTCTCAAAGGACGCCAGGGGTGAAAAGCGCAGAGGGCTGGGGGGGGGGGCGTTCGCCACCCCTGGCCCCCTATACGACACGCCACTGAAACGAGTGGAGATTGGGTATTGGAAGACGTAGAATGTTGTGAAACCGATAAATATATATATATATATATATATATATATATATATATATATATATATATATATATATATATCTTTCCCTACTTCTTTTATTTTCCCAAGGTCTCCAGGTTATATACATTTATACATTTGTTCCATCGATCGTCTTTCTGTCTGATATCCCTTACTTTTGTTTTATTTCTTATGTAACATTTGTCTTTCCATTGATCTTTGGGCTTTTGTTACCTTATCCATGTTTGATTTTGTAAGTGTCCAGGTCTGGGATCCATAGGTAAGTACAGGAATGATATATTGGTTATAGACTTTCGTTTTAAGGTACTGAGGATATTTTCTATATCTTAATATGTAGCTTAATTCACCGAATGCTGCCCAGGCCAATTTCACTCCTTTCTTGATTTCAGCTGTTTGGTTTTTTTTTTCAGTTTAATAATTTGTCTCAGGTATATATATTCCTCTAGTTGTTCTCTTTTATTTTGACCTTGTTAATTTATTCCGACTGTAATATCTTCATCTGTGTTTGTTATGATTTTAGTTTTGGTGTAGTTCATTCTTAAGCCTATATTTTTAGCTGCTTTATCCAGTTCTTCCAGCATTTTTATCAGTTCTTCTTTCCTGTCTGTTATTAAGGCAATATCATCAGCATATCTTAGGTGGTTTAAGAATTGTCCGTTTACTTTGATGCCTATTTCTTCCCAATCTAAGCTTTTAAAAACATCTTCTAGGGCCTGGTTAAATAATTTAGGGGTTATTGTGTCACCCTGTCTAACAGCTCTTCTTATGAGGATTGTCTTGTTTCCTTCGTGGATTTCGATTGATGTTGTTGCTTTGCTATATATATATATATATATATATATATATTGGCTATTAAGTCTGTATATCTTTGATCTATTCGGCTACTAATTAAAGATGCTTTTAGTGCCCAGTGCTCCATGCTATCGAAAGCTTTTTCGAAGTCTATGAACGCAATATATAATGGAATGTTATATTCGTTGGCTCGTTCTATTAGGTTTTTTATGGTTAATAAGTGGTCAACTGTACTGAAACCTTTTCTAAAGCCTGCTTGTTCCTTTGATTGATATGCTTCAAATTTTGTTGTTAGTCTATCTGCTAATATTTTCGTAAAAAGCTTATAAATTACACTAAGGAGTGTTATAGGTCGATAGTTTTTTAGGTCTGCTCTATGGCCTTTCTTGCGTTGGTTATGGTTATGGATTCTTTCCAGTTGTTTGGGATTATTTTTTCTTTTAGTATTTTATTCATTATATTTATTTACCACCGTACTTGAGCATTTCTGCCGTTACTCCGTCTTTTCTAGGTGATTTGTTATTTTTCATTTTCTTTAATGCTCTCTTTATTGCCGCTTTGCTTAGTTCAGGTTGTAGCTCTGAGTTTCTGTTCTTTATTTTTGTTTGGAGTTTCTTTATGGTCTCTCGTGATGGTTCCCTTTTTGTTTGGTATAATTCTGTATAGAATAGTTGTGTGATATTTATAATATCCTCTTTAACGTTAGTTTCTATGTCGCTAATATCCTTTATTTTAATTATTTCATATCAACCTAAAGTCGGCCTTAGACATTTCATATTTTCTATAACTCTCTCAACTTTAATTTCTAGGCTCTTTCTTTCATTTTTCTTATAGTTTTATTTATTTCTGTGTATTCTATAGATGTTCTTTTTCCTTCTCTCTCGAAGGTCCGCCATCAATCTCTTTATTTCTTGTGATATACAATTTTTTCTCTTTTTATCTTTTTGTACGTTGGTCATAGTCTTGTCAGCGTATCTTTTATTTTATCTATATTCTCATTTTCGCATCCTAAGTTTTGGGTTAGCTTAGCTGTTCGTTTAGCCTTTCTTTGTATATAGCTTTATTTTGTGTACGTTTATTTATGTCAAGTTGTTCATTGTTATTATTAATTTTTCTTGTCATTTCGAATTTGTTATTAATTAGATCCTTGAGAATCAAAAATTTCTGTCGGTTTTAGTATTAGTTTCTTTTTCTCCATATCATATTCTTTTAAAGCTTATTATTACCGTTCATTATTCCTATTAGCCTTGCCCTTATATTCCTATTTTTAATTTTAAAAAAATCATGTCTCAAGAACTAGAGCCGTCTGCAAAATGCAGTTTTTAATTTATTATTGAGAATTATTTTAATAAAATTAGCGTTGCAATTTTCATAGTAAAATAATGCCAAATAAAGTCAATGTAGTCGTAGTAGTTTTTGGATCTATAATATAATATTTTTTGGATGGTTATAAACAATTTTTTAATTAAATATAGTGCAACATTTTAAGTTTATCTAACTTCAAAATAAATCATAATATTTTTGCACTTACCCACTTTTTGTGTATATGCAGTTAGGTCACAAAAATAGACATCCACAGACTCTATTTCGACACAGGTGCAAAACGACCGCCGGAAAACGCGGAAACTGTATCCAGACTGTCTGCCGCTGAGGCTCAAATACATAGAGCTGCAGCAAGAGGCGGGCTCTATTGACGAATGGCAACATGCCTTTCAGTTGAATTTTAAAAGCAATCTTAAAGTATTGACTTAAATAAATTTTAAATCTTTGAAAGTGCACGTTTGTAGGTTTTTACAAGAATACCTTTCATGATTCCGGAAGTTCAAAAAAGAAGAAACGTTGAATGATCCAATTAGCAACTGTGTCTCTAATATACAATTTAGACAACAAACAAACAAATATAGACAACAAAATAACAGGTCAATATCAATATACATTCTTTTTATAAATGCCATACTAAACGCAATGTTTTTTTTAATATTTTTTGTTAATAAAAACAGGTCTCTAGCAAGACATAGTAATAAAATACGAACTATTGATATTTTTTAAAAGAATAAGTAAGCATAAATTAATTTTTTAAATACATCCTACCACATTTTTAAATCACAATTAGCTGAGTATTAACCTGGCTGCGACAGATTTTCTTTTTTTGTAAAACCCTTTTCCCCCTCCTTTAACTTTAAACATCCTATATCTTAAAAACCGATTTGTGTTGACTTCCATGTTATATTAACTTTTTTCTCGGAAATAACCTCCTCTTTCACCTGCTGCACTAAGTTATGGGACACCCTGTATATATATCTGGGATAAATTATTAAACTAAAAAAAAGAAAACCAAACAGATGAGACGAGTAAGATTGGCCTGAGCAGCATTCAGTAAATTAAGCTACATAATTAAAAATAAAAAAATTGTATGTGCTTAAGACCACACGGCAGAAGTGTAAACTTCAACAAGGCATCTACATCATCATATCGCTCGCTGAATGTTCCTCTCACAGTTAGTCGACTCGAGCCGACTTCACCCGAATGAGCGTTACATAGCCGAGCCTGACGGCTCAGTTCAATTCACTACCCACAAAAACTGCTAAACGCGCCTATAGAAAATAAAAATATCCTTAGTACCTCAAAACGAAAGTATAACTAATGTATCCTTTCTGTACTCACCTATGGATTCCAGACCAGGAAACTTAAAAAATCAAAAACGAATAAAGTAAAATAAGTCCAATGTCCAAAGATCGATCAAAGAAGGCTAAATAGAAAGATAGATAGAGTGAAGATTGCCTCAAAAAAAATTTTTTTTAATTGTTACACAAAGTTACTAAAAATTGTGTTGTAAACTATTTCTTTAATATGCTTCGACGAATAAACATGACATTTTTTGCATATCCTTCTTTCTTCGTATTATATAAATAGAGTAGACTCAGTTTCTATGTATTTCTAATTAAAAACCCTAATTTTAGGACATGTTTACACCCGTTGGAAAAATCGCTTATGTATACGTAAGCCCTTCCTATCGTTGCGCACCAGGAATTTTCGGGTTCCATCTAACCAACCAGATTTTCAAAGGAGGATCTCGATTTTGGTACATATGTATTAAATGGTAACGGTATAATTTTAGTACATAATAATTTTGCTTTTTTTACATTACAGCTACAGTCGATATTGACATTTTCCCAGTTATATAGTTATTATGTATTGTGACTACAGGGTGCATTTTAAAAAAAGTTCAATAATTAAAATTACAAAATAATTACAGAATGCATTTTTACCACCATCTTCATCATTCTTCAATAAAAAGAGAAAACGCTACTTTCTAAATAAAAATGTCATGGACAAATAATAAAAAGAATCCATGAACTGAAAACAAAAAGTTAATTTGATTGTTGACCTACTTTTCCTACAATTATCTTATTAGATCTATTTAGACTAATACCTAACCAGCTGCTGATTCATGGATGCCCCTTCTTTCTTTAACATAAAACCTATTTTATATTGTTTATTATATATATTTTCAAATAATTTTCTTCAGTGGTGCATTGAGTAGTACTTGAGTAGACCTCCTTGATGAAGTTTCTTTTTCGACAGGCTTGTTTTTGAGTCCTCTTCGTATTAGCCGATTGCAACCAGTTGTAACCAGTTCTTCCAGCATTTTCATGAGTTCTTCTTTCTGTCTGTTATTAAGGCGATATCATCAGCATATCTTAGGTGGTTCAAGAATAGCCCGTTTACTTTGATGCTTATTTCTTCCCAATCTAAGCTGTCTGACACCTATTCTTATATAAATTGGCTTGGTTCCTTCGTGGATTTTGATTGATGTTGTTGCTTCGCTATATATATTGGCTATTAAGTCTGTATATCTGTGATCTATTCGACTATTAATTAAAGATGCTTTTACTGCCCAGTGCTCAATGTTATCCAAAGCTTTTTCAAAATCTATAAACGCAATATATAGTTGAATGTTGTATTCGTTGGCTCGTCGTTCTATTAGGATTTTCATGGTTAATAAGTGGTCAACTGTACTGAAACCTTTTCTAAAGCCTGCTTGTTCCTTTGATTGATATCCGTCAAATTTTGTTGTTAGTCTATCTGTTAATATTATTGTGAAAAGCCTTAAAATTACATTGAGGAGTGTTATAGGTCAATAGTTTTTAGGTCTGCTCTATCGCCTTTCTTGTGTAAAATAATGGTTATGAATTATTTCCAGTTGTTTGGGATAACTTTTTCTTTTAGTATCTTATTCAGGAGAATATGGAGGGTATTAACTACAGCTTTACCACCGTACTCGAGCATTTCTGCTGTTACTCTGTCTTTTCCAGGTGAATTATTATTTTTAATTTTCTTTAATGCTCTCTTTAAGCTCTCTTGTAGCTCTGAGTTTATATTCTTTATTTTTGTTTGAAGTTTCTTCATGGTCTCTCGTGATGGTTCCCTTTTTGTTTGGTATAATTCTGTATAGAATAGTTATGTGATATTTATGATGTCCTTTTTAACGTTAGTTTCTATGCTGTTAATATCCTTTATTTTAATTATTTTATATGCACCTCGAGTCGGCCTTAGAAATTTCATATTTCTGTTATATTCTATAACTATGTCAACTTTAATTTATTGGCTCTTTTTTTATTTTCTTTTATCATTTTTCTTATAGAAATATAAAATATAACTCAACATCATAAACAACAAGTAAAATTAAAGAAAGAAAAATCAGAAAAAAGTTACGGGACTCAAACCCGGCATCTCTTGCTATGTACGCAAATGCTCTCCCATTAAGCCACCAAAGACGATACATAAATTTTCGGAAAACTTTTATCTATGCATGTATATAGTGTCGCAATACAAGAAAGATAAACTCTCAGGGTATTGACTCGACCAAGCCATTAAACTGATTTCTATAATTCTTCTTTCCCACTGTTAAAGGTATGAAAACCCAAAATCAACTACCAAATTGCAAATAATGCAAGGACCTAAAACCATAAACAACAAGTGAAATTAAAGAAAGAAAAATCAGAAAAAAGTTGTCTTTGGCCGGGACTCGAACCCGGAATCTCTTGCTATGTACGCAAACGCTCTCCCATTAAGCCACGATATATAAATTTTCCGAAAACTTTTATCTATGCATGTGTGTGGTGTCTCAATACAAGAACGAGAAACTCTCAGGGTATTAACTCGACCAAGTCATCCAACTGATTTTTATAATTATTCTTCTTTCCCACTGAAATTTAACACACGGAAAAGGTGATCTCATGTTTTCAGACGTTGATACTTTACGTCTATTTTGAGTTTTCATATCACTGAATCCTGTGATCATTTGACCATGCATGATTCGCTAAACCGGATTTTTTAATATCCCCTAATTGGGTAGGTACTTTTTAGATGTTCATTTACTCTTACTTGAAGAGGGCGTTTCATTTCACCTACATATCATTTAGCACATTCCTTATTATTTGAGGGATTTTCCAGTTTGGTTTTAGTTACAAAACTGCTTATCGTATTTCCCGATAAAAATACTGTTTTTATATTATAGTGTTTGGCTATTCGTCTTATATTTTCTGAAATCCCTTGAACATAATGGAATGTTAATAACACCCAACGAGAGAAACTTACTATACGAAACGTCATGTTTTAAAATAAATAAATACAGTGGGAGTCCAAAAGTTTTATTTGTAATGTCGTTTTTTCTGTTTTAGGTGAGTGGTATGCACTAAGACTTCTAGGACGCAACGAGTGTTAAAAGAGAATAAGGTGTGCTACTGGTGTTCATAATGTGGCACTTCACCTCGCTTGCGGCAGAAGCCACCGCTTCCAAAAGCTCTGGTAAAAACTGTCGACCTCATTTTTGATTATTTATTCAAGGAATAATAAATATTTATTTCTAATTAATACATGATCAACTACCTAGCTATTAATAAAACCTCTAAGCTAAAGTTTACCAACAAAAGTATTATTAAAGATTGAAATATTGCAACTTGGACACGACGATATAATCCAATTAATAACCATTCCTATTCTGGTAGGTTGTGAGGTAGAAGTTGGTAACACTGTAGAATTTGGAGCCATGGTTGATTCAGGCGAAGAACTTGAACTACTGATTGGGAAATTTGTTGTGTAATTCCAAGGATTTCTCGAGGTTTCGGTGGCTGGGTACTTCGTCGTGGGTGGATCGGTGGTTGGGTAATTTGTTGTGTAACTCCAAGGATTTCTCGAGGTTTCGGTGGCTGGGTACTTCGTCGAAGGGGGTAGGGTAGGATCGGTAGTTCTTTCTGGATATGCTGTACCTAAAAATCAAATTTAACTTTTTAAATATTACAGTATGTTTTTTCAACCACTTTACAAATATTTTTAATTTTGGCCTAGGATATGGGCCAATTCCACTTCGGCAGATTTAAGCGAAAGTGATATAATAATTTCTATTAGAATTTTTTGTTGATTTTTTTGAGAAAGGTTTATTGGTTAAAAGTATTTTGTTTATTATTATTTAAATTTTACTTGTCGATTTTTTTCATTAGAACAGTCGATTTTTTTAGCGTTTTAATATGGAATGGAAAGAATTATTTGTTTTTTACCCAACTGCAGCACGGCAAAAGGAAGGGTAATGTTTTTCGATTGTTGTATGTATGTAAATATGTATGTTTGTATCACGCTAGAGGCTGAACGGCTGAACCGATTTTTTATAGGCTATATTTTTTTAAACAGGAATCAACATGGCCGTCTTCAGACGCCATTTTGTCACATGATGTAGGCTTTAAGGCATATAAATTATCTAAATTTCAGGCGACTTTTACCTATTGCAAATGTCCTTTAATTTGCTATAGTTACTTTGTAGTCCTCGCTGCTCTTACCCATCTCCCCTCCTGTCGTTCCCCCCACCCTATTCAAAAACCATATTCGCATAATTTTATCAAATATACAGCGATTTCAAAAATTCTTTCTGCATACGCTTTAAGATTTTTTTTCTAACACCATTTTGTGACCAAATCTTAACGCAAGCTTGTCTCTTCGATTGCTAAGACAATCTATTCCAATGATTTTTAAGCGTTCTTCATAATTGTACAGTTTTTTGTCAATGCCTAATTTAAACAGCAAAAAGTTGACAAACTTACGTTGTACTCTTTCTAACCTATTACTGTGAATGTAATAATAAGGTGACCAAATCATGCAGCGATGTTCAAGCTGGCTTCTAATTAATGAGAAATATACTATTTTTAAAAACTCAATATTCTTAAATTCACTACTTGACCGAATAACAAACCCTGACATTTTGAACGCTTTTGTTATAACATTATTTATATGATCCACGAAACGAAACTCTGAATCAAAAAGCACCCCAAGATCATTTATAAGGTGAACTCTGGATATTTCAATATTGTTAATGGTATATGAGAATTTAATTTTGTTTATTTTTCTAGAAAACGTTATAAGCTTGCATTTGCCAAAATTTGTTTCCATTTAATTTTTTTGACACCAGGTATATAAAAGGCAAATATCCTTTTGTAGTTCTTTACAGTCGCCTTCGCTGTAAATTCTTTTAAATATTTTTAAATCATCAGCCAATTGTAAGGAAGAAGAAAATCTAAATAGTTTGGTAATGTGATTTGCAAATAATGAGAAAAAGAATGGAGCTAAATGCAATCCCTGTGGTACTCCTGATGTTGCTTCTATTTCGTATGATATAAATTTATTTATTTTTACTCTCTGTTTACGGTTTTTTAAATAACTAGAACACCAGGTATATAAGGGATCCCCAACACCATACGATCTCAGTTTATCTAATAAGATTCCATGGTCAACCTTGTCAAACGCCTTCTTAAAATCAAGGTAAATTACATCAACTTGTGTATTATGATCAAGCGCTTTTGATATAAAATTTGAGAAAACAGCCAAGTTTGTTTGACAAGAACGACCACGATAAAATCCATGTTGATTTTCTTAGATTGCATTACTATAAGTTGCTAGCAATTCATCATAAACTGACTCAAATAATTATGCTATAACGACGTGGAGACGAGTTAAGAAATTATGAAAAGCAATTTCAAAGGGGTATAATCCACCCCGGACATCGATGTTTCGGAAAAATTGAATTTCCCACTACTACTAATAGTTTTATGTGTTTACGAATAATTTGGCTTTATTTTGCTGTTATTTCAATAATATTTTTTTTAAAAGTCGCCTTTAATAATAGTTAACAGGTTCATAGGTTTAGGACTGGGCATATTCAAAAGACACTCGACATTCTGTTAATGCAATGACATTGGATTGGAAATGTTACCTATGTGTGGTTCCTCTTGTGTCTAAGGATTAGCTCTAAAGAAGACTTAAAATATAATGGAAACGTTAGCACAATTTAATTGTCTCTTAAATACCTAGACCTAGACTAGAACTAGACCTAGACCTGTATTTAACCATTTTTTTTTATTTAGTCGGTTTAGAACGTTTTTCTACGTTGTCCGACGCCTATTCTCCACCTTCTTCGATCCTGACAATCGTCTTCTGTCAGATTTTTTTGGCTCATTGATAAAAATAAAATATGGCGTGTGTGATATCAAACGAAAGGTAATTGCGTCTGGAGTTAAATAAAATACATTTTACTTTTAAAAAAAGGGTGGGGGTAAATTAAAAAAATTAGTGTTTATGTGGAAATATGGCGTGTGTGATATCAAACGAAAGGTAAATGAGTCTGGAGTTAAACAAAATACATTTTAGTTAAAAAAAAAGGTGGAAGTAGATTTGAAAAATTAAAGTTGAAGTCAAAACATGGCTTGTGTGGTATCAAACGAAAGGTAATTGAGTCTGGAGTTCAATAAAATATATTTCAGTTTTTAGTTATATTAGCTCACACGTACACTATAACTATAGTACCTAGTGTGAGCTTAGGTGCCCATAGATTGGCAGAGTATTTTTTTTGTTTTGTTTTTTTTTTAGTATAGTATTTAACCATAAGGATGATAATTAACTCTCAACATAATAGTTAATTCTTTATAATAAATAAGAATTGTTGGAAAACTTACCATTTTTTATTGTTAAAATTAGGAATATAAACACAAATATGGTGCTTTTATACATATTTAAAAAAAAACTGTACTTATTCTTTATTAATTTTTCAAGAACTAAAAGTTTAAGGTGATAATTATTTAATTTATATTTATTAGATATCTTGTTTAAATACCTATAATTTAGGAGGGGATTTTTAAGATTGTGCTAAGCCTAAAAAATAGTGTATAACCAGCGGCGTAGGTAAAATTCGCGGAACCCCGGGGCAAACAATTTTTTGAGGGCCCCATAAGTCTATAAGAATCTAGAATTTTTTACCATAATAACAAAATAAAATCTCTTTTCCTTAATTTTAAATTTGCTAAATCATTCATTTCATCATCGTTTTAGCTGTTTTAAATCAAGCTATTTTATAAACCTTATAAATATAAAATATACATTTACATTGGCGGAATACAGGATGTCCGGTGGTAAGGGACCAAGAGCACATTCAAAAAAAATGTTGAGTTATTTTTGTAAAAAAAAAATCAAAAAATGTTGATTATAAGTTAAAATTTCTATTCATCTATGCATATCTGCGGTGTCTCAATACAAGAGCGAGAAACTCTCAGGGTATTAACTCGACCAAGCCATCTATACTGCGGTCCTAAGTAAGACCCACATGGGCGCACCCAAGGTGGGCCCCGGGGCCCGAGCCCCCCCCCCCCAAGCCTTAGATTTGTTTACATATTTCATGATAAAACACAAACTAGTTTAAAATTTGACATCATGAGGCTTCGGGCCCCCCCCCAAGCAGCGGCGTAGTTCGTCGCGTCCCCGCTAAAGACATGATGACCTCTTTTTTTTTGGCTATATGCCCCCCACACATGATAACCTTTTTTTTTGTTTTTTTTTTTTGGTCGCACAATTTTTGAGAGGCGCTAGTTTTAGCTGTCGGCCCCCAAGAGGCCTCGGGCCCCTCCCAAGACACATTCCTGGGTGCGCCACTGAGATCCACCTATCTGTAAAAAAATCAAAAATGAGTTAGAACCGAAAATGGCTTTAAATAGGTAATAATTTGTAACTTTTTTTTGTTTTATTACTTAGATATTGCTATTAGAAACCCATAAGCATTTACCAACAAAAAAAAATATATTACTATGTAACTCTTGGCAATCATTTAAACTTTAAACTCGCTTTTCTCGAAGTACGTAAAAACGTAGATAGGTGGGTCTTACTAAGGACGGCAGTATAATTCTTCCTTCCCACTGTCAAAGGTATGAAAACTCAAATTAGACGTAAAGTATCAACGTCTGAAACCATGAGATCACCTTTTCGTGTATTAAAATTTCTGATCTCAAATACCAAATAGCAAATAATGCAATGACTTAAAACTATAAACAACATGTGGAATTAAAGAAAGAAAAAAAATAAATAAAAATAAAAAGTTTTCTAACAAACGTGGAATTTCGTTAGTATTATTTGGCTTAAAAAATTCCGTTGATTGACGCTAACTGTCTTGAAGACGGCTAAAAATGCAATCTGTGTTGATCCGGCCTGAAAGACAAAGAGCTGTCGTAGGTCACGGACTATAGTTGTTTTCTTTTATTTGCATTCGATCTTTTCATTGATCGATATTGTATAGCAGTGTTTTCGCCTGCTTTTAGTTTTTTGTTTCTCTCGTATCTCGGTAGATGGCGCCTCTTGCTATAGTTCGCTCACTAATTACATTTAATTAGAGACAAAACCGTCTGATTAACTTCGCAAGATTTGTCACATTGACCAGCAGTGTTCTGAGGAGTCCCATAAGGACGAAACAATTAACTGTCAACACTTATTAGGTGTCCATTAGATCTTGGACCCCCGTGAGGTTAAGCTTTCAGGCTACCCACGGAAAAATATAGGGGAAACCAAAAACTCCTTTTAGCCCGATTAGCCACGAAACTTGTTTGATTTTTAAATTCACGGGTACGAAATTCCACGTTTGTTAGTATTATTTGGCTTAAAAATTCCGTTGATTGACGCTCACTGTCTTGAAGACGGGTAAAAATGCAATCTGTGTTGATCCGGCCTGAAAGACAAAGAGCTGTCGTAGGTCACGGACTATAGTTGTTTTCTTTTATTTGCATTCGATCTTTTCATTGATCGCTATTGTATAGCAGTGTTTTCTTTCGCCTGCTTTTGGTTTTTTTGTTTCTCTCGTATCTCGGTAGATGGCGCGCCTCTTGCTATAGTTCGCTCACTAATTACATTTAATTAGAGACAAAACCGTCTGATTAACTTCGCAAGATTTGTCACATCGACCAGCAGTGTTCTGAAGAGTCCCATAAGGACGAAACGGTTAACTGTCAACACTTATTAGGTGTCCATTAGATCTTGGACCCCCGTGAGGTTTAGCTTTCAGGCTACCCACGGAAAAATATAAGGGAAACAAAAAAAACTCCTTTTTGCCCGATTAGCCACGAAACTTGTTGAGATTTAAAAAGTTTTCTGTCTCTTGGAAGAATTATAGAGATCAGTTGGATGGCTTGGTCGAGCTAATACCCTGAGACTTTCTTGTTCTTGCATTGAGACACCGCAGACATGAATACATGTAGAGAGCGCTTGCGTACATAGCAAGAGATTACGGGTTCGAAAAAAAATCTTAAAGCGTGTGCCGAAAGAATTTTTGAAATCGCTCTAAATATGTGAAAGGTATAGCTACAACTATTACTAATAAGGAGGGAGAGGAGAAGAGAGGGAGGGGGAAACTAGTAAAATGATGTCAGAAAAAAGTCTTCAAGCGTGTGCAAAAAGAACTTTTAAAATCGCTATATATTGTGAAAGTTATAGCTATAACTATTACTAAGGATGGTGGGGACGGGAGAGGGAGGGGCGGGGGGGGGAGGCTTGTAAAATGGTGTTGGAAAATAATCTGAAACCGCATACAGAAAAAATTTTTGAAATCGCTCTATATTTGATAAAATTATGCGAATATGGTTTTTGAATACGGTGGGGAAAATGACAGAAGGGGAGACGGGTGGGAGCAGGGACGAATACAAAGTAACTACAGCAAATTAGAGGACATTTTCAATGGGTAATCAAAGGAATTTTAATAAAATCGCCTGAAATTTAGAATTTGTATGCCTTATAGCCTACAACATGTGACAAAATGGCGTCTGAAGACCGCCATGTTAATTCCTGTTTAAAAAATATAGCCTATAGCACCTTCGGGATCAGTAGCAATTCAACGACACCTTTTTTGTCAAAATCGGTTCAGCCGTTTAGCCTCTAGCGAGACACAAACATATTTATATACATACAACAATCGAAAACCTTCCTTTCGCCGTGCTGCATTCGGATAAAAATACCTTTGCCGGCATTTTAAAGAAGACTAAAATCTAATCATAACAAAAACATTTCATGTAAAAATAGCCAAGTACGCGAAAGTGGTATTCCGTAAAAAGAATTGAGATAAAAGTAAAGCCAAGTTCTCCAATACAAATTTCAAAATGAAAGGTTCTTACTAGTTTAGAAATATTTTTTAAACTTTGCTATTCCAGCCAAACTTCTTTATGTTCAATTTAGCACTGTGCCTCAGAGTCAATTGCAGCCGTAATAGCCAAGTTTAGAAAAACATTTCTAAACTAGTAAGAAACTTTTATTTTGAAATTTGTATTGGAGAACTTGGCTTCTCTCTCAATTCTTTTTACGGAATACCACTTTCGCGTACCTGGCTTGTTTTACATGAAATGTTTTTGTTATGATTTCAGTCCTTTTTTAATGGATTTGGATAATATTTAAGTTTTAAAGTAGTAAAATATGCGGAATATTGTTCAAAACTATTGCAATGTCTTATTAAAAATTTTGAGGTTTTTTGTATATTTTCCTATGGTTTTATCATAGTTCTTATCAGCCTTCTAAAGCTCACCTTTCCATTGATGGGGAGGAAAGTAAATTAATTTTTTTGATAGTTTTATCATAGTTCCTATCACTCTTCCAAAGCTCAGCTCTCTAGCGTTTCTGGAAGTGGTCAGTGATAATTTTACATAACTTTACATTTATAGAGGAGGGAAGTAAATTATAATTTTGGACTTTTTAATTTTTTAATAGTTTTATCATAGTTCCAATCAGTCTGCCAAAGCTCAGCTCTCTAGCATTTCTGGATGTGGGCAATGTTACTTTTACATAACTTTATATGTATAGGGGAGGGGAGTAAATTAGAATTTTGGGTTTTTTTTATTTTTCCCAGGGGTTTGATCATAATTTCTATCAGTCTGCCAAATTTTAGCTTTGTAGTATGTCTGAAAGTACAGTAGAATTTTGATAATCTATACATGAGTGAGTCAGGGAGTGAGTGGCAATTTCGACGTTTTTTTAAATTTCGTAACTACTTTACTACTTTTTGGAAGTCCATAAAACTTGGAGGAGTTGTTAAGTCTATGGAGATCTACGACTGTGTAAAGTTTGAGATTCGTAGCTCATTCCGAAGTAGAGTTTTAGATAGGTCAAATATGGGCTGAAATGTTTCAAGAAAAGATGGTACGTCAGCGCGAACTTGGCGAGGCACTGCGAATATGTATATCCCTATATTTTAACTGCTTTCTTGTTTTCTTATGTTTTTCTTGCCTTAAAGTATATACATATTTTTTTTTAATTTTTGACATATATAAAAAAATATAGAAACGATAAGCTTCTTAATATAGCAAATTTCTCTTCAAAAGTCTGACAGAAATAAAATCGAAGTAGTTTTTAGTTTATTTGTTTATAGATAAAGTCTGATCGTTCTTCTTTTACATGCGCAAAGTGCTCGGATTAGGACCAGTATCAGACTCATCATGGCCCCGTAGAGTAACCTCAAAAATCCCACAGAATTTTAAACAGTCTATTAACCTACTAAGTATCTGTTCATTTTTGCCACATTTTCATTATGTTCGGTAATGTTTTGCCTACTATTCAATTGGCTCCTAATATCAGTCTTGCCTAGCATAGAAAATTCTATGTGGGGATTTAAATAAGTAGCACTTACTTTGTGTCTTTAACTTTTCAATAAAGTGCTTGATATCACACATTCCCTTTGCTACCCACGCAGGATCACTTCGTAGATTGTTCATAATAAGATAAATAAAGCAAAAAAAAGCACTTCGTTTTCTGCCTCGTATAATTTTTTATTACTTGCACTAAAATTTAGGTTAATTTTAGGTCTGTTCTATGTGGCCCCAAAAGATTTTATTTGTAATCGAAGTTCATATGTCAATGAATTTAAATTTGCACAGTTAATTATGTAATCGAAGGTATTTATTTCCATTTTATAAACAAACGATAACAAAAACAAACAATGACACGCGACCGGCAAGAATGACCTACCCCAAATCAAAACAAACTCATACGTTTACTAAGGATAGAACCGGCAACATGTAGGAAGGGCAACGAACGTTTTAGCACGATGAATATGGCCGACGTAAACTAAAACAAACAGCCGCTGAAAAACGGGTGAAATTAAAATCTAGTCCCGCGCGGTGCTACCAGCTTGTAATTATTTACAATAAAAAAGTTAACCCAATTAATCGCTTGTTGTTAACCACAGATAATAAAAAGAACTAGACAATCATGTCGTAAGGAAAGATTTACCTTTTTTTAAATAAATCAATTAAAAATACTGTTTGTTGTCTACTTTTGGGAGGGCACTGCCCCGTTGCCCTCCCTATCCCAGCCGCCACTGCCTAGGTATGGAGGGATGCATTATCACACATCAAGTCAATATTTTTTCTTAACAAACAGATAATGCACAGTATTCGTTTTGGGTTTTCTGTTTGCATAGTGTTTGAATTTAAACAGGGTGTTCCCTTTTAAACTTCTCAGATAAATGCACTTTTTGTCCATATTATATTAACAATCGATTTTGTTAATTTTTAAGAAAACTTTAACAAATTTAAAACCTTTTAAAAATGTGTGCTTTACAACTCATTATGCAATGAATTTTTTTTTGTCATAATTAAATTAGATGGTATGGGTGGATCCCGTTATCATAATAAAATTGTAAATATCAAATACCAAATTGCAAATAATGCAAGGACCTAAAACTATAAACAGCAAGTGAAATGAAAGAAAGAAAAATAAGACAAAAGTTTTCTGCTTCGGCCAGGGATCGAACCCGGGATCTCTTGCTATCTAGGCAAACATTCTAACCACTGAACTACCGAAGCCATACATAAATTTTTCGGAAAACTTCCATCTAGGCAGGCTGCGGTGTCTCAATACAAGAACGAGAAATTCTCAGGGTATTAACTCGACCAAGTCATCCAACTGATCTCTTTAATTCTTCTTTCCCACTGTCGAACGTATGATAACTCAAATTAGACGTAAAGAATCAACGTCTGAAAGCATGAGATCACCTTTCCCCGGCCGAAGCAGAAAACTTTTTTCTTATTTTTCTTTCTTTAATTTCACTTGTTGTTTATAGTTTTAGGTCCTTGCATTATTTGCAATTTGGTATTTGATAATTATATTGGCAATCGCCCATTTTGTGATCAAAAATTTTAACACACGAAAAGGTGATCTTATGCTTTCAGACGTTAATTCTTTACGTCTAATTTGAGTTATCATACCTTTGACAGTGGGAAAGAAGAATTAAAGAGATCAGTTGGAGGACTTGGTCGAGTTAATACCCTGAGAATTTCTCGTTCTTGTATTGAGACACCCCAGCCTGCATAGATGGAAGTTTTCCGAAAAATTTATGTATGGCTTCGGTAGTTGAGTGGTTAGAATGTTTGACTAGATAGCAAGAGATCCCGGGTTCGATCCCCGGCCGAAGCAAAACACTTTTTTCTTATTTTTCTTTCTTTAATTTCACTTGTTGTTTAAAATTGTAAATGTTTTAAAAGATTTCGTTTTAAAGGCACTAATAATATAAAAATTTTCATGATGTGTTTACTTATTTTACTTCTTGTAGTAATAAAGAGCTTTTTGTCATGTTAACAACTAAACCGATTTAAAAAAAACTGTGTTCGCAAGAGGCCGAAATGCAACACCTATATCAAGATTTCTTAATAATTTATTGAAAGGATTATACTCAAAATTAACAAGAGGACCAAAAAATACCAAGTAATATAAAATTTCTCAGGTTTAAGTTTAATTTTATATTTCTTCCAACTTTTTTACTTTTGATTCTCAACTCTCAACTTTTAACCCCAAACTGTCTAACCTCTTGACACTCTACCATTGGCGGCTGCCTTCCCAAAACTAGACAACAAACAGTATTTTTAATTGATTTATTTAAAAAAAGTTAAATCTTCCCTTACGACAGGATTGTCTAGTTCTTTTTATTATCTGTGGTTAACAACGAGCGATTAATTGGGTGAACTTTTTAAAGTAAATAATTACAAGCCGGCAGCACCGCGCGGGGAAAGGTTTCAATGTCACCCGTTTTTCAGCGTTGTCTGGGTGGCTATTCTCGCGCAAGGGCGGGAGAAATGTTTGTTTTAGTTGACGTCGGCCATCATTATCGTGCGGAAATGTACGTTGCCCTTTCTAGTGTTGCCGGTTCTATTCTTAGTGAAGACGTATGAATTTGTTTTGATTTGGGAGTTGTTAGTAGTAAAAAGCCTGCCGGTCGCCTATCATTGTTTGTTTTCGTTATCGTTTGTTTATAAAATGGAAATAAATACCATCGGTTACATAATTAACTTCGATTACAAATAAAATCTTTAGGGCCACGTAGACCGGAGCTAAAAATTAACCAAAATTTTAGTGTAAGTAATGCCGAGAGGTGTTCCATAAAAACTTATAATAGAAAATTAAATAAAAAATTAAACGATGCTGAAAACTGGTTCATATTTGTTTGTTATGAACAATCCACGAAGTGATCCTGCGTAGGTGGCAAAAAAGAAAAGTTAAAGACAGCACTAAAATTTTGGTTAATTTTTAGAATTTTTAGATCCGGTCTATGAAGCCCTAAAGATTTTATTTGTAATCGAAGTTCATATGTCAACGTATTTAAATTTGCACAGTTAATTATGTAATCGACGTTATTTATTTCCATTTTATAAACAAACGATAACAGAAACAATGACACGCGACTGGCAATGTTTTTTACTACTGACATCGCCCAAATCAAAACAAACTCAAACGTCTTTACTAAGGGTAGAACCGGCATCGTGTAGAAAGGTAACGGATGTTTCCGCACGATGATGATGGCCAACTTCAACTAAAACACACATTCCTCCCGCCCCCGCTCGAGAAAATCCACCCATACCCCGCTGAAAAACGGGTGAAATTGAGTGAAAAGTTCACCCAATTAATCGCTGGATGTCGTAAGGAAAGATTTAACTTTTTTTAAATAAATCAATTAAAAATACTGTTTGTTGTCTAGTTTTGGGACAGGCCTAAATGTTACCCTGGTACAACTACTAACTCTCATTTCTGAAACATTGGGTAAACTTAATACAATTAAAATAAAAACCAAGTTTGAAACGAAATGATTTTATCTAGCTATTCTTATTCCCGTCTTTCTCATATTAAACAGTTTGTTGGCGCAAGTTTTCTTTAATCGATAGTCAGCCCCCACATATTGACTAGGATGTTTAAGTGGCATATTCGGGATATTTTGGAATAAAGGGTGCTTCTGTATAAACAGATAGCTAAAAGAAGCAACAGGGCGTGAAGGGTCGAAAGGGGTCATGAAAGGCGCACGCTTACCCACCAATGCCGCAGATTATTTAGGACAGAAAGATTTGATAGTTCACTGTCAATAAAAAAAATCGAAAATAGAAGAAAAAACTATGGAGTCGATTTACGGTATTTTAATAGAAACAAAAGAAATATTCGATGAGAATAAAAAAAAATTTTTATAAAAAAAAACACCCAACTGCGAAAGGATATGGCACTGGGCCCATTATTCCTGGCGCCCATCAGATTTTGTTTATATTATATTATGCTATTCTCCTCTTTTAAAGAAGCATTTTTTGTAAACGACATTTTTTTCAGTGGTTTTTACCGTAAGGTCAATGTTTATGTTAAATAATGCGTCAGTAAGTACCCGTAAACTTTCAGAATATATTTTTGACAATTTGATTTATTATAAAAGTTACAGTGCGTTATAGCAAAACGTCGTGAATTGCCATTGTGTTGATAATGGTAAATTGTTTTGTTTGTAACGAGCAAAATGCTCGCTTGCGATTAACAGGCATCAACGATGAGAACGAGGATAGAATCAGCGGCGTAGCGTGGGGGGGGGGGGTTCGTCGCCCCCCCCGCCTGGAGGGTCGTGGCGCCCCATTGGTGCCCGAAGCGCCCTCAGCTTTATTAAAGCGGGCCGGCAACGGCCAATTGAATGGGCGCCAAAGGAAACTAACGACATGAGGACTTTTTTTTTTGTTGCAAGATTTGTGAGAGGCGCCCTTGTGACCTGTCGGCCGCCCCCTCAACACATGATGACCTTTTTTTTTTTTTTGGTCGCAAGATTTGTGAGAGGCGCCCTTTTGACCTAGCGGCCGCCCCCTCACACATGATGACCTTTTTTTTTTGTTTTTTTTTGGTCGCAAGATTTGTGAGAGGCGCCCTTTTGACCTAGCGGCCGCCCCCTCACACATGATGACCTTTTTTTTTTGTTTTTTTTTGGTCGCAAGATTTTTTTTTAGTTTTTCAGTTTTCAGAGGTGCCCTTTTTAGCTGTCGCCCAGCAGCAACAACATCTGATGGGCGCCAGGAATAATGGGCCCAGTGCCATATCCTTTACTTGTAAGTACTAGTGGCAGTTGAGTACAAAATTTATAGGTATACCTATAATGTACGACATGCTTCAACTTTTAGTTTTGATGCCCAAAGCGCACTTACGAAATTATACAGTTTTGTATTTTTATGAATCAGGTTATTGAGTAATTTTGATAATGTTGGAAAAAATTATTTAAAGCGTGTGCAGAAAGTATTTTTTTAAATCGCTCTATATTTGTGAAAAGTATAGCTACAACTATTATTAATAAGGAGGGAAGGGAGAAGAGAGGGAGGGGGAAACTAGTAAAATGATGGAAAAAAGTCTTCAAGCATGTGCACAAAGAACTTTTGAAATCGCTTTATATTTGTCAAAGTTATAATTATAACTATTACTAATAAGGATAACGGGAGGAGAGAAGAAGGGGCGGGGGGGGGGGACTAGTAAAATGGTGTTAAAAAGAAAATCTGAAAGCGTTTGCAGAAATAATTTTTGAAATCGCTTTTTATTTGATAAAATTATGCGAATATGGTTTTTTAATAGGGCGGGGGGAATGACAGGAGGGGAGATGATGGGTGGGAGCAGAGAGGACTACAAAGTTACTACAGTAAATTAGAGGATATTTGCAATGGGTAGTCCAAGGAATTTTAATAAAGTCGCCTGAAATTTAGATAATTTGTATGCCTTAAAGCCTATATCATGTGACAAAATGGCGTCTAAAGACCGCCATGTTGTTTCCTGTTTAAAAAAATATAGCCTATAGCACCTTCGGGATCAGTAGCAATTCAACGACACCTTTTTTGTCAAAATTGGTTCAGCCGTTTAGCCTCTAGCGTGACACAAACATACTTACATACAAACAACAATCGAAAAACATTACCCTTCTTTTCACCGGGCTGCAGTTGGGTAAAAATATATATATATATATATATATATATATATATATATATATATATATATATATAATACGTTACTTAGCAGAAGCACCGACCGAGAGGAAGAGCTGTCGAGTCAAATCAAACAGATTGAAATAATTGATAATGTGATAATCATAATTACCACACTGTGAATTTCTGGATCGAAATTCCAGGCAACTTGGTTAACTTTATAATACTATACATATATACCTTAATTAATCTTTTGTATTTAGGTGGTCCAAAGCACTACTAGTTTAAGATCTATTGTATCAATTTTAACCGATTATTGAAGTTTAACGTTTGAAAGTCCATGTCTAGTACACATATTCTAAATTCGATTAGTCTCAAATAACAAATATTTGCTATTTGGCGAACTGTAAATTAAAGAGGCATAGAAAAAGATGGGAGGATAAAGCAAAGGGTGCAAATCTTCTTGTCTTATTTCTGGCAGTCCACTGACACGTTTCAAAAAAAACTTAAATAATCATTTAAAAGGCTACAAAACAAAAAGGGAGTGAAAGAAACAGTATTCAGATAAGGCTAAGGCAGAAACGGGAGGCTTCTGTATTAATTATGTTTTGGTTTTAATACAAGAAAGGTTTTAGGTCCCTTTTTCGAAAAAAAGGCGATAAGGGTGAAAAATTTTGTAATTAAAATAAAATTAATAAAACATTTTTTACTACTTTATCAAAATTCTAAAATTCATTGAAATCACAAATCAAAATTAAACTCACTCTCCAACTCTCACTTGAACCATTCTCTAGCTAGAGAATTGTCGACCTATTAGCTGGCCATACACACAAAGGTTGATCCGTCGGTTTGGAACGGCACAGATAAGTCTGACCGTTTTATCCGTAACGGTTTAAAACTGCTGCAGTCCACTAACACAAAAAAAATCTTTCGAATCGATCCTTCATATCGGTCTGTGGCAGACATAAACGCGCGTTAGTGGGCTAAAACTCAAGATTTATCTGCCGGTTTAACCAAAACTGTGGAATTTCGTCAAGTCGAAAGTTTTATGCGGCACGGTATTTTAAGCATAGTGTATGTAAAATCTTTTGTGCTAAAAAGAAGCAGGCTCTGTGCATGGGAATGATTATTAATATGGAAATAATGCATAGTTGTGTAAAAAAGAGACGTTCCAAGTGGGTTAAAAGTTATTTGCCTACGAGGAAACTATTTAGCCATGACCTTCTATTAAAAGAGTTAAGAGAAAATGATCCAGACAATTTTAAAAATTATTGAAGTATGACCTTTTATTAAATTTGGTAAGAGAAGATATTACGAAAACCATTGGACCAAAACAGCGATTAAATGCTGCCCTTCGTTTCCTTCCCACGGGAAGATCATATGAAGATCTGAAATTTTCAGTGGGAATTTCTGCACAGCCACTTGGTTATATCATTCCGGAAACATGTGCCATAATATTCAATAAATTAAAGAGAGCCTATATAAACGGTCTGTTATCCCTGGCACAGTTTAAACCGACAGACAAGTCTGCGACGATTAAAATATCGAGCGCGGAACCCACAAGTTTCGCCCGCCGGTCTGAACTCACAGATAAATCTGTACTGGCTATAACTGGCGCGTGGAATGTCCACTAATTGAAAGACAAATGCCAGTTTAAACCGCGCCGTTCCAAACCGGCGGATTAACCTCTGTGTGTATGGAGCTATTGAATCAATAAAACGTTATCTTAATATTTAGTAGTTTTAATAATTTAAATATAAACTGACACTAAATTAAGACAAATAGCTGGCTACGTGGATGATATTAATGTTTATAATAGAGACGACAGAAAACTATACAGAGAAAATAAAGCAGAGGATAATCAGGCGAAACAAAATGGATGAGAAAAAAACACCAAGAAAAATATTGAGCTGGAGATCTGCAGGGAGGAAAGTAACACCTCGAAAAAATGTTATAATGCCACTAGAAGAAGAAGGATATTAATTTAAATGGTAGTCCATCTACATGAAAGTTCTGTTATCTTTGTGTGTAGCACGCGGCTGTGCGACGGGTTAAGCCGTAAAGGCCACATTTACGGCGGAGTTCGCGAAGAGCAAGGGCCGCGCTCGTCTCTTTAATAAAGCCCCAACTTCCTTTCCTTTCGCTGCCCACAAAAACGGGCTATTTTTCCGGCTTAGTGAACCGTAAAATACTGAAACACCCAATTATTTCTTGTTTCCAGATAAAACAGGTAAGTTTTTTTAATCAATTTTAGTAGAATAGGTATTTACACTGTTATTATTATTTAAATACACGCGGTTCGGAGATACAAAACACATTAAAGTTTTGAAGTTGTGTTCAATGCGTCGAATCGCCAGACAAAGGGCTGTCTGTTTGTGAAGGGGTTTTTGTGGGTAATTCCACGTATGTTGGGTAAAGGAAAATATACCACACTTAAGAGACAATTAGAAGAGTAAAAAAACTGAGCCCATATATAGGTTATTTCAAATTATATGCGCAGGACTTCGGAATGTGATATCTCGTCCAAAAATATGAAAACAAAAATTAAATTAAAAAAAACACCTAACTGCTAAATTTAATTTTAAGTACTGGTCGCAGTTGAGTACAAAATTGATAGGTATACCTATAATGTACGACATGCTTCAACTTTTAGTTTTGATGCCCAAAGCGCACTTACGAAATTATACAGATTTGTATTTTCATGAATCATATTATTAAGTAATTTTGTACCCAACTGCAACTAGTAGTTAAAAGTAAATTTAGCAGTTGGGTGTTTTATTTAAAAAAAAAATATTTCCCACTTTTAGGTTTAATTCTTATTCAGCCTTATAAAAAGCACTATGCATTTACAATTCATTTAGCTTTACCCAAAAAGTACGTGTAGATTTTCTACGGACGCGAACAGTGATATTTTTTTTTCTTACTTATAAAACAAAATTTATTTATTGAAATTTTTAACCAAAAAAAAAAAATATGTTGTTTTTTAAGATTACATACAATTATGGTAATAGGTATAACATTTTTATGTTTTTGACAAAAATTTCGTTTTTTATCCACTACAATCATCCTAGTTTTTACTTAATTTAACAGATTATAAGCTATCAAAATCGGTAAAGTTAATGTTAAATTACTTATTTGTTCATAATTAAACAAAACTGATTTTTGTAAATAAAATAAGAACCAAACAAGTTTCGTGGCTAATCGGGTAAAAAGGAGTTTTTGTTTCTCTCATATTTTTCCCTGGGTAGCTTGAAAGCTTAACACTGCTTGTTCAATGTGACACTCTTACGAAGTTAATTAGACGGTTTTGTCTCTAATCCTATGTAAATAGTGAGAAAATTCTCGCAAGAAGCGCCATCTACCAAGATACGGGTACTAAATTTCACGTTTGTTGATATTATTTGGCTTAGAACTTCCACTGATTGACGCTGACGTGTCTGATGGCGCGTAGAACGCAATAAGCGTTGATCTGGCCTGAAATGCAGAAGAGCTGTCGTAAGTCAAGAAGTTTGTTTCTTTTTATTTGTAATCGATCTTTTCATTGATCGATATGTATATAGCAGTTTATTTTCGCCTGCTATTGTTTTGGTTTCTCTCGTATCTCGGTAGATGGTGCTTCTTGCGAGGGTTTTCTCACTATTTACATAGGATTAGAGACAAAACTGTCTAATTAACTTCGCAAGAGTATCACATTGACCAAGCAGTGTTCTAAGGAGTCCCATAAAGACGAAACACTTAACTGTCAACACTTATTAGGTGTCCATTAGATCTTGGACCCCCGTGAGGTTAAGCTTTCAAGCTACCCACGGAAAAATATCAGAGAAACAAAAACTCCTTTTTACCCGATTAGCCACGAAACTTGTTTAATTCATAAATTTTGCTATTTATGTAGGAGGGGCTATTTAGAAATTAAATATAAACATAAATATAGGTAGGGTTGTTGGTATCGAATGGTAAGTATCGATATTAGATCATTTGATATTTTTTTTAAAACTGTATCTATTCTCTTTGATACTTAGCTTTAAAGTATAGGTTGATGAATCGATACCTTTTTATTATTATTAGGAATATTTTCTTTATCAAGGCACCGACACCAAACTTTAAACTAAAGAAAGATAAAGGAATAAAGATATTAGCTCACACATATACTATACTATAGTAGTGTGAGCTATGGTGACCCTAATTTTTTCGAGAAAAAAAAAAGTTGCTCCGATTTCAAAAATTTTTATATATCTTTGCGTTTCAGATGATTTTGAAACTTTTTTGTTGCGCCGTCTGTCTGTCTGTCTGTCTGTCTGTCTGTCTGTATGTCTGTGTGTCTGTATGTCTGTCTGTAACGACCAACGCGCATAACTCAAAAACCGCTTGGCCGATTTTAATGAAATTTGGTACCTAGGCTGGGTCTTGGGTCGAGATGGTCCCATTTAAAAATGAACAAAATTCACCGAACAGAAACCAAATAAAAGGGTGGGGGTAGATTTCAAAAATTAGAGTTTATGTGAAAATATGGCGTGTGTGATATCAAACGAAAGGTAATTGAGTTTGCAGTTAAACAAAATACATTTTAATTTATTTGAAAAAAAAGGGTGGGGGTATATTTTAAAAATTAGAGTTTAAGTGAAAATATGGCGTGTGTGATATCAAACGAAAGGTAATTGAGTCCGGAGTTTAACAAAATACATTTTAGTTTTTTGTTTTTTTTAAGGGTGGGGGTAGATTTCAAAAATTTGAGTTTAAGTCAAAACATGGCTTGTGTGGTATCAAACAAAAGGTAATTTAGTCTGGAGTTAAATAAAATATATTTCAGTTTTTAGTTATATTAGCTCACACGTACACTATAACTGTAGTACCTAGTGTGAGCTTAGGGGCCCATATATTGGCAGAGTATTTTTTATTGCGATTCTAAGAAAAACAGAATAAAATAAATAAATAAATGACTGAAATAAATTTTGTTTATTTGTAATCGATCTTTTTTTGGTTAAGCAAGTTCTTATCATAGTACAAATGTTATATCGGGAAAGTAAACAGACTTGTTAGAAGAAATATAGACTGTGGTACAGGCATGGAATAACGCGTTTAAAAGGGGGTTTTATGGAGATCGAGATGTGGGGAGTATTTCCTGAAACTGTTTTCAAATTTGAGCTTTTATTGTTCTGGCGTGACGAAAGTTTGTTTGTTTGTTTTTGCGTACCGTGCTTTAAAATGGCATGGTATTTATTTTATATATTTGAAACTGAAACCCTGTATTTAAAAAAAAAATCCTTTGTTACATTGCTCCGAAGATACTGCAATAACACCCAACGGATTATTAATTTAAAAATTCGCTACATTTGGTTTGTCTTTAATTTTAGAGATCGTTGAGTTTACTAATTTCGGGAAATAATAATTCTGTTCTTAGTCCTTTTTAATGTTGTGGATTTATGTAGTTAATTTATCATTGTTACTACAAATATTTACGGCTCTTAAATACAACCTTCTTATAACTCCTTGTTTTGTAGCAACAGAATGATTAGATTTAAAATTTAAGTACTGTCCCGTTTTCCTATATACAGTGGTTTGAATGTTTCTGTCTATTCGTTTGAAAAGAACATCCAAAAAAGGTAAGACCGAATCTTTTCAGGTGGTGTAGAAAATTCTGCAAGTCGTCACAAGTACAAAAAGCGCGCAACAAAAATACATCGCAACCAAATACTGCCCAAGGTTTCTACCGTGCAAAACTAAAAATCGCGCAGCCTAAAACCACGCCAAAAATACCTTGCAAGATTTCAACCACGTAAGATCAAAAATTCAAAAATTCAAAAATTCAAAAATTCAAAAATTCAAAAATTCAAAAATTCAAAAATTCAAAAATTCAAAAATTCAAAAATTCAAAAATTCAAAATTCAAAAATTCAAAAATTCAAAAATTCAAAAATTCAAAAATTCAAAAATTCAAAAATTCAAAAATTCAAAAATTCAAAAATTCAAAAATTCAAAAATTCAAAAATTCAAAAATTCAAAAATTCAAAAATTCAAAAATTCAAAAATTCAAAAATTCAAAAATTCAAAAATTCAAAAATTCAAAAATATAAAAATTCAAAAATTCAAAAATTCAAAAATTCAAAAATTCAAAAATTCAAAAATTCAAAAATTTAAAAATTCAAAAATTCAAAAATTCAAAAATTCAAAAATTCAAAAATTCAAAAATTCAAAAATTCAAAAATTCAAAAATTCAAAAATTCAAAAATTCAAAAATTCAAAAATTCAAAAATTCAAAAATTCAAAAATTCAAAAATTCAAAAATTCAAAAATTCAAAAATTCAAAAATTCAAAAATTCAAAAATTCAAAAATTCAAAAATTCAAAAATTCAAAAATTCAAAAATTCTATATATATATATTTATCTTCTATTTTGCCTGATTTCAGTTTTTATTTTTAAACATAATGTTATATTCGCAATTTTGTCGTGTACAGCATTTATCCTCAAACTGTAGACATTTTAATGCATTTTTAAAAGGAAAGCAACTTGTTTAAAAATCATTTATTCGATTTTAATAGTTTGTGCCAGAGCTCTTTATGCTGTAAATTTCAAAAATGTTTAGAAAGTTGAAAAAGCTTGCTTTTATTTACCAGAACAAAATATTATAAATATATAAATAAAAAGATTTATGTTAAAAACAAAAATGTTAAATTTATTTCGTTTAAGCCTAATTCCCTTTTGAAAATAATCAGTGGAAGTGGTAATATAAGGCGAGAACAAGTAGGCTATTTAGTGGGCCCTTTATTCCATGTAATTGCTGTTTTCAATCTTAAATACGGCACTGTATCCTTGTTACGATAACCTTTCATTGCAAGTGTTTTGAATAGCCACTTTATGCCTCATTATCTGACCCGACCCGTCTTGTCTCAATAATTTCCCATATAACTCGCAGCTCAGTAATTTAGGAAGTAATTAGGGATATCCCAGAGAGCTCCTGCCTTCCGATCTTAGCTATGCAATTTCGCTTAAATCAGTGGCGAATCTGAGGGCGGGGCCTGACCCCCTCAACTTTTGTAAGTTAAAAATATGTTATACTTGAAAATTGAAAAAATTTAACTTATTATTACTCTTTTTTAGCATAATTTTTAAGGGAAATAAGGAAAGGTGACATTAAGACTGGTAAAACTTCCTAGACTGAATGAATTCGACAAAGAAAAGAACTTTAATTACAAAAGTTGTGTAATATTTCCCAAGTTTTCAAATTTAGTATGTTAAATAATTATATTTTAAATAGTATTTTTGCTTCTGATTTTAGAAATGCCTAGTCATACTATATTTATTTATAGTTGTTATCAAAGGAAATTAATAATAATCTGCCATAAGACAATGCATAAGAAAAGAAACTACTATCTTTTACTACGTTGTTCTCCACCTCCTTTGACCCCGACAATCATCTTTAATCAGGTTTTTTTAACTCATTGATCCTTATATTGACAGTTGCCATTTTAGTTTAGGACGCCCTCTTTTTTTTTACCCTATTAGTTGCCATTCTAGGACCTGCTTTGGTAATATTTCATCGTTCATCCGTTGTAAATGGCCGGACCATTTCAGTTGTCTTTTAGTGATATCATCCGTTATGCTTTCCTCTATTCCCATTATCTCTTTTATGTTCTCATGTCTTATATGATCTGTTCTAAATATTCTTATTGATCTTCTTATTGTATCCATTTTGACACTTTCCATTTTTGTTTTGTATTTTGCTGTTACACGACAAGTCGCTATTCCATACAAAAGCATGCATTTTACAATTTTTTTTCTATATGTTAAATTTCACATTCTTTTTTATCTCTCTGCTTCATAAAATACTGTTAAGACATCCAATAAACTTTTTTGCTCTTACTCTTCTTTTTCCCAGTTCTTTACAGCCTGTTCTTGTTTTATCAAATGTGATACCCAAGATTCGTGATACCCAAGATTCGTCTAGTTCCTCACTGACTCAATTCCTTTCCAATACATAAGTACTGTGTCTTGTCTATGTTTACTGCTATCCCCTATTTTTGGTATATTTTCGTTAATTTTTTCATCATATAATCCATGTCTTCTTTATCATTAGCTACAATCGCTTGGTAGTCAGCAAACTGTAGTGTGTATATTGTAAATCGATCGTTAAGTTGTATTCCCATGCCGTTTACTTTACGTTTTCAGTTTTTTAGAGCTACTGCGATCCCTGTATTAAGCCTTTCGTTACCAGGAATTATTTTGAAAGTCAACTTCCAATTTTAATTTTAGATTGTGACCCTTTGTATAGTTCTTTTATTGCTTTTATGTATGAATGATTGATATTAGTTTTCTCTAACACTGATATATTTCTGATAAGCACTGTATGAAAGTTTGAAAAGAGAATGTACAACTTCTGTTGTCATGTCAATATGCAAAAAAATAGTTAGTTCCGACTTTGAAAATATACCATTGAAGAAAAAAGCAGGGTATAAGATGTCGATGGACAAATGCACTTTATATTTGAGAAGTATTTATGACAGCATAGGCATATTATATTTACAATTTTATAATTATCAAAAGAAAATATTTTTTCAATAAACTAAAATGATTTTACAATTTTAATTTTCTCAAAAGAATATTTTTAATTTTTCGGTCAAACGAGCGAAATTTTACAAATCAAATGGCCATGCCATAGTTTGGTTAAAAATATAATTTTTATAAAATTTTATATAACGGTGCCGTGACACAATATTTAAATTAAAGGGGTGGTTATTAATAAATTTGCATTGCAATTGATATGTATTTTATTTTTACGAAAAATGAATTTTTATAATCAAAACCAGGCAAACAATTTTAGGAATAGTTATTTAAATATTTTACATACGACCAACTAATGATACTGTTGTAACGAGCCTCTCAACATAATTATTTTTAAAAATCAAATAATTTTAAAATTCTAAAAAAAAGGCAGAACTTAAAATTTTAAACACTTTAATTTTTTTAATTATTATTAAAATTTTACAAAATTCTTTCTTATTTTAGTAAAAATTGTCTATTGTTATTATTAATAGTTATTATTGTACCAAAGTCATAATGCAAAGGACTGACCCATATTCGTTTATATTAAGACCCTTCAACTTCGTGCCTTTTATGACAGACAGGGGTCTGTGAAATATAAAATGATCTGTAAATTCCAGGTTAAGCAGCACTATTAATCAAAAAATTACGTACCCCCGTCAAAGTTTTCCTTAGGTCTGCGGAATATTTCTATTAAAATTTTAAAAGTCTGATATTTTTGAAAGGAGTAAATTTTGAAACCCTTATTATCATCATAAATGGGTATGTCGAAGAATCAAAAAACAAAAACAACATTATATTTTTTTTACGTACATCAATAAAAATGTTAAAAACGAATATTTATCAATTATCTGATTTTTGGTTTTTTTGAAAAAAAATAAAAACACATCTTCATTTTCTGATATTTTGATGAACCTCTTTTTATAGTCTATTGAATAAGATATAACAAGTAGAAAGTTAAAAAAACCCTATTCAAAAACCATAATTTTATCAAATATAGAGCGATTTAAAAAATTCTGTCTGCATATGCTTTAAGATTTTTTTTCCAACGGCATTTTACCAGTCCGCCCCCGCCTCTCCCTCATTTCTCCCCGCCATCCTTATTAGTAATATTTATAGCTATAATTTTCCTAAATATAAAGCCATTTCAAAAGTTCTATCTGCACACGCTTGAAGACTATTTTCCAACATCATTTTACTAGTTCCCCGTCCCTCTCTTCTCCCCTCCTTTCTTATTAGTAATAGTTGTAGCTATACCTTTCACAAATATAGAGCGATTTCAAAAATTATTTTTGCACATGCTTTAAGACTTTTTTCCAACCTAATTTTACTAGTTTCCCCCTTTCTCTCCCTCTCTTCTCCCTACCCTCCTTATTAGTAATTGCTGTAGCTATACCTTTCACAAATTTAGAGCGATTTCAAAAATTCTTTCGGTACACCCTTTAAGATTGGGTGTTTTTTTTATTTAATTTTTTTTTATTTATAACATTTCGAATAATGTACTACAGGTGGGGTTAATCCATCTAAAAAAAACCCTGTATATTAAAAATGAAAAACTACAAAAATTACCAAGATAATTTTTCAAAAAAATCGAAGCTTAGCAGTAAGCTGCAATCAATCTTAATCATATTATCTAGTGTAGATCATTCTTATTTTTTTATAATTTGTAAAACCCAAGATACTATTGTTTAAAAAATTTTATTCAAACAAAAACACAAATTATACTAAATTAAAAACCACGTTTTATTGGATGTGGTTCTCAAATTATGATATTTTAAAATATTTGAACCCCTCTTCTACCTCCTTGCAACACCTTACCGAAACTAATGACTTTATCCAAGATTACCTCAAAATTTTTTGTGCCGAATTTGGTTAAAATTGGTTAAGTCATTTTTGAGTGTTATACACAAAGACTGACAAATACCATCACAAAATAATTAGATGGTTAGCTCTGTTTTAAACAAAATAACTTATTTTTGGGTAAAAATAAAATAAGCTTTTTTTTGACGATCAAATAGTCATACTCCTCAGTGAAAAATTTAATGTATTGCAAAGTGTTCTTCTTTATTCTTTTCAAATTAGTCCTTATACGAACCTAATACACGTTCTTAACATTTAAAAACCAAATAGCATAAAATGAGCAGTTTTGGTGAAAAAAAATATAAAAAAATCTTTAGAGAAATGTGTTTATATTTTTCAGCTTGATGAAAAAGCATCATGTTTTGCCAAAATAATTTGCAAACATTCCCGACATTCTATTGAAAGGGGATTGTTAATTAAAAGCAAAATGATTAAAAAATTAATTTTTTTCCATGGTAATGAAACTGAGGTTCATTTTGTTTAAACGACAAATAGACACTATAGCAGAAACGCACTTTTGAGAGGCACAATCTTAACTTTACTCGGTAAATAAAAATAATAACAAAAATATTTTATGTAAAAAAAGCCAAGTACGCGTAAGTGATATTCCTTAAAAAGAATTGAGATAAAAGTAAAGCCAAGTTCTTAATACAAATTTCAAAATGTGAGGTTCTTACTAGTTTGGAAATGTTTTTTAAACTTTGCTGTTACAGCCAAACTTTTTTATGTTTAGTTTAGCACTGTGCCTAAGAGTCATTTACAGCCGTAATAGCCAAGTTTAGAAAAACATTTCCAAACTAGTAAGAACCTTTCATTTTGAAATTTGTAGAATTTGAGAACTTGGCTTTAATTTTATCTCAATTCTTTTTAAGGAATGGTATTTTCGCGTACTTGACTTTTTTTACATGAAATGTTTTTGTTATGATATCACTTCTTTTTTAAAAGAATTAGATAATAAAGAATTTTTAAATAAAACTTTTGCAATGCCTTACTTAGAATTTTGAGGTTTTTTAAATTTTTTCCAAAGGTTTTTTCAAAGTTCCTATCAGCCTTCCAAAGCTCAGCTCTCTAGCGTTTCTGAAAGTGGACAATGTTACTTTTACATAACTTTACATGTATAAGGGAGGGAAGTAAATTAAAATTTTCATGTTTTTAAAATTTTTCCTATAGTTTGCTCAGCTCTCTAGCGTTTCTTGAAGTGGGTAATGTTATTTTTCATAACTTAACTCTACATTTATAGGGGAGAAGAGTAAATGAAAATTTTGGGGTTTTTAAATTTTTTGTCATAGTTTTATCATAGTTTCTATTAGCCTTCCAAAGCTCAGCTCTCTAGCGTTTTTTTTGAAGTTGGCCCTGTTACTTTTACATAACTTTACATTTATAGGGGAGGTAAGTAAATTAGAATTTTGGTGTTTTTAATTTTTTCTATAGCTTTATCATAGTTACTATCGGCCTTCCAAAGCTCAGCTTTTACATAACTTTACATTTACAGGAGAGGAAAGTAAATTAGAATTTTGTAGTGTTTTAATTTTTTCCTATAGTTTTATCATAGTTTCTATCTGTCTGCCAAAGCTCAGCACTCTAGCATTTCTGTAAGTGGGCAAAGTTACTTTTATATAACTTTACATATATAGGGGAGGGGAGTAAATTAGAATTTTGGAGTTTTTTGATTTTTTCCAAGGGTTTGGTCATAATTTCTATCAGTCTCCCAAATTTCAGCTATGTAGCATGTCTGGAAGTACAGTAGAATTTTGATGATCTATACATGAGTGAGTCAGTGAGTGAGTGGCAATTTCGACGTTTTTTGAAATTTCGTAACTACTTTACTACTTTATGGAAGTCCATGAAACTTGGAGTGGTTGTTAACTCTAGAAAGATCTACGACTGTGCAAAGCTTGAGATTCGTAGCTCATTCAGAAGTACAGTTTTAGATAGGTCAAACATGGGCTGAAATGTTTCAAGAAAAGATGATACCGCAGCGCGAACTTGGCGAGGCACTGCCGTGCCCTCAGATTCTTATTTCACGTTGCGCCACACTAAATGTAACGAACTTTTAGTTTTAGTTGATATTTTGCGAGTTTTTTTTTGGAGCTCTGCAAAACTGCAGCACTTATAAATTAAATTTCCTGCAAGTAAACATATTATGTTAGAATTTTAACATTGTCATCATATTTTTTTTTATAAAAAAGGCGATTACAGTTTATTTTTAATATGGCAGCCGCGACTGGTTGCTTGATAAAGTAGCAAGGGTAATCCCAGGGAATCTCTTTTTAATTATTTTCTCTGAGACCGTAATTTATTTTTGAAACAAGATTAAATAACTGCCTGCCTTTTGGGAAATGAAACAAAGTAGGTAAAACAAGTCTTTAATCAACTGTCAAAGTTAAATAAAGGGTTCAATTTATTTGAAAAAAATTATATTTATTTATTTTGTTTGCGGTTTGAGCAAAACACATATATTTTTTTCCTTGAGTTCTTTAAATAATTATCAAAAAGTACATATTTTGTACATCAATCTGCATCTCAATGTTTTTTTGATATGTTTAAGGCTAACTCTTTTGATGTATAAATTGTCAATTGTCAAAAAATGTAAAAAAATTTTAAACGTCAAAAAACTTCAAAAATAATAAAAAAAGTGTCAAAAAATCTAACAGATTTTAAAAAATTTCAAAATTAAAAAACGTAAAAAATTACAATTTTTTTTTTTAATTTAAAAGTTTTAAAAAAATCAAGAATGTCAGAAAACTTCAAAAGTGTTTTTTAAAAAAATCAAAGTGTCCAAAAAATCTAAAACATATTTTATTTTATTTGGTTTTATTTTATAAACGTGAAATTTAGTACCCGTGAATTTAAAAATCAAACAAGTTTCATGGCTAATCGGGTAAAAAGATGTTTTTGTTTCTATCATCTTTTACCGTGGTAGCTTGAAAGCTTAACCTCACGGGGGTCCAAGATCTAATGGACACCTAATAAGTGTTGACAGTTAACTGTTTCGTTCTTATAGAACTCCTCAGAACACTGCTTGGTCAATGTGACACTCTTGCGAAGTTAATTAGACGGTTTTGTCTCTAATCCTATGTAAATAGTGAGAAAACTCTCGCAAGAAGTGCCATCTGCCAAGATACGGGAGAAACCAGAACAAAAGCAAGCGAAAATAAACGATCGATCGATTACAAATAAAATGAAACAAACTTATCGGTGACCTACGACAGCTCTTCTGCCTTTCAGGCCAGAGCAACGCTGATTGCGTTTTATTTTATTTCAATGCTGCAAAAACAATCCGTTATTTTGAAAATGTTAAATATACTACAACAAAAATAGATACTTTCTTTCTTAATAAAGGAAAAAGCGGTTATAGTGCTTCTTTTACAATGTTATTTCTGCATTTAAGTGGCTTTAGAACCCCGAACTTGTTAACTTTCTATCTCCCTTAACTATCCATGTTCCAGCAAGTTTATAAGGAATCCCTGTTTCTTCTAAATAGCCTATAAAATAACGAGGCCTTTAACTTTTAAAGGAGCTCAAAAATGTAGAAACTGAGTTAGCTTGTGTATTTTGTGAAATACAACGAGTAGGAGAAATAATAATGATTTTGAAAAAGTTTATTTATTTTATCTAAACGATTCCGGATAAAAGAAGAATAAATAAAAAAACATAAGTAAAATAAATGTAAATTTTATTATTTCCTTGATGCTAAAATGATCAATGATTTTTATCGCCAAGTTAGACGACGAACTACACGGTAAAAAATTTTATCTACAATGAAAACACGTTCTTTTCTTGAATAAATTGTTTTACCTTAAAACAATTTGTTTTAAATTAAAATATTTGTTTTTAGTTCAATGCAGCGTTTAATCTTGAAATTAGACTTTATTACAAGCTTTTATTTAGCTTCAGATGTTCTGTCTAAGTAACTATCTATCAAATCTTGTGAAGCGTTTTTGACACACTTCCCATTATCCGATTTGGATGAAATTTGGTACACACATAGTGGGCCCATGACTATACAACATTAAGAAAAAATGTCCTCCCACCCCTACCCCGAACCGAACCGAACCACCCCCTTCCATAAAAAATGCGTTTTTGACACACTTCACTTCAAATGACTTTTATAAAATTTGGTATATGCATAAAGGTCCGATGGCAATACAGCCCAAACAAAAAATATATTTCTACCTCTACCCCACCACCCTCTCCTTCCCCCAATAGAAAAATGAGTTTTCAAACAACTCAAGATCAGCGATTTCATTATAATCTAGAATAAACTCTTCTGTTCTGTTATTGAACAAATACTTTCATTTAATAGAGTAGATAGCTGAGACTAAAAAGTTGAAAATAAATTGGTAAAAAATTTTTTTAAGTCACAAGCTTTTATAAAATGCACTAAAAATTAAAAAATAATTTTCTAACATTCTAATATTATCATAATAATAAAAGCGATGGCCGCAAATCAAAGCATAAGTTAATCTAAATTTGTGATCTAAACACTTAAAGAATATTCAACATAGCAGGTCATCAAAGATATGTTTGATGTGCCGCAATGTTATGCCATTGCTTGGGTCGGGTTGGGCGGGTTTGGTACCTCTGCATTTTTCTGCTAGATTGATTCTTGCAAATAGTGATATTTAATTGATACGGATATCCTATCGTGCTAACATCGTCAAAATTTCCATCAGTGGGCCATCGCTTTTATTATTATGATAATATTAGAATGTTAGAAAATTATTTTTTAATTTTTAGTGCATTTTATAAAAGCTTGTGACTTAAAAATTTTTTTTACCAATTTATTTTTCTTCTTTAATTGTTTTGTTTTAGTATATTCCGTTTGGTAACAAAGTAAATTGTCTTCATATAAGTAATATTTTGCTTCCTTGCTATATCAAGACAATATTATCTTGGTTAATAGGAAAGTTATTTTACTTCAAAGCAATTTGCTTTAATGCAAGACAATTTTTTTACCGTGTAGACTAAATAACACCAGTTCTTAACTTTTAGAAAGCACTTTTTTTATAATTTTTGAGGATGAATTAGGAACAAATTTTGAAAGATATTTTTACAAGGAATGTTCTAAGGAAATTGTCAAAAGACCAAACAAAAAATAGTGACGTCATATCTTTGCCCCTAAACCATTATATAGTTGGTCTTTTTCAGTAAACGTCTTCATTTCATAACTCCTTTTATGGTTAAGCTCATACCCACAACAACAAAAAAATTATAGTAAAAAAAAATAAAAAAATTATTCAATAAAACAGCTAGTTAAACTGAAATATTTTATGATTATTAGTAGGGTTTTCTAGTCTGTCTAGTTGAAGGCCTTTGCCTTCCTCGTGGGCCAGAACGTCTTCAACCACTCCTTTTACAAGCATAAAAGCGTCGCATTTTGTGGTTTTTATTGTGACCTAGTTTGAACAGAAACCCAGTATTTGGTTTAATAGTAATTACCTTAAAGACCTACTCAGTTTTAACAAGATTCTATTTACAGTCTATGGAAAATTAAACATTATAGATTTTTAAAACTCTGAGATATTCATTCAGGTATCCCCGTTTCTTAAGAAAAAAATATTAAACCTATTATTTTATATATATATATTTATCGGTTTCACAACGTTCTACGTCTTCCGATACCCCATCTCCACTCGTTTCTGTTTGCCCATAATTCATCATCTAGGCCTCTTATTCTTATTTCACTATCTATTCCTTCTCTCCAGCTTCTCCTTGGTCTTCCTCGTTTTCTTCGGCCAGTTGGTTTCCATTGTAATATTTGTTTAGGTAGTCTTCCATCATCCATTCTTTGTACATGTCCGTACCACACCAGTTGTTTTGTTCTTATATCATCCACTAGAGTACGTTCACCCACTGTCATAATTTCTCTTATTCTTTGATTGGTAACTCTTTCTCTTTTTGATTTCCCTGCTGCTCTTCTCCAATAGTCCATCTCCGTAGCGGAAAGCATTTTTTCTGTTCTATCTTTGATTGGCCATACTTCTGAGCCGTATGTAATAATACTTTTTACAATGGTGTTATATATTAGCTTTTTGTTATGTTTTGATATACTTTGGTCCCAAATTATTCCATTTAATAAAGTTATTGCTTTTCTTCCTTGTACGTTTCTATCTTTTATAGCTTTGTCTAGTGTTCCGTCAGCTGTAATTTTTAGACCCAAGTATTTATACTCATCACAGGACTGAATTCGCTGCCCAGTATTTAAGATTAGATCCTGTTTCGTTCCACCAATACACATATACTCTGTCTTATTGATATTAACCTCTAGTCCCCACTTATTGTACTCTTCTATTAGTTTTCGTGTCATATATTCGAGGTCGTCATAATCCTGAGCCACCACTATCTGATCATCGGCGAAACATAAAGTATACAAGGTGGTTTCATTCAACGGAATTCCCATGTTTTGGCATTTTCTCTTCCATACTTTAAGGACCTGTTCCAAATATATCTTGAAGAGCGTAGGCGAGATACAGCAACCTTGTTTAAGACCTTTAGTTACCTATTATTTTTACTAGTCTATTAACTTCATTTTCAATACATACTCTTGCTTAATTATTTTGTTAAAAATATAGAAAATTTTAGTTGAGTTTTAAAAGAGAAAAGTCATAGCACCAAAAGTTTAAAACGCCCATTTGTTTTTTTTTTACCCAACTGCAGCACGGCGAAAGGAAGGGTAATGTTTTTCGATTTTTGTATGTATGTAAATATGTGTGTCACGCTAGAGGCTAAACGGCTGAACCGATTTTGACAAAAAAGGTGTCGTTGAATTGCTACTGATCTCGAAGGTACTATAGGCTATTTTTTTAAACAGCAATCAACATAGCGGTCTTTAGACGCCATTTTGTCACATGATGTAGGCTTTAAGGCATACAAATTATCTAAATTTTAGGCGATTTTATTGAAATTCCTTTGATTACAGATGTCCTCTAATTTGCTGTAGTTACTTTGTAGTCCTCCCTGCGCCCACCCATTTCCCCTCCTGTCATTCCCCTACCCAATTCAAAAACCATATTCGCATAATTTTATTAAATATAGAGCGATTTCAAAAATTCTTTCTGCATACGCTTTTAGATTTTTTTTCCAACATTTTACTAGTCTCCCCCCCCCCCCCGCCCTCTCTCTCACTCCTCCCCCCAATCCTTATTAGTAATGGTTCTAGCTCTAACTTTCACAAATATAAAGCAATTTCAAAAGTTCTTTCTGCACACGCTTAAAGATTTTTTTGCAACATCATTTGCAGTTAGTTTCCCCCTTCCTCTCATCTCCCCTTCCTCCTTATTAGTAATAGTTGTAGCTATACCTTTCACAAATATAGAGCGATTTCAAAAATTCTTTCTGCACAAGACTTTTTTCCAACATCATTTTACTAGTTTCCCCCTTCCTCTCCCTCTTTTCTCCTGAACCGAACCGAACCCTCCTTATTAGTAATAGTTGTACCTATATCTTCCACAAACTTAGAGCGATTTCAAAAATTCTTTCGTTAAGATTTTTTTCGACACCATTTTACTAGTTCCCTTCTCCTTCTCTCCTCCCCCACCCTCACTTAATGGAAGGTAACACTGTTTGCCTCCGTAGAAAATCTACACGTGTTTTTTGGGTAAAGCTAAATGAATTGTAGTAGTAGTAGTAGTAGTAGTAAATATGCTTTATTGTTCAAAGATGTACATATCCTTATTAACAAAGCTTTCAATTCTTAATACTATTTAATAAATGCATAGTGCATTTTCTAAGGCTAAATAAGAATTAAACCTAAAAGTTGAAAATAAAAAAAAAGTTAAATAAAAAAACACCTAACTGCTAAATTTACTTGTAACTACTAGTCGCAGTTGGGTACAAAATTACCCAATAATGTGATTTATGAAAATACAAAACTGTATCATTTCGTAAGTGCGCTTTGGGCATCAAAACTAGCATGAAGCATGTCGTATATTATAGGTATACCTATCAATTTTGTACTCAACTGAGACTAGTACTTACACGTTAATTTAGCAGTTGGGTGTTTTTTTTATAAAAATTTTTTTTAAGTAATAATATACATAAAACCCAAATCACTACTTTGCTTCAAAGACTCACTATACTATACCCCACTCTTTTCTATTTATTAAAAAACATGGAAGCGCTTAGCCTTTCTTTTAGATTCTTTAAATTATTCTGGACATTAAAAAAGAGAAAGAATCTTCGTAATTTATCAAAGGAAACTGCTTACAAAGAAATTCCTTAAATAACAAAAAATTTCAAACAACCTGTTTATATCACGACAAAGCAAAGGCAGTGTCTTTTAAAAATACTTAATAATAAAAATCTTTTTATTAAAAGTGTATCTTTTCATCAAGTAAATTTAAAACAAGAGTTTTATTAAAGTTTTGTGTCATTTTAAGGTTTTTGGCCTGCTTTAAATTTTAATAGAATCTACTTGTATCATAATTATGGGACTTTGGATTTGCAAAAATAACTTAAAACAATGAATTTTTAACTGTACCAAGCCACATTCTTGAAAAAGTTTTTAGCTCATAAAACTTTTAATTGTCCCTACAATTTACGTTGATTCCTTAATTAAATTCCGCTGATTGACGCTCACGTGTCTGATGGCGGTTAAAAACGCAATCACCGTTGATCTGGCCTAAAAGGCAGAAGAACTGTCTTATATAGCAGTATATTTTCGACTGCTTTTGTTCTAAATTCTCTCGTATCTCGGTAGATGGCGCTTCTTGCGAGAGTTTTCTCACTATTTACATAGGATTAGAGACAAAACCGTCTAATTAACTTCGCAAGGGTGTCACATTGACCAATCAGTGTTCTGAGGAGTCCCATAAGGACAAAACAGTTAACTGTCAACACTTATTAGGTGTCCATTAGATCTTAGACCTCCGTAAGGTTAAGCTTTCAAGCTACTTACGGAAAAATATGAGAGAAACAAAAAAGTCCTTTTTACCCGATTTCCAAATATCAGTAGACGTGCAGCTGAACCAACTTTTCAAAAGTCTTTTAATCAAGAGTTTTGTCGTCTTCCAACTAATTTTCTGCCTTATATCTTTCCCTCAATTATCAGCCTAAACAGCTCATATTTCTCACCTCAATGCTCATGCTCAATGTTTACAAAGAATTTAGAATCATGTTTACACCCCAGATAATAATTTAACTATGTAGCTCTAGACACGAATAATAAAAATAATAAAAAATAACGAAAAAAAAGTTCTGTTTTCACCCTGGATTGAACAGGGGACTTTTAGATTTCCAGTCTAAGGCTCTCCCAATTGAACTATTTCGACTCATGATTATCAGTTCCTATCAAACTTTGGCTTAATTATTATTAAACAGGGTACAAGTAGGTATTAGTCTATGGACAAATCAAGTTTCGTGTGCAAGTCGTGCCAACTTTCTGCCAATAAGCTAACTTTGTTAAGGGCATCCCATATATCAGGTTTTGACTTGTTGTCATTCTGGTAAATGCGTTTTTTTGAAAGGTATGGCGGATTCAAAATGGCGAAAGGCGTATCTTTAAAAAAATTGTAACTTTTTTATTTCTTATCCGATTTTCATATAATATAAAGTTTAAAATACTTGCTTTGTAATGTTTTTAAAAATGTATTGGTCAGAAAATATTTATTTTTTTGTATTTGTCAAAAAAATGAAAAAAAAAGGTAATTTTTTTTAGTTTTTTTTTACATTTATTTGTAAAACTATTAGAGCTAGAAAAAAAAAGTTTATATAAAAAAATAGCTCTTTTGATACTTTATTTAAATCTTCTTTAAATGTTTTAAATCCTTTAATTAGTTTTTAAGTTATTTCCAAATAACTGGAAAAAAATAGGGGTCTTTTGGGTATATTTAAAAATTATGCTTTTAATAAAAACCATAAGAACTTTTTGAAAGTAACTTAAATTTGTTTAACATACCTAGCAGACTAGGTTTTGACTTATTTTCATTGTGATAATCGCGCTTTTTTTTAAATATGGCGGATTCAGTATGGCGGAAAAGCATATTTAAAAACAAATTGTATCTTTTTTATTTTTTATCCGATTTTAATACACCAAAGATTAAATTACTTGATTTGAAATGTATTTAAAAAATACTTTTAAAAAAATGTATTTTTTTTAATATTCGAAAAAAAAATCGGGTGTAATAAGTGACAAAAATGAATTTATTTATTTAATTTTTTAACTGACCCCCATATACGGACGTCGCTGAAGGGTTTGTCATTAATTAAACCCTAGTGACTTATACATTGTTAAAACGAAAATTTTATTTCCTACAATAAAGTTTAAAACACATTTTTGTCAATTAAGCTTAGTTTTTGAGAAAATTGGAAAAAACTTGTAACAGAATTAATTTTTTTGGTGATTTGTAAAAATTGATTTAAGTTGCACAGACCTGTGAAGTTTTAATCTAGAGATAAATATTACACTATTATACACGTTAAAAAGGAAATTTTATTGTCTACAATCGACTATAGGTCGCAATTTTTGATAAAGAGCTTGGTTTTTAAGATAATCGGGTAAAACCTATGTTCTTTCTTAAATTTTTTTATATTTTCTTAATAAACGAACGCCGCTGGAAAATTTGTCATTAGCCTGACCCCACTGACTAATACATTGTTGAAAAGGAAATTTTATTTTCTACAATAAATGGCAAAATATTTTTTTCCAAAAAGCTTAATTTTTGGGAAAATTGGATAAAACTTTTTAGTTTACTGAAATATTCGGGATATGAATGAATGAATGTATGAAAATATGAAACCAAATTAAAACAAAAAGTGTGCCAATTTTACTCCAAAGGAAACTCTGTTGCCCATGGGTCTAGTAAGCGAATTCAAATACAGAGTCGAAAAAAAACTAAATTAGTGTCCGCAGGAGAAAAATAAGGCCTGGAAAAAAATTACAAAGGCATTTAGTTATCAGTATTCAGAGCGTATTGTTCTAAGTAATGTTGAATTGATTCTTTATATAAGTATTGTAGTTAACCAGTAGTAACCCAGAGCCTTTATTTTTTTTTCTAATAATAAATATATGTGTAAGTATGTATTTGTAGAAGGTATATAAAGCAAAACACAGTTTTTATTATATATATTTTTTTATTATAAAAATGTTCATACATAATTTAATTTTTTCGGTTGCAACCAGTTCCCAGCCATATCATATAGTCCCTAGTTGATTTAACTGCAAAGGCGCATAAACCACAGAGGCCCTTACTGATGCAATATTTCTAGCATTGTTTTAAAAAAACCATAAATTAAACTAAAAAAAAATAAGCAAAAAAAAAACTAAAAAGGCACAAACTATACAAAAATCAATCAACTTCTCCTCCTTGTTCAAATTATTTTTATTATTTATCGGCGGTACCTTATCGGCCGATGCCTTATCGGCCGATGCCTTATCGGCCGGTGCCTTACCGGCAGGTGCCTTACCGGCCGGTGCCTTGTCGGCCGGGGCCTTATCGGCCGGTGCCTTACCGGCCGTTGCCTTACCGGCCGGTGCCTTATCGGCCGGTACCTTATCGGCCGGTGCCTTACCGGCCGGTGCCTTGTCGGCCGGGGCCTTATCGGCCGGTACCTTCTCGGCCGGTGTCTTATTAGCCGGTGCCGTATCGGCCGGTGCCTTATAGACCGTTACCTTATTGGCCGGTGCCTTCTCGGCCGGTGCTTTATCGGCCGGGGCCTTATCGGCCGGTATCTTATCGGCCGGTGCCTTATCGGCCGGTACCTTATCGGCCGGTGCCTTGTCGGCCGGGACCTTATCGGCCGGTGCCTTATCGGCCGGTGCCTTATCGGCCAGTACCTTATCGGCCGATGCCTTATCGGCCGGTGCCTTACCGGCCGGTGCCTTGTCGGCCGGGGCCTTATCGGCCGGTACTTTATCGGCCGGTGCCTTATCGGCCGGTACCTTATCGGCCAATGCCTTATCGGCCGGTGCCTTACCGGCCGGTGCCTTGTCGGCCGGAGCCTTATCGGCCGGTACCTTATCGGCCGGTGCCTTATCGGCCGGTGCCTTACCGGCCGGTGCCTTGTCGGCCGGGGCTTTATCGGCCGGTACTTTATCGGCCGGTGCCTTATTGGCCGGTGCCTTACCGGCCGTTGCCTTACCGGCCGGTGCCTTATCGGCCGGTACCTTATCGGCCGGTGCCTTACCGGCCGGTGCCTTGTCGGCCGGGGCCTTATCGGCCGGTTCCTTCTCGGCCGGTGTCTTATCAGCCGGTGCCGTATCGGCCGGTGCCTTATAGACCGGTACCTTATTGGCCGGTGCCTTATCGGCCGGTGCCTTATCGGCCGGTACCTTATCGGCCGATGCCTTATCGGCCGATGCCTTATCGGCCGGTGCCTTACCGGCCGTTGCCTTGTCGGCCGGGGCCTTATCGGCCGGTACCTTATCGGCTGGTGCCTTGTCGGCCGGTACCTTATCGGCCGATGCCTTATCGGCCGGTGTCTTACCGGCCGGCGCCTTGTCGGCCGGGGCCTTATCGGCCGGTACCTTATCGGCCGGTGCCTTACCGGCCGGTGCCTTGTCGGCCGGTGCCTTATCGGCCGGTGCCTTACCGGCCGGTGCCTTGTCGGCCGGGGCCTTATCGGCCGGTACTTTATCGGTCGGGGCCTTATCGGCCGGTGCCTTACCGGCTGTTGCCTTTCCGGCCGGTGCCTTATCGGCCGGTACCTTATAGGCCGGTGCCTTACCGGCCGGTGCCTTGTCGTCCGGGGCCTTATCTGCCGGTACCTTCTCGGCCGGTGTCTTATCAGCCGGTGCCGTATCGGCCGGTGCCTTATAGACCGGTACCTTATTGGCCGGTGTCTTATCGGCCGGTGCCTTATCGGCCGGTGCCTTATCGGCCGGGGCCTTATCGGCCGGTATCTTATCGGCCGGTGCCTTATCGGCCGGTACCTTATCGGCCGGTGCCTTGTCGGCCGGGACCTTATCGGCCGGTGCCTTATCGGCCGGTGCCTTATAGGCCGGTACCTTCGGCCGATGCCTTATCGGCCGGTGCCTTACCGGCCGGTGCCTTGTCGGCCGGGGCCTTATCGGCCGGTACTTTATCGGCCGGTGCCTTATCGGCCGGTACCTTATCGGCCGATGCCTTATCGGCCGGTGCCTTACCGGCCGGTGCCTTGTCGGCCGGAGCCTTATCGGCCGGTACCTTATCGGCCGGTGCCTTATCGGCCGGTGCCTTACAGGCCGGTGCCTTGTCGGCCGGGGCCTTATCGGCCGGTACTTTATCGGCCGGTGCCTTATCGGCCGGTGCCTTACCGGCCGTTGCCTTACCGGCCGGTGCCTTATCGGCCGGTACCTTATCGGCCGGTGCCTTACCGGCCGGTGCCTTGTCGGCCGGGGCCTTATCGGCCGGTTCCTTCTCGGCCGGTGTCTTATCAGCCGGTGCCGTATCGGCCGGTGCCTTATAGACCGGTACCTTATTGGCCGGTGCCTTATCGGCCGGTGCCTTATCGGCCGGTACCTTATCGGCCGATGCCTTATCGGCCGGTGCCTTACCGGCCGTTGCCTTATCGGCCGGTACCTTATCGGCTGGTGCCTTATCGGCCGGTACCTTATCGGCCGATGCCTTATCGGCCGGTGCCTTATCGGCCGGTGCCTTACCGGCCGGTGCCTTGTCGGCCGGGGCCTTATCGGCCGGTACTTTATCGGCCAGTGCCTTATCGGCCGGGGCCTTATCGGCCGGTATCTTATCGGCCGATGCCTTATCGGCCGGTGCCTTGTCGGCCGGGGCCTTATCGGCCGGTACCTTATCGGCCGGTACCTTATCGGCCGGTGCCTTATCGGCCGGTGCCTTACCGGCCGGTGCCTTGTCGGCCGGGGCCTTATCGGCCGGTACTTTATCGGCCAGTGCCTTATCGGCCGGTGCCTTACCGGCCGTTGACTTACCGGCCGGTGCCTTACCGGCCGGTGCCTTATCGGCCGGTGCCTTATCGGCCGGTGCCTTACCGGCCGGTGCCTTGTCGGCCGGGGCCTTATCGGCCGGTACCTTCTCGGCCGGTGTCTTATCAGCCGGTGCCGTATCGGCCGGTGCCTTATCGGCCGGTACCTTATCGGCCGGTGCCTTGTCGGCCGGGACCTTATCGGCCGGTACCTTATCGGCCGGTGCCTAATCGGCCGGTACCTTATTGGCCGATGCCTTATCGGCCGGTGCCTTACCGGCCGGTGCCTTGTCGGCCGGGGCCTTATCGGCCGGTACCTTATCGGCCGGTGCCTTATCGGCCGGTACCTTATCGGCCGATGCCTTATCCGCCGGTGCCTTACCGGCCGGTGCCTTGTCGGCCGGGGCCTTATCGGCCGGTACCTTATCGGCCGGTGCCTTATCGGCCGGTGCCTTACCGGCCGGTGCCTTGTCGGCCGGGGCCTTATCGGCCGGGGCCTTATCGGCCGGTATCTTATCGGCCGGTGCCTTATCGGCCGGGGCCTTATCGGCCGGTACCTTATCGGCTATTGCCTTATCGGCCGGTACCTTATCGGCCGATGCCTTATCGGCCGGTGCCTTGCCGGCCGGTGCCTTGTCGGCCGGGGCCTTATCGGCCGGTACCTTCTCGGCCGGTGTCTTATCAGCCGGTGCCGTATCGGCCGGTGCCTTATAGACCGGTGCCTTATTGGCCGGTACCTTGTCTGACGGTGCCTTATCGGCCGGTGCCTTACCGGCCGGTGCCTTGTCGGTCGGGGCCTTATCGGCCGGTACCTTATCGGCCGGTGCCTTATCGGCCTGTACCTTATCGGCCGATGCCTTATCGGCCGGTGCCTTACCGGCCGGTGTCTTGTCAACCGGGGCCTTATCGGCCGGTACCTTATCGGCCGGTGCCTTATCGGCCGGTGCCTTACCGGCCGGTGCCTTGTCGGCCGGGGCCTTGTCGGCCGGGGCCTTATCGGCCGGTGCCTTACCGGCCGTTGCCTTACCGGCCGGTGCCTTATCGGCCGGTACCTTATCGGCCGGTGCCTTACCGGCCGGTGCTTTGTCGGCCGGGGCCTTATCGGCCGGTACCTTATCGACCGGTGTCTTATTGGCCGGTGCCTTATCGGCCGGTGCCGTATCGGCCGGTACCTTATCGGCCGGTGTCTTATTGGCCGGTGCCTTATCGGCCGGTGCCGTATCGGCCGGTGCCTTATAGGCCGGTACCTTATCGGCCGGTGCTTTATCAGCCGGTAGTGATAAATTAATAAATTTAGTGATTTTTCAATTTTTTTTTTTTTTTTTACGGGTATGCGCACTCGCAAGGAGACTTTATCGCTCGAGAAGCGGCAAGTGCGCGGAAATGTTGGTGTGTGCTGGTTTTGAAACGGTTCAGGTTGTAACCTGCAGGTAAAACTGTCGCAGGGAGTTTATTCCACAGCGATGCTGTTCTCCAGAGATATGAATTTTGATATAATGAGGTTCTTGGTGCCTCTATTTTGACAATAAATTGATGGTTACCGTCTGTTTGACGTGTTCGCGTAGTAGGTGCTACTCCCGGGGGGATCATACGTGCCAACTCTTCAGAGCATTTTCCGTGATAATACCTGTAGAAGAGAGATAGATCGCCCACAGTTCTTCGATGTTCGAGACTATCCAAGCTACGGGTAAGTGCGGAGTCATTGATCAGCTTGATAGCTCGTTTTTGCACGGTGTTCAAAAGCATTAAGGTATGTTTGGGTGCCGCACTCCATATATGTGAGCAGTACTCCATAGTTGGTCGAATCTGGGCTTTGTAGAGTGTCAGCAGTTGGCTTGGTGTATACAGATGTCTTGTACGAAATAGCACCCCAAGCTTTTGGGACGCCCTTTTAGCTATATCTGCCACGTGACTGTGCCAAGACATGTTGGTCTCTGAAGTGACTCCTATGATGTTCAACTGGCTCTGCAATGCGACAGCACTTCCAGATAGCATGATGTTTGGCTCACCGGTGCTGGTCTTTTTTGAAAACAGGGCTGCTTGGGTTTTCTGCGCGTTGAACTGTACAAGGTTTTTGTTGCCCCAGTCCTCTATTATCTCCAAGTCGTTATTTATCTGTGATATTTCAGTTAGTCTAAGGTAATGGAATTCACGTGCGGAGAGACATGTGGGTGGTATGACTGAGGAGACTACATTGCCATCATCTGCAAAGCAATAAAGTGGATTTACTGTTTTATCTATGAGGTCATTTATTGATTTTATTTACGGGCGCCCCTAAATTGTTATAGATAAAACTACCATTGCCTTATTATACATCATTGAAAAGACAATTTTATTGTTTATAACAAAGTATGTATTTTATTTTTTGATATAGAGCTCGGTTTTTATGAAAATCGGGTAAAACCTGGTTTACACCAAATTAAAGAAAAATGTTCCTTCTAAAACTTTTATTTAAACGTTTTTTTTAAATTTTGCTATGGTGTTATTAAAAATGTAGGTTAAACTTTAGTAGCTATACTAAAAAAAAGTAAAAATTCAGTTATTTTATTTTTTCTAAAGAAACGAAGCAAAATTTTAAAAAATATAATAGAAAGTTATTTTATTGCGGGTGTTGACTGATTCATTTGCCATTTTTTGCAACCCTCTACGACTATTTTTAAGAAAGATACATCGTTTTAAAAAGTATCGTGCAAAAAAAAGTGGTGGGGGCCATATCTTTAAAAAAACGGATTTACCAGAATGACAACAAGTCAAAACCTGATCTATGGAGTGCCCTTAACAAACTTGGCTTATCGGCAAAAAGTTGGCACGACTTGCACACGAAACCCCCTTTTAGGCCGATTTGTTCATAGACTATATACTCAAACCTAGGTATAATAAGAGCGTTAATTTAGGCTTCCAGTTAGGGAACGTCCTTAAATTACGTAACGCAAAAATTCAGGATTTAGAACCCCCCCCTCCCCTCTCGTAACGCATTTTCAAGAAAAAACACATTAAAAAAACATTGAGTGTAACGCAAGGCCTTCTTTCTAGAGGTCTGAACAAGAAGCCAAAGCCAAACCAAAAATGAGTCATGAAGAAACATGTGCACACCCCAGATAATAATTTATCTATGTAGCTCTAGATACAAATAATAAAAATAATAAAAAATAAGGAATCTGGTTTTTCTTTCTTTTATTGTAAAATTCAAGTGGTCTGCGCATTTGGTCAAGTATAGCTTCATTGGTTATTCCTTGTACCCACGATATCTTCAGCATGTGTTCATACAAGTACATCTCAAACGCCTTAAGTCTCTTCTCTGTAATTGGGTTGAGAGTCCATCTTTCACTTCTGTACAACAAAATGGATAACACATAGCATCTGACCATCCGCATTCGGAGGTCCAGGTTGATGTCACGGGAGGTTAAAAATGGGTTCATGTTTATGAACGCCTTGTTCAATTGGAGACCTAATTTCTGTTTTGCGATCACATTCGTAATTGACATTTGTACCCAAATATTTGAACGTTTTAACTTGTTCTAAGATGCGTCCATTTACTGCTAAGTTGGCAATAGTATTTGTTTTTGCAAACACTAGTAATTTTATCTTTGTTGCGTTGATGTATAAACCATGTTCTTCGCTGTATTGAACTATACGGTCCATCATAAACTGAGGTCCTTTATATTATCTGTAAAAATGACGATATCGTCTGCATATCGGATGTTGTTTATTACTATTCCATTGACATTTATACCTTTAATATGTCATCCATAGCTTCTCTAGAAATATGTTCAAAATAAATATTATACAGCAATGGCGATAACATGCAGCCTTTTTTCATCATTGTAGCTTCAGATGTTTTGTTTTACTTTAATTCTAACTGCAGCTGTTCCTTGTCGTTACCGGTCTTAGTAAGAATTTTAATAAGTTTGTCATGTTTTACACAGTCGAAAGCTTTACGATAATCAATGAAACAAGTATACACATTAACATATTTATGTCTGCACAACTTTGAGTAAGCACATATAGTATATATTTAAGTAGTAAGGCTGGATAGAACTATCGAATCTTTTAATTAGTGTCTATTGTAGCGTTTTCTTTTGTATTTTTTATGGAATCACATATGTTCTTGAAAATATATTCTTCTTCATACAGCACTGATTAAAATATTATTTTCTAGGTGTTTTTCATAGTTAAGGTTAATCAATTTCATGCAGTTAATTTTAATTGATTCTCTCTTTCTATGAGGGGAAACAATAGAGTATAATTAACATTTTGTAGCATAGCTGAAAATATTTTGCTAACGAAAATTCTTACTCTTTTGCCATTATCGTAGGATTAGTAAATTCTTGCAATTAAATTTATTCGTAACTAACTCTAAAATTAAACCAGAGAATTGTACAAAGTACACACTATTTGGCTGCAATAAAAACAACTTCAATTATTCCTGTGGCTTTGAATTGCGGTTTAGTACTTGAGGCAAAACAGACTCGGTAGCAAACCCCCGCTTAAATACAGTTTTATAGCCTTTAGCCTTTGAACAGTGTCGTAACTAGGAGTTGGACACCAAGCTAATGTTTTTACAGTTTATGTCTGCACTGTTGGATTTTGCCAAATATTATTACAAAGACTTAAATTTATATTGAAAATATTGACTAAACAAAGTTTCTTTTATTTTTAAGATATTTTATGATAAAAGATACCATATATTTCTTATGCAAAACTTTAGCTTTTGACCACTGAATCCTGTGATCATTTGTCCATGCATGATCCGCTAAACCGGATTTTTCAATATGTTGTAATTGGGTTCTTTTTAGATGTTCATTTACTCTAACCTGAAGAGGGCGTTTCGTTTCACCAACATATGATTTTCCGCACTCACATGGGATTTGGTAAATACATTCCTTATTATTTAAGAGATTTTTTAGTTTTGTTTTAGTTACAAAACTCCTTATCGTATTTCTCGATAAAAATACTGGTATTATATTATAGTGCTTGGCTATTCGTTTTATGTTTTCTAAAATCCCTTGCACATATCGGATGCTAATAACACCCAACGGATTATTACTTTGAGAATTTGCTACATTTCGTTTGTTTTTAGTTTTAGGGATCGTTGAGTTTACCAATTTCTCGGAAAAACCATTCTGTTGTAAGTCCTTTTTAATGTTGTTAATTTCTGTGGTTAATTTTTTCATTATTACTACAAATATTTACGGCTCTTAAATACAAACTTCTTATAACTACTTGTTTTGTAGCAATAGAATTATTAGACTTGAAATTTAGGTACTATCCCGTATGTGTAGGTTTCCTATATACAGTGGTTTGAATGTTTCTGTCTAATCGTTTGACAAGAACATCCAAAAAAGGTAAGGCCGAATCTTTTTCAATGTCCATGGTGCATTTGATTGTTGGTCGAATACCGTTCAGATGATGTAGAAAATTCTATAGTTCGTCATCATTTTCCGGTAATATAATAAATGTTTCATCCATGTTTCGTAACCATAGTTTTGGTTTGACTCTTGCTGGGTTGATCGCATGGTCCTCGAACGACTACATGTAAATGTTTGCTACCACTGGCGAAAGAGACGAACCCATTGGAAGTCCATCATTTTGCGCGTAAAACTTATTTTTCACTTCAAAGTAAGAGTTGGGGAGACAGGGCTCCAACAGATCCACCGATAGCGTTGTTCTCTCGTGAAGTGTATCATCAATTTCTAATTTGTTTTTAATGACTCCTTTATTGGCACGTTAGTGTACAGAATTTCTACATCACAACTTTGAGTTTTTGACAAAAGATTCGGACTTACCCTGTAGTGGCTGAATTATGTCCAACAAAAACCTCGACAAAGTGCTGGTCGGTCAGTCCTTGGAGCTGGTAATTGGTCGCAGTGGTATATTCTTCTTATGGATCTTTGGTAGTCCATAAAAATGTCGTGCCTTACCTCTTAGAGTCAGGCGGGATCTAACAGCGTCCGAGATATTTTCAGCATACTTCTACAACGTGTAGATGCGTCCTTTTATGGTGGTGGTTGGATCTTTGGGTAGATAAATAAAGACAATGGAAGTCCGATTTTTTTTTCTACTCAATTATTGTCTACGAGTTCAAACAAAAACCAAAGACAATAATGCTGAACTTGACACAAAAAAATCTGAAATAAACATAGAATGGCCCAGACTAACATAAACAGAAGGAATAGATATATGGAAAAGCTCCTTCTCCGTATAAATATCAGTTCTATATGGGTACAAGAATCAAATAATGCCCTGAGCGCTCATGACTTTAGTCACGATGCTAAATGGTTTGAACCAGGGAATATAGTACAGCTCTCGAAAACAAATATTGACTTTAGATGGCTACAAATCGCTTAAGCCATTTTAGTTCGCTTTATTTACGGGTATTAAATATTTGATTTATGCTTCTGCCTTCTAACCCCAAAGCACAGTGTTGGCAAATTTGCGGAAAAAAAACTCGCACGATTTGTTTGCCTTTCGTTGAGCGCTTTCGCAAAAAAAAGGGAAAAACACACACAAACATGATGCTCTGTTTATAAAAGTTACCGGGGCGACCAAAAAGAAATTTGAAAGCTTTGGTATAAAACAAGACATAGAACTTGATTGTGGAAATAATGGATATTTTTGAATATTCGTTTTTTTTTAATATATTAAAGAAAATTTGAATCATAACAAAAACATTTCATGTAAAAAAAGGGCAAGTACGCGAAAATGGCATTCCGTAAAAAAAATTGACATAAAAGTAAAGCCAAGTTCTCCAATACAAATTTCAAAATGAAAGGTTGTTACTAGTTTGGAAATATTTTTTTAAACTTTGCTATTACAGCCAAACTTCTTTATGTTCAATTTAGCACTGTGCCTAAGAGTCATTTACAGCCGTAATAGCCAAGTTTAGAAAAATATTTCCAAACTAGTAACAACCTTTCATTTTGAAATTTGTATTGGAGAACTTGGCTTTACTTTTATCTCAATTCTTTTTACGGAATGCCATTTTCGCGTACTTGGCCTTTTTTTACATGAAATGTTTTTGTTATGATTTTACTTCTTTTTTAAAGGAATTGGATAATACTTAATTTATTTTTGAGGTTTTTTAATTTTTTTCCATGGTTTTATCGTAGTTCCTATTAGCCTTCAAAAGCTCAGCTCTCTAGCATTTCTGAAAGTGCACAATGTATAAAATAAATTAAAATTGTCGTGTTTTTAAATTTTGTCCTATAGTTTTATCATAATTCCTATCAGTCTTCCAATGCTTAGCTCTCTAGCGTTTCTGGAAGTGGGTAATGTTACTTTTACATAAATTTACATTTATAGGGGAGGAGAGTAAATGAAAATATTGGACTTTTTAAATTTTTTCCCATGGCTTTATCATAATTTCTATCAGCATTCCAATGCTCAGCTCTCTAGCTTTTCTGGAAGTGTGCAATGTTAGTTTCATATAAATTTACATTTATACGAGAGGGAAGTAAATTAAAATGTTGGTGTTTTTAAATTTTTTCATTTAGTTTTATCATATTGTCTTTCAGTCTTAAAAAGTTCAGCTCTCTAGCGTTTCTGGAAGTGGGCAGTGTTACTTTTACATAACTTTACATTTATTGGAGAAGGAAGTAAATTAGAATTTTGGGGTGTTTTAATTTTTTTCTTTAACTTTATCATAGTTACCATCGGTCTTCCAAAGCTCAGCTCTCTAGCATGTCTGGAAGTAGGCAATGTTACTTTTACTTAACTTTACATTTATAGGGGAGGGAAGTAAATTAGAATTTTGGGGTGTTTTAATTTTTTCCTATAGTTTTATCATAGTTCCTATCAGTCTACCAAAGCTCAACTCTCTAGCATTTGTGGAAGTGGGCAATGCTACTGTAACATAACTTTAAATGTATAGGGGAGGGGAGTAAATTAAAATTTTGGGGTTTGTTGATTTTTTTCTATAGTTTTATCATAGTTCCTATCAGTCTGCCAAAGCTTAACTCTCTAGCGTTTCTGGAAGTTGGCGATGCTACTTTTATATAACTTTAAATGTATAGGGGAGGGGAGTAAATTAAAATTTTGGGGTTTTTTGATTTTTTCCAGGGGTTTGGCCATAATTTCTATCAGTCTACCAAATTTCAGCTTTCTAGGATGTCTGGAAGTTCAGTAGAATATTGATGATCTATACATGAGTGAGTCAGTGAGTGAGTGGCAATTTCGACGTTTTTTGAAATTTCGTAACTACTTTACTACTTTATGGAATTCCATGAAACTTGGAGGGGTTGTTAACTCTATGGAGATCTACGACTGTGCAAAGTTTGAAATTCGTAGCTTATTCCGAAGTAGAGTTTTAGGTAGGTCAAATATCGGCTGAAATGTTTCCAGAAAAGATGGTTACGGCGCGCGAACTTGGCGAGGCACTGCCGTGGTCTCAGATAAAGAAGTCCTTTGTTTTAAATTAAGTTTAGTTTTTACGAAATCCGACTTGTATATCTGCAAAATGTAATTGACTTTGATTTGCTATTTAAATTGCGATATACCGCGTGGTTAGCCGTCTCTCTAGGGGGTAGGATTTTTGTATGGGCCATAAGGATTGCATGGGAGAACAGACCAATCAGTATAATCCGCTACTTGATTCGCAAAAGGTCAATTTTTCAGTTTTATGTAAGTGCATTCATCCAACGGGGTGATAAACAACCAGAATAATATCTTAAAATTCTGCTTGTTCCTAAATGGAAATAATTCAGTTACTTTTACAAACAGAATTTTAGTAGTGTTATTCTTGTTATTGATTTTCGTTTCACATTCACTAAAGTCAATTTTTTTACACCACAGTTTACTAATCTATTTGAAAGCTAACTATTATTAAATTTTAGGTTTTCTTTAATGCATTTTTAGTCTAACCCTGACAAAGGTAATGGTAGACCACAGTGAACGCAGCGTGGTTATAGGACGCAGGATGGTGGTCGAGAACTAAGGGGGCGGCAGAGGTGGTATTGAGCCTCAAAAGTAGTTCCGCAGAGCTCATTTAGTACTATTCCAAAACAAATATCATAATTATGGGTAATAATGCCTTTTAAAGTAAAAACGAAAATTTTCAGAAAATATTGAAATAAAGTTACTTTAAATACATGTGCCACAGGCAAAAATGTTTTAAATACAGAAGGAAAATTTTTAAACAAAAATCGATACACCAAGAAAAGTTAATAGTAAAGTTGATAGTTTTAAGGTAAAATTGGTTTAAGCCGACATAAAACTTGTGTATCACATTGGGTTAAAAACGTTTGAGGTATTCTTGAGTTAGCGTGTATTGAGACAGACAATTTATTTTATTTTATTATCCGATCCAGGTGTTTTAGGAACTAATAAAGTCACATTTAGTAAAATTTTAAAAATAAAATGTTTATGTTTTTAATAGTCCACTTCTTGTATGGTGACAAGTCAAGTAATAATTCTCGCCCTACAAAAATGTTTCAGATTGGCTGCCCATTGACGAGTGCGTCCGCGTGCGCCTGTAGGAATTTATCAAGGTTATCTTTGACAACGCTGCAAAGATTTCTGCGGGACTTGGGCGTATCGCGGTCTCGTTTTAATACATCCTATACTCTATCTGTTTTTTATCCTCTTATGAAAATTTGTTCACGCGGTATATATAAAAATGAAAAACTTAAAACTATAAACTAAAAACATAAATATTAAACCCCAAAAAATGGTATTCAAAATTTGACTGAAAATAGATCTTTAAAATATTTGTAAGATTACTTATAAAATAACAATAAGATTAAGTAATAATCGATGCTAGTTAACCATTTAATTAGCGAAAAAAAGTAGAATTTTCGAACTTTAAAATATAAATTATATATTAAAATTAATAACCACCTAAATTATTCAAATTTAAACACTTTGAATTCCGTGTCATTTTAAATCAAATAAATACAGTTTTGTTGAACAAAGCAAATCGTTACCTACTAATACAACAAGGCATGTACATTTTTTTTATTTAGTCGGTTTAGAACGTTTTTCTACATTGTCCGACGCCTATTCTGCACCTCCTTCGATCCTGACAATCATCTTCTGTCAGATTTTTTTGACTCATTGATTTTTGAATTGACTGTTGCCATTCCAGTTTAGGACGCCCTCTTTTTCTGCGCCCTATTGGTTGCCATTCTAGGACCTGCTTTGGTAATCTTTCGTCGCTCATCCGTTGTACATGGCCGTACCATATCAGTTGCCTGTTAGTGATGTCATCCGTTATGCTTTCCTCGATTCCCATTCTTTCTTTTATGATCTCATTTCTTATGTGATCTGTTCTAGATATTCTCATTGATCTTCTTATTGCATCCATTCTTTCTCTAAACAAAATCAAGTATAACATGTCAGATCTATGAAATTTTTTTTATTATTTTATTTTGTCTTAATAATAAATAGTTTGTTCATTTTAAGTTTTATAAATAAAATCTGTTAATTTTTTTGTTGCGATTTTTGAAATTTTATCCTAACTTTATAATCTTTTGCTTAATGATTTGGCCAAAATTTTCCAGAGATAACATTTTCATAAAATTTTGCTACACAGTGAGAAAAACAAAATACTTATTGAATATATATTTTTATTTTGCTACTTATCTCGTTAACTGTTTTTTGTTGTGTATTTTATTTAATCCTAGTTAAACTAAATTAAAACACTCAACAGAAGAGGTTCTAACTTTCTTAACTAGATAACCACTTATTAAAAATATAATTATTCCATTATTTTGTCGTTTTGTTCCGGTAAACGCGAAGCAAAGTAAAAATAAGTGTCGCTCTAAAAAACTTATTTTAGTATCAAGCACAGGACTTATTTGTAATAAAGGTATTGGCAAAACTGTTGAAAATGTCCCTTTACTGATTTTAACTGACCAGAACGTTTGGATTCATCAAATTAGATGCAAGCACGTCAAGCTTTTGCATTGTCGTTTCCACACAGTGTGCCTTTGGTGCACCCATTCCTGTGGCAAGCGATCTCGATTCATTCTATGGAAATTTCGGTTAGCCCTAATGCACATTAGACCGAATTATATATTTTGTGGCAAAAAATTCAATCAAAAACATATATAAAAGCATGTTACTTTATAAGACATACTTTTTCTTCTATTAGTGCACTAGCCTAATTAGCCATGGCTACAAAGATTTTAATAATTTCAAGATGTTTGATTAGGATTATCACCGAAATTAATTATCGTGTTGTGTGTATGTAATATATTGCGTTTATAGACTTCGAAAAAGCTTTCGATAGCATTGAGCACTGGGCAGTAAAAGCATCTTTAATTAATAGCCGAATAGATCACAGATATACAGACTTAATATCCAATATACAGGGTGTCCCATAACTTAGGGGCCATAGGCCAACATGTGATAGAGGAGGTCATGTCTGATAAAAAAATTCCTATAATGCATGGGTCAAAACTCTTTCTTTGTCGAGATACAGAGCATCAAACAAGCAATTTTTTTAACGTTTTTGATAATAACTAAAAAAAACGCAGTAAAAATATGAATTTGGGTAGAGTCGTGTATTAGAACAAGAGCAACTAATTGAAATAAAAATTATTTTGAAAAAAATTAGAAGGTCAATTTTATTAGAAAAAACAATTCTTTTCGTATAAACTTTTATAAATGCCATATTAAATGCAATGTTTTTTTTTATATTTTTTGTTAATAAAAACAAGTCTTTAGCAAGACATAATAATAAAATATTATTGATATTTTTGAAAAGAATAAGTAAGCAAAAATAAAATTAATTTAAATTTTTTTTCTTTATACGTTTTTGGAGGTTATTTTGACAGCCTGTATCTCCTTAACTTGTAATTTTATCAAAAAAAAAGAATAGCACATTTTTGAATCACAATTAGCTAACTATTCAGCTGCCTGTGACAGATTTTGTTTTTTTTTTGTAAAACCCTTTTCCCCCCACTCCTCTAACTTTAAACATCCTATATCTTAAAAACAGATGTGTGTTGACCCCCCATGTTATATAAACTATTTTCTCGGAATTAACCTCCTCTATCACCTGCTGCATTATGGCCCCTAAGTTATGGGACATCCTGTATATAGCGAAGCAACAACATTAATCAAAATCCACGAAAGAAACAAGCCAATCCGCATAGGAAAGGTGTCAGACAGGGTGACACAATATCCCCTAAATTATTTAAACAGGCCCTAGAAGATGTTTTTCAAAGCTTAGATTAGGAAGAAATAGGCATCAAAGTAAACGGACAATTCTTGAACCACCTAAGATATGCTGATGATATCGCCTTAATAACAGATAAGGAAGAAGAACTGATGGTAAAAATGCTGGAAGAACTGGATACAGCAGCTAATAATATAGGCTTAAGTATATGACCTACACTAAAACTAAAATCATAACAAACACAGATAAAGATATTACGATCACAATAAACCAAAATAAAATAAAACAAGTAGAGCAATATCTATACCTGTGAACAATTATTAAACTGAAAAAAGAAAACCAAACAGCTGAAATCAAGAGACGAGTAAGATTGGCCTGGGCAGCATTCGGTGGATTAAGCTACATATTAAGAAATAAAAAATATCCTCAGTACCTCAAAACAAAAGTGTATTCCTGTACTTACCTATATATCTCAGACCTGGACACTTACAAAATCAAACATGGATAAGGTAACAAAAGCCCAAAGATCAATGGAAAGACAAATATTACATGTAAAGCCGACGGATAAAGAAATGAATGAATGGATAAGAAATAAAACAAAAGTAAGGGATGTCAAACAAAATAGTGTATGTAAAGTGAGTTTAAATTAAAAGAAACACTGATTATTTACATTTATTTCTATCTTTTTTTAAAGCTCACGTGTCACAATCCCTGACACTGTTTTACAAGTGGCTGATTCCTTTACCTTTTTTTCTTTTAGAAATTTAATATCTTAGCGATTTCTGTCAGTCATATCTTTTTAGCAACGTCTGATACCATCACCAATAGTTTGAATTGTCTTTGCTGTAGGGGTGTCTTTTACGTTTAATTATTCTTTTGTTATAATGCCTTAAAATTTGTTATTTTTATTACCCAACTGCAGCACGGCCAAAGAAAGGGTAATGTTTTTCGATTGTTGTTGTTAAGATTTTTTGCTACACCATTTAACTAGTTCCCTCCTTCCTCTCCCCCCCCCTCCACCTTCACTCAGTGGAAGGTAACACTGTTCGCATGCGTAAAAAATCTACACGTACTTTTTGGGTTAAGCTAAATGAATTGTAAATCCATAGTGCTCTTTATAAGGCTGAATAAGAATTAAACCTAAAAGTTGGAAATAAAAAGAAAATTAAATAGAAAAAAACACCCAACTGCTAAATTTACTTGTAACTGAAGTATGCCATGGCAAAAGGGGGAACCTACAGGACACCCCTCACTACTACTACTTTATGTTATTGAGTACAGACCTTTTATAAGTCAGTTAAATAATATCAAAAGAATTGTTAACCTGGAATATTATATAATAATTGTAAATTTTTTATTATTATTTATTGTCAAAATTGTGTTATTTCATTATTCTTTGTATTTGGCTAAATTTTGGCCATGGTATAGAGTGACATCGCACCAGAGTGGGCATAGCGGCACAGCCCGCGGCAAACCGAGTTAAATGGAATGGAATATGGGCGTATAATACACAATACAATAGCGATTCAGTCTTTAGTTACAGTTGCTTTTAGACTCTAAGTTGCCTTTCACCTTTTCGCGCACATTGTATGACGTCGCTTCGTCTGTCGGTCTCCGGTCGATACAGAGCCATTTTGGCACTCTATTCTCAAACAGCGGTAAGTGATATTTTTTACAACAAAACCTTATACCTTAAGACAAATTAAAGATAAAGAATTTGGTCGAATGGATTTGTCAGTATACGTTCGTTGTTCGGTAAAGAACTAAGTATGTTAACGCATTGCTAAATCTATTCCTATTTGTTTCTTTACTTTATTATGAGACACAAATTAATCCATATTAATATTCCCCCATAATTTACTGCAGTTGATGATGATTGATGATTCATATGTGAGTGGGCCTTGCAGCCCTTCCACTGCGACCACAAGTGGGTCTATTGTGGCTCTCTTTTGAGTGGTTTCTCACCACTGTATGCTTAATCCTTCAAAAAGACCATCAGTTTGGGTGAGACACTGATCAGATCTTCTAAGTCAATCTGAGGTTTACCGAAAGTGTTCTGACGTAAACGTGCAATAGCCGGACATTCGCACAGTACATGTCTGACTGTTTCGTCATCCTCCATACAGAGTCTACATTCGGTCTCTTCTGTTAGTCCCATTCTGTGCATGGGTACTCTCAGTCGACAGTGACTCGTAAAAAAACCAATCTCTATACGTATCTCCTGTCTGGTAAGTCAAATAATGTTCCTGACTCTGTTTCTACAAAGTCCTTTAATGAACGCTTTAGAGTGAGCCATTCTGGTATATTTATCCAGTATTGTTGGAAGCTTTTCTCCATCCATTTTATTATGGTTGATTTAGCAGTATTGTATGATATCTTTAATTTCACCAGGGCTGACCCTGGGCCGAAAAATTTGGCAGATGCCGCTTCCCTCGCTGCTAGGCCTGCGGCCTCATTTCCCTCGTGACCAGAATGAATTGAGAGCTGAGAGCTGAGCGCTGGGATCTGAGGGTTGAGATTTGATAGTTGAGACTTGAAAGATTGAGAATTGATAATTTAGAGTTTAGAGTCGAAGGAGTCAAATAGTGTAAAAGTAGAAGAAAATATAAATTTAAACTTAAACTTAAAACTGACAAAACTAAATAATATTTGGTTAATAATTTAAAAATAAATCGAAAAACGAAACAGAAACTATTAATATAATATAATTTTATTCATTTTTTTACGTTAAAGTTTTTAGACCCCTTGTTGATTTTTAGTATAATCTTTTTTACAATATATTATAAAAGCTATAATGTATGTCACATATGTGTTAATGTTCTTGCATTTAGGCTGCCTGAAAACGCGATTAGTTGCATTTAGGTCATCTACAGGCGCGGTTAGTTGCACTTAGGCCACCTACAAACGCTGCTGGTTGCATTTGAGACTTGACAGTTGAATTGAAAGTCACTCCTTTGCCCATTAATATAGTTTTTTGTTAAGTATGTACTGTTTACTACTGCGAATAATTGTTTTCGTTCCACAGTGCAACTCTTCAGTAATAACCGTCGAAACAAATGATTGTGTATCCACAATTAACAAAAACAATTTCAAAGCTATGTAACTTACGACTTTTATACTCTTATAAACATCTCTAGGCTTACTTTACTGATTGTTGCACATAAAAAGTAAATCATATTTTCTATGAAAAACATTTTGGCTTAAATTTGCGCTGGTTGTATACGATGTCATTTTTCTAGGTATTAGTAAACTAAGTCGGGTCACGAGAAATCACTTCTTCCTGTTAAAGAAAATCTTTACCAGGAAGATGACAATTGAATCTCGATACAATAATAACGAATTATAGAAATATCTCTGGAAATAGTAATAAAGTTTATTTAGAGCAATTTGGAAAGGTTATTTTCGTCTACTATTAATTCATTTTCAGTCCTCGTTTTTTGGCGATCAAAAATTTTTGTTTTCTACTACAAGGGTTAATATCTTCTGGATTTTTATCAACATCTTTCCATTTTGGTCTTTGAATCATATTTGGCAGGAATTCGGATAACCACCTCTTCCAAAAAAATTAATAAAATATTGAGATATTCTCCATTGGTTTTTTAAATCTATCTATCTATTTAGCTTTCTTCAATACATTTTTGTCATAGGCCTCCCCCAATATCTTCCACTCTTCTTTGTCTGTCGCCGTGTTCATCCATCTAGTTCCCTCGTGTTTCTTCAAATCGGCCGCCAATCTTATTTCGGGTCTTCCTCTACTTCTTTTATTTACCCAAGGTCTCCTGTTTACAATAAATTTGTCCCATCGATCGCCTTTCTGTCTCATATCATGACCGGCAAATTTTCGTTTTGATTTTGCTACTTCTCCTCTGACATCCCTTACTTTTGTTTTATTTCTTATCCATTCATTTTTCTATCTGTTAGCTTTATATTTAAGATTTGTCTTTCCATTGATCTTTGGTCTTTTGTTACCTTATCCATATTTGATTTTGTAAGTGCCCAGGTCTGAAATCCATAGGTAAGGGATAACATTCTCGCATGACTGATGATTTTTGTTAGATAATAAGGACAGTTACTGTAATAAAATGAGAACTATATTATCCTTCAATTAATTAATGACAACATCAAAATCCTAAACAAAAATAAATGATACAAAGTTGACCATTATTTTTAACAGAATTATTTAATTGATATATGAATATATGTAGTTGCTAGTCGTGAGAAATTTAAACGTGATTCATAAAAATTGCACATACGATTTTTTCGCAACTGAAGGACAACATAACTCCGGTAATTTTGGCAAGTTTCGGTTTCCGCCGGATCCGGTCCGATGACTATTACACAATTGAGTAATCGTTTTTCAGTTTTTGGGAAGATTTATCGCTCTTTGAGTACACTTTTATTTTTGCCTATAATTCGGAGAGTTTTGCTTTTAAATTAGGTTCAAAACTTTCGTTAATTAATAGGAAATCATGGAAAATTAATAATTTTCCTTTAATATTTTTTTCTCGATTAGTGACGCGTTAAGAGTTCCTAATCATCATGGCGATTAAAACCTTGGTTATGCCACTGTTATAAAATGTTCACTAGGGAACATGCCATCAACTACTCTTTCGAAGTTTTAGCCAAGATATTTATTTTTACTGCTAAAGTATTTATCTTTTAATATTAGTTGTCTATATATGTCTGTGTATAAAATACGACTTGCTTGATAAGAGGACATGAACAGTTAAACAAGGTTTTTTTTATATAATTTACTTCATTTAATTTAAATTTTGTTTTCTTTTAACAAATAATTTTAAAAAAAATTACATGAAATTTTTTGAAGATGTACTTAATAGAATCAACTATGTTTTAGTTTTCGAACCAGCATAGTATTGTCTAGAAGCTGAATTGACTTAGACGAGAGGAAAAAATGATGGCATAAAGCGAATAGTAGAAATTGTAGTTTTTTATCGTTTTTTAAGTTATAAAATTGATTTAAAATAACATTAAGCACGCCTTCCATTGTTTCCACTAATTAGTTATTTTAAATGATCCTAAACAATAAATTTTAAAGGTGGAATTCCGAGGTAAGGTTGTAGGTAAGTAGTGGTATATTCGGAAAGCCGCACTTTTTTTTCAAAATATATAAATATTATGGTACGATACATTCCGTTAACTATATAATTTTGGTCTGCACAAAAAACGATTTTCTTCAGCCTTTCTTTTCTGAAAATTGGCCATTCTTACATAAGTCGCACGATAAGAATTTTTTATACCGTATTTAAACCAGCCAGGTTCATATTTGTTTTTATTCAATTATATTATGGGGTATATATATATATATATATATATATATATATATATATATATATATATAAAAGATAGAAAACGTACAAGGCAGAAAAGCAATAAATAGTGTCTTGGGGGGGGGCCCGAGGCCTCTTGGGGGGGGGGGGGGAGGGAAGCCTCATGATGTTAAATTTTAAGCTATTTTTTGTGTTTTCTCATGAAATATTTAGAAAATATGTAAAAAAATCTAAGGCACCATTGTAAAAAGTATTATTACATACGGCTCAGAAGTATGGCCAATCAAAGATAGAACAGAAAAAATGCTTTCCGCTACGAAGATGGACTATTGGAGAAGAGCAGCAGGGAAATCAAAAAAAGGAAGAGTTACAAATCAAAGAATAAGAGAAATTATAACAGTGGGTGAACGTACTTTAGTGGTTGATATAAGAACCGAACAACTGCTGTGGTACGAACATATACAAAAAATGGATGATGGAAGACCACCTAAACAAATATTACAATGGAAACCAACTGGCCGAAGAAAACGAGGAAGGCCGAGGAAAAGCTGGAGAGAAGGAATAGACAGTGAAATAAGAATAAGAGGCCTAGATGATGAATTATGGGCAATCAGAAACGAGTGGAGATTGGGTATCGGAAGACGTAGAACGTTGTGAAACCCATAAATATATACATATATATATATATATATATTATGGGGTAAACAAATAGCCCATGGTTTCAGACATCGGATGAAGTTGCCGGAATAAATAGAACTTGATATAATAAAATAAAACTGGCACGTATTGCCAATAATACTCTCTACTGTTGGCCAAACATATGGCGCAATTTATGGCAAAGGAAAAAGCTTACTAAAAACATAGACCTAAACTCAGAAAAGCTTTGATAACTGTATTGCTAAAAATTTACTATATTTTTCAGTAACAAACGTGAAATTTAGTACCCGTGAATTACAATTAAAAAGAAACAAACTAATCCGTGACCTACCTTTCAGGCCAGATCAAAGCTTATTGCGTTTTTATCCGCCATTAGACACGTGAGCGTCTATCAGCGGAACTTTAAAAATTTAAAAATTTCACGTTTGTTATTATTATTCAGCTTAAAAATTCCGCTTATAGACGCTCACGTGTCTGATGGCGGGTAAAAACGCTAATTAGCGTTGATCTGGCCTTAAAGATAGAAGAGCTGTCGTAGGTCATGGATGGTTTGTTTCTATTTATTTGCAATCGATCTTTTCATTGATCGATATGTATAATAGCAGTTTATTTTCGCCTGCTTTTGTTCCAGTTTCTCTCGTGTCTCGGTAGATGGCGCTTCTTGCGAGAGTTTTCTCACTATTTACATAGGATTAGATACAAAACCGTCCAATTAACTTCGCAAGGGTGTCACATTGACCAAGCAGTGTTCTGAGGAGTCCCATAAGGACGAAACAGTTAACTGTCAACCCTTATTAGGTGTCCAATAGATCTTGGACCACCGTGAGGTTAAGTTTTCAAGCTACGCATGAAAAAATATGAGAGAAACAAAAACTCCTTTTTACCTGATTAGCCATGAAACTTGTTGGGTACTAAATTTTACGTTTATAACTACTAAAGTTAAAATCTTTGGACTATAGGATGTAGTCTCATGTGAATAATAAAAATAACACCAATTCTTTCTAAAACATAAAAAAGAGAAATGATTATTTAATACAACAACAAATAATCAGAATCGGCCAAGTTAGTTTAAAAATATACTTCCATCGGAGTTCTTAGACCCTCACTCCGCTTTTAAGTTGGACTAAGAAGGTAGCGATGATGATGCACTTGAAACTGAAGGACATGAAAATGTGGAAAGGGAGATGGCAGACAAAGGGTCATTTGGCCATCAAATTTATGGTAGCCACTCTCGGCGAAAAAAACCAAAAGAATAGAAAATACTCTGCCAATATATGGGCCCCTAAGCTCACACTAGGTACTATAGTTATAGTGTAGGTGTGAGCTAATATAACTAAAAACTGAAATATATTTTATTCAACTCCACACTAAATTACCTTTTGTTTGATACCACACAAGCCATGTTTTGACTTGAACTCAAATTTTTGAAATCCACCCCCACCCTTAAAAAAAACAAAAACTAAAATGTATTTTGTTAAACTCCTGACTTCATTACCTTTCGTTTGATATCACACACGCCATATTTTCACTTAAACTCTAATTTTTTTTTGAAATATACCCCCACCCTTTTTTTAAAATAAATTAAAATGTATTTTGTTTAACTCCAGACTCAATTACCTTTCGTTTGATATCACACACGCCATATTTTCACATAAATTCTAATTTTTGAAATCTATCCCCACCCTTTTATTTGATTTGTGTTCGGTGGATTTTAAATGGGACCATCTCGACCCAAGACCCAGCCTAGGTACCAAATTTCATTGAAATCGGCCAAGCGGTTTTTGAGTTATGCCTGTTGGTCGTTACAGACAGACATACAGACAGACAGACGGCGCAACAAAAAAGTTTCAAAATCATCCGAAACGCAAAGATATATAAAAATTTTTGAAATCGGAGCAACTTTTTTTTTCTCGAAAAAATTAGGATCACCATAGCTCACACTACTATAGTATAGTATATGTGTGAGCTAAAAAAACTAAAATGTATTTTGTGGAACTCCGGACTTCATTACCTTTCGTTTGATATCACACACGCCATATTTTCACATAAATTCTAATTTTTGAAATCTATCCCCACCCTTTTATTTGGTTTGTGTTCAGTGGATTTTGTTCATTTTTAAATGGGACCATCTCGACCCAAGACCCAGTCTAGGTACCAAATTTCATTGAAATCGGCCAAGCGGTTTTTGAGTTATGCGCGTTGGTCGTTACAGACAGACATACAGACATACAGACATACAGACATACAGACATACAGACATACAGACATACAGACAGGCAGACAGACAGACATACAGACAGACAGACAGACGGCGCAACAAAAAATTGAAACTTTTTTGTTGCGCCGTCTGAACTAATCATCTGAAACGCAAAGATATATAAAAAATTTTGAAATCGGAGCAACTTTTTTTTTTTCGAAAAAATTAGGATCACCATAGCTCACACTACTATAGTATAGTATATGTGTGAGCTAAAAAGTATATGAACAAAATAGTCTAGTTTGTTTTGGAATGGTAAGCTTCTAGTACCTAACGTACTAGGTATGCTTGGTTTTCGACCCTTTATTTAAAAAAAAGGAAAGAATTAAGATTTTCGTAGTAAAGCAGAAAAAAGCATACAAAGAAACTCCAAAAGATTTACTTTCTAAAAGACAGTTGGCAATCGCCACACAAACAAATAATAAAAAAACACACATTTTATTAAGAGCATCTAGAATCATGAGCAGGCTGTATAGTAAGCATCAATGTACCACACATTAAAAACTAAAAAGAAATAAGAAGGTTATTTTGAGGTGGGTTATGAGACCCTAAAATGGGACACAGACAAGTTTGACAGACAATCAAAATCGAAGCTCTAAATATATTTTAAAGCATTTATGAAAACTCAGAAATAATTCTGTTTTTCAAAACAATTTAATAGGCCTGAAATTATCTAACAAATCTGAAAAATTTTTTAAGGCCTTTAATTTTCATAGATTAATAAAACACACAACCTCGCCATTATTATAAATGTGATGAATAAATTATAATTTTGTTTTATTTCAATTTATGTCTATGTTGCATTTCTCATTTTCATCAAAATGCGGCAGACAGTGTTTCAAATGGTTTCAGTTACATAAATTGCTAAAAATGCACAAATACTCTAAATAATATATATATATATATATATATATATATATATATATATATATATATATATATATATATATATATTTATTTATTGTCCACGATCATATAGGATTAGATTTAATATTATACCCAGGCCAACGTCAAAGATTTTTGTGTCTTATTCTAGATTTAGTTTGCTTAGCATTCCCGCAATAATTGTGAAAAATTAGCGACGCCTTTGCAGCACCTATTGTTTTTTAATAACAACTTAGTGGAGCATAGTGCGGCAGGGTAGTTAAGTGGTATGGTCGTCGGATTCACATGCAGAAGATATGAGGTTCGCGTCTCAAGCAACGACGCAAAGAGATAAAAAAATTCAAGTAGCCCTGCCGCGCAATTCCTTTCAGCGTTCAACAGTCAACATCGAAATGGTGTGCGATACACATGCACACAAAAACATAAGTTGACCTTATACATCGAGAATATAACAACAACAACAACAACAACAACCGAAGATCCAGGATTAATAACCGAGGAGCCTGCTACAGTTGGAACCAGAACGGCGCCAGCAAAAATATCTTAAAGTCAACTCACGACGACCGTGACTATTGCGCTAAAAAGGAAAGGAGTGAATCGTCTATAAACAAGTTCTGCTGGGACGATAGCGATGTTAGGTAGATACAAGTCTAACAGGTAGCAGGACCACCTTTCGGAAGGGGTGTAAAAGCGTGGGTCCACTGTGTATACTTGCTACGCAGTATAAAGATCCCTGCCCTCAACAAAGAGGAGTCAGGCAAAATTAAGTCCTCTTAGAGCAAGAAAATTTGCACTCTAAAGGGCACGTGGATCAGTTTGGTATATGGTGTACGGACAAAACGGGGTTTGCGAAAAGAGCTTCCGTTTTGTTTTTTAATTCTACTTCTATTTAGGACCATGATTATTCAAATAGCGACCGATTTACCATATACACACTACAGTTTGCTGACGACCAAGTAATTGTAGCTAATGATAAAGAAGACATGTAGTATATGATGAGAAAGTTAACGGAAGAATTCCAAAAGTGGGGGTTAACAGTGAACGTGGACAAGACACTGTACTTATGTATTGGAAACGAATCAAGTGAATTAGAACTAGAAAATGGACAAACAATATCTCCTGAGTATGTATACTTGGGTGTCACATTTGATAAGACAGGAACAAACTGTAAAGAAGTGGAAAAAGGACCGTAAAATCAAAAATGGTTATTGATGTCTTAACAGTATTTTATGGAGCAGAGAGATAAAAAAGAATGTAAAATTTAACATATATGAAACAATGGTGAAAAGCACGCTGTTGTATGGAATAGAGACTTGTCGCGTAACAGAAAAATACAAAGCAAAAATGGAAAGTATATCTAGAACAGATCATATAAGAAATGAGATCATAAAAGAAAGAATGGGAATCGAGGGAAGCATAACGGATGACATTGCTAAAAGGCAACTGATATGGTACAACCATGTACAACGGATGAGCGACGAAAGATTACCAAAGCAACCAATAGGGCGCAGAAAAAGAGGGCGTCCTAAACTGGAATGGCAACAGTCAATCCAGAAATCAATGCGTCAAAAAAACCTGACGGAAGATTACTGTCAGGATCGAAGGAGGTGGAGAATAGGCGTCGGACAACGTAGAAAAACGTTCTAAACCGACATAGTAGTATTATTCAAATAAAATGAAGATAGCATAAAAGAAGTTAGAGGAACATAGGATTCTATTTTACTTTGACATTGTTATAAAACATTAGCTATAAGATTTTCTTTCCAAATCGTCCTCGCTTTTTAATTAAATATCTGGAATTTATTTGTTAGTCATGGATATTCAGGAAATTTTTTCCTCGTTTGCGACTCGGAAAAATCTTCACAAAATGCGTCCTTTAGAATTTTTTTTTAGAAATAATTTAAGCGCCGGAGAGGTTATTACTCATTTATAAAAATAAAATGTCCCACGAAGAAAAATAAATTTAAGCCTTTTATACCTAAATAGCGCGAACGGGAGTATTTCTAGTTTTATTTATTTTTCTATTCTAGTATCGCGTCGCTCGGATATCTCGTTGTATCGCGATGTCCTAAGCAAAAATTCAACCCTTAAAAATCAAAACGGTCTAAGCCCAACATAATTTTCTCATCATCAAGAAAAAAATGTATTAACATTTTAATCCCTAATCTAAAAATCACGCGTTCGCATGACAAAGTATATGATCTAATTGTGCAAGGCAGAAAAAGCGAACGGCGTGCATCCAATGAAAAGCATCGTGATCTGAGGCTCTGTGAAAATTCCAGCTATACTGTTCTATATCTCGTTCTTTACAAACGCAAGATTTAAGGATTAAATAAATTTAACGTTTGTTAGTATTACTTGGCTTAAAAATTCCGCTGATTTGACGTTCACCTGTCTGATGGCGGGTTAAAACGCAATAAGCGTTGATCTGGCTTGAAAGGCAGAAGAGCTGTCGTAGGTCACGGATTAGTTTGTTTTTTTTTTATTTGTAATTGATCTTTTCATTGATCGATATGTATAACAGTTTATTATTTCGCCTGCTTTTGTTTTTTCTCGTATCTAAGTAGATGGCGCTTCTTGCGAGAGTTTTCTCACTATTTATATAGGATTAGTGACAAAACCGTCTACTTAACTTCGCAAGAGTGTCACATTGACCAAACAGTGTTCTGAGGAGTCCCATAAGGACGAAACAGTTAAGTGTCAACACTTATTAGGTATCCATTTGATCTTGGACCCCCGTGAGGTTAAGCTTTCAAGCTATCCACGGAAAAATATATGAGAAACAAAAACTCCTTTTACCCGATTAGCCACGAAATTTGTTTGATTTTTTTTAAAAGTTTGCCTGGTTTGTCTAGATCGAATGATTTGGCAATTTATTTTTTTTAAACTGAAGTGGCCAAAAATTTTCCCGGATTCTATAAATACAAAACCTTGCTGACTCAAAAAACATATGAGTAGATTGATCTTGTACCTAGAATAAATATTACTTAGACTGTTCTGGTGTTAAAATACCCTAAAGTATGCCGAAAAAGCATTGCTGGAATTTAAGCTAAAAACTCCTCTGAAAGCAAATTTTTGTAGAGAATTTTAAATCCGGGCGCGTGACGGCATAGTGCCAACGGATGGTGTTTGTTTGGGCACTAAAAATAAAGTGCGTCCAATGTTACCTATTATACAACGCCATGGGGCACAAGGATTGAAATTTACACTATCCAATTTTTTTTTAAAACAGCGTATTGGACTTCCACCTAATGACAGGAATCTTAACACAGGAGGAAATTCCTGAGAAATGGACCCTTTATACTGTCAATTTACATAAAGGTGACAAGTTAAACTACCAAAATTAGCAAGGAATTTCTGTGCTTGCAGGAAAGGAAAAAATGCCGAGGGTGCTGTGCATTGCTGCGTCGTCAAAAGGAATGGACAAATACAGGAAACGCCAGACAGGTGAAGAAATGAGATCAGAAACAGCAAGTCCCGTTGGGACTGGTTACTTCGTAAAACACGAAGGAAGAAGCCATAGTGGGAGTCTACACCGGATACTGCGTCCTACAAGGACACTTGTCGAAGATGAGAGTAAAGGAGGACGCGACGTGCGAGCGATGTTGGACCGAGGACGAGACCTCGACACATCATGTGAAGCATACAAGGAGGCAAGAAGAGAGGTCGCTAAAAGGAATGGAAAGAGTGTGATCGGACACTCTTCGTATAACACGAAGAGAGGTAGGAGCCATACTGGGAGTCCCCACCGGATACTGCGTCCTACAAGGACACTTGTCGAAGATGAGAGCAAAGGAGGACGCGACGTGCGAGCGATGTTGGATCGAGGACGAGACCTCGACACATCATGTGAAGCATACAAGGAGGCAAAAAGAGGGGTCGCTAAAAAGAATGGAAAGAGTGTGATCGGACACTCTTCGTATAACACGAAGAGAGGTAGGAGCCATACTGGGAGTCCCCACCGAATACTGCGTCCTACAAGGACACTTGTCGAAGATGAGAGTAAAGGAGGACGCGACTTGCGAGCGATGTTGGACCGAGGACGAGACTTCGACACATCATGTGAAGCATACAAGGAGGCAAGAAGAGAGGTCGCTAAAAGGAATGGAAAGATTAAGATCGGACACTCTTCGTATAACACGAAGAGAGGTAGGAGCCATACTGGGAGTCCCTAGCGGATACTGCGTCCTACAAGGACACTTGTCGAAGATGAGAGTAAAGGAGAACGCGACGTGCGAGCGATGTTTGACCGAGGAAGAGACCTCGACACATCATGTGAAGCATACAAGGAGGCAAGAAGGGAGGTCGCTGAAAGGAATGGAAAGAGTGTGATCTGACACTCTTCGTATAACACGAAGAGAGGTAGGAGCCATACTGGGAGTCCCCACCGGATACTGCGTCCTACAAGGACACTTGTCGAAGATGAGAGGAAAGGAGGACGCGACGTGCGAGCGATGTTTGACCGAGGACGAGACCTCGACACATCATGTGAAGCATACAAAGAGGCAAGAAGAGAGGTCGCTGAAAGGAATGGAAAGAGTGTGATCGGACACTCTTCGTATAACACGAAGAGAGGTAGGAGCCATACTTGGAGTCCTCACCGGATACTGCGTCCTACAAGGACACTTGTCAAAGATGAGAGTAAAGGAGAACGCGACGTGCGAGCGATGTTGGACCGAGGACGAGACCTCGACACATCATGTCAAGCATACAAGGAGGCAAGAAGAGAGGCCGCTAAAAGGAATGGAAAGAGTGTGATCGGACACTCTTCATATAACACGAAGAGAGGTAGGAGCCATACTGGGAGTCCCCACCGGATACTGCGTCCTACAAGGACACTTGTCGAAGATGAGAGGAAAGGAGGACGCGACGTGCGAGCGATGTTTGACCGAGGACGAGACCTCGACACATCATGTCAAGCATACAAGGAGGCAAGAAGAGAGGCCGCTAAAAGGAATGGAAAGAGTGTGATCGGACACTCTTCATATAACACGAAGAGAGGTAGGAGCCATACTGGGAGTCCCCACCGGATACTGCGTCCTACAAGGACACTTGTCGAAGATGAGAGGAAAGGAGGACGCGACGTGCGAGCGATGTTTGACCGAGGACGAGACCTCGACACATCATGTGAAGCATACAAAGAGGCAAGAAGAGAGGTCGCTGAAAGGAATGGAAAGAGTGTGATCGGACACTCTTCGTATAACACGAAGAGAGGTAGGAGCCATACTTGGAGTCCTCACCGGATACTGCGTCCTACAAGGACACTTGTCAAAGATGAGAGTAAAGGAGAACGCGACGTGCGAGCGATGTTGGACCGAGGACGAGACCTCGACACATCATGTCAAGCATACAAGGAGGCAAGAAGAGAGGCCGCTAAAAGGAATGGAAAGAGTGTGATCGGACACTCTTCATATAACACGAAGAGAGGTAGGAGCCATACTGGGAGTCCCCACCGGATACTGCGTCCTACAAGGACACTTGTCGAAGATGAGAGGAAAGGAGGACGCGACGTGCGAGCGATGTTTGACCGAGGACGAGACCTCGACACATCATGTGAAGCATACAAGGAGGCAAGAAGGGAGGTCGCTGAAAGGAATGGAAAGAGTGTGATCGGACACTCTTCGTATAACACGAAGAGAGGTAGGAGCCATACTTGGAGTCCTCACCGGATACTGCGTCCTACAAGGACACTTGTCAAAGATGAGAGTAAAGGAGAACGCGACGTGCGAGCGATGTTGGACCGAGGACGAGACCTCGACACATCATGTCAAGCATACAAGGAGGCAAGAAGAGAGGCCGCTAAAAGGAATGGAAAGAGTGTGATCGGACACTCTTCATATAACACGAAGAGAGGTAGGAGCCATACTGGGAGTCCCCACCGGATACTGCGTCCTACAAGGACACTTGTCGAAGATGAGAGGAAAGGAGGACGCGACGTGCGAGCGATGTTTGACCGAGGACGAGACCTCGACACATCATGTGAAGCATACAAGGAGGCAAGAAGGGAGGTCGCTGAAAGGAATGGAAAGAGTGTGATCGGACACTCTTCGTATAACACGAAGAGAGGTAGGAGCCATACTGGGAGTCCCCACCGGATACTGCGTCCTACAAGGACACTTGTCGAAGATGAGAGGAAAGGAGGACGCGACGTGCGAGCGATGTTTGACCGAGGACGAGACCTCGACACATCATGTGAAGCATACAAAGAGGCAAGAAGAGAGGTCGCTGAAAGGAATGGAAAGAGTGTGATCGGACACTCTTCGTATAACACGAAGAGAGGTAGGAGCCATACTTGGAGTCCTCACCGGATACTGCGTCCTACAAGGACACTTGTCAAAGATGAGAGTAAAGGAGAACGCGACGTGCGAGCGATGTTGGACCGAGGACGAGACCTCGACACATCATGTCAAGCATACAAGGAGGCAAGAAGAGAGGTTGCTGAAAGAATGGAAAGAGTGTGATCGGACACTCTTCGTATAACACGAAGAGAGGTAGGAACCATACTGGGAGTCCCCACCGGATACTGCATCCTACAAGCACACTTGTCAAAGATGAGAATAAAGGAGGACGATACGTGCGAACGATGTTTGACCGAGGAAGAGATCTCGACGCATCATGTATAGCATACAAGGAGGCAAGAATAGAGGTATTCGAAGAGAAACCTTCGGAGGACCTTCTGAATTTGAGGTGGTTGGTTCTAGCCTTTGTACAGAAGACGGAGATTTCTCAGCGAAGGAAGGAGAAAGTAGAGGAGATGCCCGGGGGTTGGCGAAAAGGGCGCTTCAAGTTGTCTAGCCGCCAGGCCTAGAGCTCTTCTCACACTTGTACTACTACCGCGTCGCCCAGTTGTCATAAAATATGAGCCCAATTGATTTCGTTTTGCAGCAAGACAGGCGGGTCTTTTATACAGTGCGGTTTCAAACTTTTATGTGCAAAAAGTTTACTACACAGTTTGACATACTTTTTCAGCCGCGTAATATGAGACACAGGCTGAATAAATATAATACATCAATATTTAGATTGTTTTTTAAAATTTCAAAATTTGTGTCTGTCCGTTTTGCATCGATGTATGCGACGATGTCAAAAAAATTTTTAAAAGATTATTCGGCTGTAATATTTTAAAATTTACCTATTGAATAAAAACGTTAGTACTATCAATGTGTGATTTGGCATTAATTTTAAATAGGTATAAAATAATAATTTAAAGCAATCGTGCTCCAAAATTAAGCAAACTAATTAAATAAATATTTTAAAATGTATACATTTTCACAAGTTTATTATTTATAGTTTTTTTAGTACGAATAATGATGACAAATAAGTTATTTATTATATTTTATTTTGTCTGTTTTCCAAAAATTTTTGATTTTCAAAAAATTGCATCAAGTAGTAAGTTTTATACTTTATTATTGATATGTTTGCCATTAACATAAATTATGTTTACAGAATAGTTCCTTTTAAAATTAATTTTTATAAATTAAATATAGCAAAAAAAAATCTACGTCTAGTGCATTATGATGATAAAATAAGTATGGTTGTTTTTGTTGTTTCAAAAGCTGGACCAATAATTGATTTTACATAGAAAAATTAATGTAGAAAAATAATGGTTAAACTTCCATTTCGTATAGGATTTAAAAAACCTGTTATTTTAGCCTGTTATATAGATTTTTAAATAAATTTGCGACGGTGAAATTTAATTATATCCACTCCGTAATTTTGTTCTGGTGAAATAGAAAACAAACATTTTTTTTTGTTGCAGGGTGCATTGAATACAGTCAGATAATGCAAAACAAGTCATGCCCCATGTTAATCAATCCCCTTATTGTTGGCGGCGAAGCAGCAAGAGACGGAGAGTTCCCGCACATGGTAAGTTGGAAATAATTCATAGTAGAAAAAAATACCATTGGGCTTGTTTAGTAGTAGTAAATTTTAATCCTAAAGATGTTTAGCCCGGAGGATAACGGAAAATATGTGGCTATTAGGTATTCAAGCATGAAATTTGATACAAATTAGGACAATTTTAAGCGATTTGAGTCGAGTCACCAAAAAATTCCTCCATAGAGTGGCGAGTTTCCGCCGACTTCATTTTTTAATATATCCTAAAATGACTTATTTTTTACAAAAATTCATTCTTTGACTTTAAATAAAACCTACTAAAATTTTACACCGATAGAAAATGGCGTCCGACGACTACAGTAGCTCTTTTTCAAGATGGCCAACTTACATAAAAATCTACACCAGGCATCCAACCATAAATTGTGATACCTCGATTTTGACTAATTTTGGGTCGAAATATTCATTTCTTGTGATAAAAATATCACACATGTTGCCATTTTGCTTTTGGGCGCCATTTTTTTAATATGGCAATCCTAAATTTGACACATTTTGAGTTTTGGCAATTTAAACATTTATTTATTTCATACAAACACTAAACTTTAAAGCAACTTTTGGGGTATTTTTTATTTCTTTGTAAGGCAAGCAATAAAAATATAACAATTGTTTTGACGTATATTTAATAGCAAAAAAGTTTACTTTTTTTTTAAATTTTTTGAAAATTTTCAATACTTGAATGTATTTTTTTCGAAGACCATTAAATCTACAACTGTAATATTTTTAGGCTAATATAAGGGACTTCGTAGCTTCTTCGTGGCACAGTATCAACCAAATGTTTTTTTTGAAATTTTTGGTGAAAATTTTCCTGACCAAAAGGGTACCCAAAAAGTGCAGTTTTTAAATTTTTTTAAATTTTTAACTTTGTAAAAATATATATTATAATACATTAAATTAAACTTCTCGGGGCCCTCTATATAGCGATATAAAAGGTAAGGGACTGGTGTTTATATTAATGCCGAGAGAGGCCGCTAAAAGCACTTTAGTTTTGAGTTTTGGCTTTCAAACTTTTATTTATTTCATACAAACACTAACTTATAGACCAACTTTTCGGGTATTTTTTATTTCCTTGTGAGGCAAGCAATAAAAATATAAGAATTGTTTTGACGTATATCCAATAACAAAAAAGTTGATTTTTTTTTAAAGTTTTTGAAAATTTTCAACTTTTGATTCTATTTTTCTCGATAACCATTACATCTACAAAGGTCATATTTTTAGGTTAGTATAAGGGACTCCGTAGCTTCGTCGTGGCACAGTATTAACCAAATGTTTTTTTTTTTTTTAATTTTTGGTAAAAAAATTTTCCTGACCAAAGGGGTACCCAAAAAGTGCAGTTTTTTAATTTTTTTAAATAGTTAACTTTGTAAAAATATATATTATAATACATTAAATTAAACTTCTCGGGGCCCTTTATATAGCGATATAAAAGGTAAGGAACTGGTGTTTATATTAATGCCGAGAGAGGCCGCTAAAGTCACTTCAGATTTGAGTTTTGGCATTCAAACTTTTATTTATTTCTTACAAACACTAACCTATAGACCAACTTTTGGGGTCTTTTTTATTTTTTTTGTGAGGCAAGCAATAAAAATATAACAATTGTTTTGACGTATATCCAATAACAAAAAAGTTGACTTTTTTTTAAAAGTTTTTGAAAATTTTCAATTTTTGTTTCTTTTTTTCTCGATACCCATTACATCTACAACGGTAATATTTTTAGGTTAGTATAAGAGACTCCGTGACTTCATCGTGGCACAGTATCAACCAAATGTTTTTTTTGAAATTTTTGGTGAAAATTTTCCTGACGAAAGGGGTACCCAAAAAGTGCAGTTTTTTAATTTTTTAAAATTTTTAACTTTGTAAAAATATATATTATAATACACTAAATTAAACTTCTCGGGCCCCCCTATAAAACGATATAAAAGATAAAGTACAGGTGTTTAGAATAATGCCGAGAGAGGTCGCCAAATTCACTTCAGTTTTGAGTTTTGGCATTATAAACATTTATTTATTTCTTACAGACACTAACCTTCAGAGCAACTTTTGTGTTCTTTTTTATTTCTTTGTGAGGCAAGCAATAAAAATATAACAATTGTTTTGACGTATATTCAATAGCAAAAAAGATGACTTTTTTTTTTATTTTTTGAAAATTTTCAATTCTTGAATGTATTTTTTTCGATAACCATTACATCTACAACTGTAATATTTTCAGGCTAATATAAGGGACTCCGTAGCTTCGTCGTGGCACAGTATCAATCAAATGTTTTTTTAGAAATTTTTGGTGAAAATTTTCCTGACCAAAGGGGTACCCAAAAAGTGCAGTTTTTTAATTTTTTTAAATTGTTAACTATGTAAAAATATATATTATAATACATTAAATTAAACTTCTCGGGGCCCTCTATATAGCGATATAAAAGGTAAGGGACTGTAGTTTATATTAATGCCGAGAGAGGCCGCTAAAGTCCCTTCAGTTTTGAGTTTTGGCATTCAAACTTTTATTTATTTCTTACAAACACTAACCTATAGACCAACTTTTGGAGTCTTTTTTATTTCTTTGTGAGGCAAGCAATAAAAATATAACAATTGTTTTGACGTATATCCAATAACAAAAAAGTTGACTTTTTTTTTAAAGTTTTTGAAAATTTTCAACTTTTGATTCTATTTTTCTCGATAAACATTACATCTACAACTGTAATATTTTCAGGCTAATATAAGAGACTTCGTAGCTTCTTCATGGCACAGTATCAACCAAATTTTTTTTTTAATTTTTGGTGAAAATTTCCCTGACCAAAGGGGTACCCAAAAAGTGCAGTTTTTTAATTTTTTTAAATTGTTAACTTTGTAAAAATATATATTATAATACATTAAATTAAACTTCTCGGGGCCCTGTATATAGCGATATAAAAGGTAAGGGACTGGTGTTTATATTAATGCCGAGAGAGGCCGCTAAACTCACTTCAGTTTTGAGTTTTGGCATTCAAACTTTTATTTATTTCTTACAAACACTAACCTATAGACCAACTTTTAGGGTCTTTTTTATTTCTTTGTGAGGCAAGCAATACTAATATAACAATTGATTTGACGTATATCCAATAACAAAAAAGTTGACTTTTTTTTTTGAAGTTTTTGAAAATTTTCAACTTTTGATTCTATTTTTCTCGATAAACATTACATCTACAACGGTAATATTTTTAGGTTAGTATAAGGGACTCCGTAGCTTCGTCGTGGCACAGATAAAGTACAGGTGTTTAGAATAATGCCGAGAGAGGTCGCCAAATTCACTTCAGTTTTGAGTTTTGGCATTATAAACATTTATTTATTTCTTACAGACACTAACCTTCAGAGCAACTTTTGTGTTCTTTTTTATTTCTTTGTGAGGCAAGCAATAAAAATATAACAATTGTTTTGACGTATATTCAATAGCAAAAAAGATGACTTTTTTTTTTATTTTTTGAAAATTTTCAATTCTTGAATGTATTTTTTTCGATAACCATTACATCTACAACTGTAATATTTTCAGGCTAATATAAGGGACTCCGTAGCTTCGTCGTGGCACAGTATCAATCAAATGTTTTTTTAGAAATTTTTGGTGAAAATTTTCCTGACCAAAGGGGTACCCAAAAAGTGCAGTTTTTTAATTTTTTTAAATTGTTAACTATGTAAAAATATATATTATAATACATTAAATTAAACTTCTCGGGGCCCTCTATATAGCGATATAAAAGGTAAGGGACTGTAGTTTATATTAATGCCGAGAGAGGCCGCTAAAGTCCCTTCAGTTTTGAGTTTTGGCATTCAAACTTTTATTTATTTCTTACAAACACTAACCTATAGACCAACTTTTGGAGTCTTTTTTATTTCTTTGTGAGGCAAGCAATAAAAATATAACAATTGTTTTGACGTATATCCAATAACAAAAAAGTTGACTTTTTTTTTAAAGTTTTTGAAAATTTTCAACTTTTGATTCTATTTTTCTCGATAAACATTACATCTACAACTGTAATATTTTCAGGCTAATATAAGAGACTTCGTAGCTTCTTCATGGCACAGTATCAACCAAATTTTTTTTTTAATTTTTGGTGAAAATTTCCCTGACCAAAGGGGTACCCAAAAAGTGCAGTTTTTTAATTTTTTTAAATTGTTAACTTTGTAAAAATATATATTATAATACATTAAATTAAACTTCTCGGGGCCCTGTATATAGCGATATAAAAGGTAAGGGACTGGTGTTTATATTAATGCCGAGAGAGGCCGCTAAACTCACTTCAGTTTTGAGTTTTGGCATTCAAACTTTTATTTATTTCTTACAAACACTAACCTATAGACCAACTTTTAGGGTCTTTTTTATTTCTTTGTGAGGCAAGCAATACTAATATAACAATTGATTTGACGTATATCCAATAACAAAAAAGTTGACTTTTTTTTTTGAAGTTTTTGAAAATTTTCAACTTTTGATTCTATTTTTCTCGATAAACATTACATCTACAACGGTAATATTTTTAGGTTAGTATAAGGGACTCCGTAGCTTCGTCGTGGCACAGTATCAACCAAATGTTTTTTTGAAATTTTTGGTGAAAATTTTCCTGACCAAAGGGGTACCCAAAAAGTGCAGTTTTTTTAATTTTTTTAAATTGTTAACTTTGTAAAAATATATATTATAATACATTAAATTAAACTTCTCGGGCCCCCCTATAAAACGATATAAAAGATAAAGTAAAGGTGTTTATAATAATGCCGAGAGAGGTCGCCAAAGTCACTTCAGTTTTGAGTTTTGGCATTTTAAACATTTATTTATTTCTTACAAACACTAACCTTTAGAGCAACTTTTGGGGTCTTTTTTATTTCTTTGTGAGGCAAGCAATAAAAATATAACAATTGTTTTGACGTATATCCAATAGCAAAAAAGTTGACTTTTTTTTTTTAATTTTTGAAAATTTTCCATTTTTGAATGTATTTTTCTCGATAACCATTACATCTACAACTGTAATATTTTCAGGCTAATATAAGGGACTTCGTAGCTTCTTCGTGAGGCAAGCAATAAAAATATAAGAATTGTTTTAACGTGTATCCAATAACAAAAAATTTGATTTTTTTTGAAGTGTCAATGCTGCTAGAGGCAATTCTCCACTAATGTCAAGTGCCCGACCCCAAATTTGACCAGCTTGGTTCGCTACCCTTAGCGTGTGCTGTGTCAATGCTGCTGGAGTGGGGGGAAGCATATTGACGTCACGGCCACCTGCACAAAAGAGTTTCTGGCGAGCTTTGTCTATTTCTGTCTCCCTGCTGTGGTTGTCGTATAAACAAACAACGAATTTTGTAATGGCACTAATGCAGAAGCAATGTTTTCGGTGTCTTTGCTTCCTAAGCATTTAAATGCTTTAGTACCATAAGCTATAAGTTCAAGAAGGTTTTAAATTTAGGATAGCCATATTGAGAAAATGGCGCCCAAAAGCAAAATGGCAACATGTGTGATATTTTTATCACAAGAAATGGATATCTCGACCCAAAATTAGTCAAAATCGAGGTATCACAAGTTATGGTTGGGTGCCTGGTTTAGATTTTTATGTAAGTTGGCCGCCATCTTGAAAAAGAGCTACTGTAGTCGTCGGGCGCCATTTTCTATTGGTGTAAAATTTTAGTAAGTTTTATTTAAAGTCAAAGAATATTCCTAATGTGTTTTTTGGAAAAAATAAGTCATTTTAGGATATTTTAAAAAATAAAGTCGGTCATTTTGAAAAAATGGTGGAAACTCCCCACTCTATGGAGGAATTTTTTGGGGACTCGACTCAAATCTCTTAAAATTGTTCTAAGAACTAGTGTACCAAATTTTATGCTTATGCTAATAGCCACATTTTTGCTTTATTAAGCCTTTATCCTCTGTACTATAAAGGAAAGTGGTGTTCGGAGAAAAATATTTTATCCATAAATAAATTAATACGCTATTTTTATATTGAAAACATTATGGCTGGGTATTTATTAAATTTCGCCTTATTGGACAAAGACTTTTTTCTTGGGCAGGAAAATCGTGGATGGCTTAAACAGCTTATAACGTTATAAGGTTCTAAGATCTAATAAAATAACCGGATGTTTCCAACAGCTGTTTCGACGTTACTTGTTACTTCTTCTAAACCTAAAATAACTTTTAAAGAAAAATAAGTTTTTATTCATTAATAAAAAGTGTGACCTCTGGGCATAGGTTTATTCTTATAGAATGATGATTCATATGTGAGTGGGCCTTGCAGCCCTTCCACTGCGACCACCAGTGGGTCTATTGTGGCTCACTTTTGAGTGGTTTCTCACCACTGTATGCCTAATCCTCCAAAAAGGCCGGCTATCAGTTTGGGTGAGACACTGTTCAGATCTTCTGAGTCGATCTGAGGTTTACCGAAAGTATTCTGACGTAAACGTGCAATAGCCGGACATTCGCACAGTACATGTCTGACTGTTTCGTCATCCTCCATACAGAGTCTACATTCGGTCTCTTCTGTTAGTCCCATTCTGTGCATGGGCACTCTCAGTCGACAGTGACCCGTATAAAGACCAGTCACTATACGTATCTCCTGTCTGGTAAGTCCAATAATGTTCCTGGCTCTGTTTCTACAAGGTCCTTTAATGAACTCTTTAGAGTGAGCCAGTTCTGGTATATTTATCCAGTATTGTTGGAAGCTATTCTCCATCCATTTTAATATGGTTGATTTAGCAGCATTGTATGATATTCTATTCTTATAGAATAGTAAGAGAAAAGGTCCGTCTGGAGTCCGGGGGAGGACTGTCGTAAGAGGTGACTAAAGGGGCCTCAACCCATGGGTAAATGTATAGTATACAGAAAAAAGTTGAAACTGGTAACTTTTGGGATCACACCACATAAAATCTATGGTAAAGGGGATGTTTTAATCTGGTGATTCTCTGAATGAAATGGCCTGGCCATTCAGGAAATCAGCACATGGGATAGGATATATGGAATGCCTATTTGGAGCTAGCAGCTAGTGCGGGCACATTGTCGCTCTCTGTACCCTGTTGATTATGTCAAAAGGTTTATGACCCATCAGTGGTCCAAGGCTACAACCATGGCATTATGTGGTATATCATGATGACTAAGTTTTTGGCCAAAAATATAATTTGAAGTCTACTGGGTTCTATATACTAGATAGTATTTAAATTATTATCTGAGTCGAACACAGTAGGTACGTGGTGCACAACGGGCCCAGAAAGGCGGCCTAGGTGCAGGTTAGATCCTTTAAGGGTGCTAATTGCCACTACCGTACATTCATACACATTGATAGTAAAAGAGAAACTTACAAATATTGTCTAGTAACAAACCAAATGGCAAAGTTACTGTATCGCGATGACTGTTTTAAAAGTTTTTTTAAAAAATACCCTTACCTACGTGACAATATTTTAGGTAGCATTAGCATTCCAGCATAAAGACCAATTGACTTGGAAATGTGGAGGAACTCTGATTAGTGACAGACATGTCTTAACCGCTGCTCATTGTTGCAAATCCCGGTTGTAAGTACATCTCCTTAACCGAAGCCACTTGGTCAATTCACGAGGGGTCATCAGCTTATCATACCTTTGACAGTGGAAAGGAAGAATTATAGAGATCAGTTGGATGGCTTCGTCGAGTTAATACCCTGAGAGTTTTTCGTTCTTGTATTGAGACACCACATGCATAGACGGAAGTTTTCCGAAAGTTTATGTATGGTCTTCGGTGGCTTAATGTAAGGAGCGCTTGCGTACAAAGCAAGAAATTCCGGGTTCAAGTCCCGCCGAAGACAGAAAACTTTTTTCTTTTTTTTCTTTTTTATTTCTTTCTTTAATTTTACTTGTTGTTTATAGCTTATAACAGTATTGTAAAAATTTAAAATTAAAAATATTTTGCCGGCATAACACTAAGGTCTCCGCACAAAAAACTATATAACAAAAAAAAACTTGTGATAAAAAAAAATTCTAGAGATCAGTTGGATGGCTTGGTCGAGTTAATACCCTGAGAGTTTCTCGTTCTTGTATTGAGACACCACACACATGCATAGATGGAAGTTTTCCGAAAGTTTATGTATGGTCTTCGGTGGCTTAATGTAAAGAGCGTTTGCGAGCAGAGCAAGAGATTCTGGGTTCGAGTCTCGGCCAAAGACAGAAAACTTTTTTCTTATTTTTCTTTTTTTTTCTGTTTCTTTTATTTCACTTGTTGTTTATAGGTTACAACACTATTGTAAAAATTTAAAATTAAAAATATTTTGCCGGCATAACGCTTTCAGTTCCCCGCACACAAAAACTTATATATATCAAAAAAAACTTGTGTTTAAAAAAAATTCTCAGTCAAAGTCTTGTAATCCTAAACAAGTTTTCTAAAAACTTTATATAAAACTTATTTAGAAGCACACATAATACCTTGAGATTTTTCTCTTAGTTACGCTCGAAAATGTATTTGATACTGATTTGTCAGGAGACATGTCGGAGCATCAGTAAGTCTAAAAGGGTACACGAAAATGTTTGTTTGAAATATCTAGTTTTATTTCTCGTTTTGGTTTCAAAAGCTCTGGAGATTAACGGCTGTCAAAAGTAGTAGTTCCATAATAACATATTACCAAGTGTATTAAAAAAAAAATAACAAAAAATTGGTAAACAAACATTTGTTAAACAGTCTATTTTTAATTGATGACTAACAAAAATTGTTCAATGTTTACAAAAGCATTATTTTCAAAAATAATTTTTCGAACAAATTCGTTTTTAGAAAAACTACTTTTTGAAAAAGCATTATTTATAAAAAACTTTAAAAGATTATAATAATTTTTTTAAATAATTTTGGAAAACTACCATTGGTAGAAGCATTATAAAAAAAATCAATTTTGTCATTTTTTATGTTTATTTATCAAAAATGAAAGAAAAACACAAGATATCGCTACATCAGTATGTTCAACGTAGTACTAAATATTACCTACGATATTATAAATTCAAAGAATTTAAAACATTGTTAAATTAAAACTAATGCAAAAGCCGTTATTAATTCTTTTAAAACATTTGTGCGCTATGGGACAAAATAAGCTATTTATTCTTTAAAGCTTTATTCAAAGATTATGTGCTAATAGAAGTTTCCAACTTTCAAGGACTCTTTAACTTTTGGTAAGTAATTTAAACGGGAGTACACTTTTATAAACTTTGTTTTGAAGTTTTAAAAACTTTTCTTTAATGGTTTAATTTGACGTCTATTACGATATATTTGCAAGCTTGTGCAAAGGAATAAAGGTCAAAGTATTAATAGTAATTTTCTCTGTTTTGTCTCCTATTTTTTTAAGTTCCAAAACATTTATGTTTATTACACCAAACTATCGAGGATAGGATGAAAAGTTTCCGGCCTAACATAGAACGCAACACCATAATGACCAAATAATAATTTATTTTTCTACGTAGTCCCCTTGTAAGGTAATATATTTGGCCCAACGATGCTCAACTGATGTGATGCCATCACTGAAGTCTGATTTATCCAACTCGTCAAAACAGGCGTTTGCAGCTGCAATGACTTCTAAATTTGATGAAAAATTTTTTCCAGCAAGAAATTTCTTTAGGTTTGGAAACAAATAAAAGTCTGACGGGGCTAGGTCTGGCGAATAAGGTTCATGATTTCACAGTTCAAAGCCTAGCTGATGGATTTTAAACATTACAAGAGCGGACTTCATTGTCCTGATGAAACAAAATGTTCTTTTTTGCCAAACCACAGTAAGTCGCTGTAGTACTCTGAATTTATTGTTTTTTCTTTTTCGAGATAATCTAATTCTTTTTCTAGATAATCAAGAGGAGTATCCCTTTATCGTCCCAAAAGACCATTGCCATGACCTTTTCAGCAGACCGTACTGCCTTTACCTTCTTTGGAACTGGTTCGTCCTTTGCCGTCCATTGTTTGGACTGTTGCTTAGTTTCAGGGGTATAATGATGAACCCATGTTTTATCAACCGCAATAAATCTACGTAAAAAGTCTCCTGAATCACGTCTAAACAGTGCCAAATTCTCCTCTGAATTGGTTAGACGCACGAGCTTTTGATCTGGCGTGAGTAAACGCGGCACCCATCGGGCGGATAGCTTTCTCATACCTAAAACTTCACATAAAATATGGTGAATTCGCTCTTTTGATATTCTCATAGCCTCAGCTACCTCTTCCAGTCTTAATTTACGATCTTTTAGAATTAGTTTGTGAATGGAAAGCGGAGCATCACCAGTGCTAGTACTACCACGTTTAAAATCCGATACCCAGGTTTTAACTGTGGTATAGGAAGGAGCAAATTCCCCTAATGTAACAGCTAGTTGAGCTTTTATTTCCGTCGGCGATAACCCTTTGATATGAAAATATTTTATCACGGCTCTTGTTTTTTTCCATCTTTTAAAATTGACAGACTGTAATACTTTCAAAATAAGCAGGACACAAACTACTTGACGCACTCACTTTCAACTTCGAGCGTATACTGATCACAAGCAAGGCTACACAAACACGTTGGAACAAGAAAGCAAATCGGGAAACTTTACATCCCTACCTTCACGTTCCCAAAAAGTTTTTGACAAAGATGCTTTGTCAAAGAATCACAAACGAATGCGAGAAATGTGTAACGTGGGGTCACATCTAGCGACTAATAAATTTATTGAAATATTATTTTATCCTTAAACTACAAAATCTTTTTGATTTTTAATGAAAAAATTTGCAAAAAATCATTTCAGATCCGCCATTTTAAATATGTTTATAAAACACTATACTATATTAATTAGTACTTAGTAGAAAAAGTCGTCGTAAGATTGGAAAGCAAGTTAAACTAATAAACAAATAAATATGCGGAGTCAATTAAAATATAACCGTTTAAAATACAATTTTTTTAACCGATTTTAAAACGCTATTAAACAACTACTGAGCCTAAGTGTCTCTATTAACTCTATAATTACATTGTAGCGGCTTGCCGAAAATAGCTAGAATGGGCGCGTTAGACCTGGCGCGCCCCAGTAAGTTCGCTCAAGATAGATTTGTCCTGAAAGCAACAATCCATCCAAACTTTAGCGAAGCCGCAAAATATAATGACTTGGCGGTTTTGTTTCTTAATAAACCCGTCGAATTTACTCTGGCTGTCAGACCGGCATGTCTAAATACAGGCAAACAGGTTGGAGACAAGGAAGCTGAAGTTATTGGTTTTGGAAAACAGCACAGAGGTAAGAAAGAAAGTTTTGATAAATCTGAAAATTCTGGTGTATTTGTAGCAACGCCGATAAACAATGCCTTAACTTCTGTGATCATTTGACCAATGAAGATCAGCCAAACCGGATCTTTCGGATCTTTCAATAAGTATTTCTCCTACATATGATTTACCACACTCAAGCGGGATTTGATAAATGTATACCGTCTAATTAACTTTGCAAGAGTGTCACATTAACCAAGCAGTGTTCTGAGGAGTCCCATAAGAACGAAACAGTTAACTATTAACACTTATTAGGTGTCCATTAGATCTTGGACCCCCGTGAGATTAAGCTTTCAAGTTACCCACGAAAAAATATTAGAGAAACAAAAACTCCTTTTTCACGGGTATTAAATTTCACGTTTGTTGAAATCATTGAGTTTAATAATTTCTCGGCATAATCATTCTGTTATAAATTCCTTTATTTTGATTCTAGTGTCAAACATCATAACAAATATGTTGGTCTGCCAAAAATATCAATAAAAACTTTTTTAGTAGAACATTGGCTTGGCATGGTTGTAGGTTTAGTTACAATCGAGAAAATTAAGTAATAATTTGCATATTCAGTTGCAGATCACTCTCACAGCCATCACCCACCTCTCCAAAAAGTTGTTATTAACATTATATCCAACGAAGTTTGTAACGAAAACATGATTGAGACCAGGGAGTTACCAGAAAATATTACCGAAAGTATGTTATGCGCGGGCATATTGGAAACTGGTGGAAAAGATGCTTGTCAAGGGGATTCTGGAGGACCCTTGCAAGTAAAAATATCGTCGTTATCTTGATGAAACCTCCTATGTAGAAATTTCTTTACATGATTTTTTCTTAGCTTTTACCACTATTTAGACTCCATTTGGCATTTTTGTCGAACAAAAGTTTATTTCGTTTAGTTGTCTTTTCTTTGTTTATAAGCAGTTTGGAGTTTTCATCAAGAGCATGACGACAATATTATAATTTATAAATATCTAATACTACAAATATAATGTAGAGTTGTAAAGGGCTTCAAAATGAAAAATGTTCCTTATAAACACCAGTTTGTCGTTTATAAAAATAATATAAAATAAATATCAAAATCTTACTCAATTTACTGCGCAGGCCCTCTTACTTAATGTCACTTATTTTTTAGATGTTTGTTAGTTATTTATTGGTTACAGAAAACTATCCTTGTTTGATGCTTTTTACAACCCATATCGGTTTTTCACAACAATAATACTACAACTTGTAAAGTAACTTTTACTATGATTTTATTTATTGATTTTATTTTAATAATTTTTAGGTTATGATAAAAGATTTATACTGCATGTATAGACTTATAGGGATTGTGTCAGCCGGCAACCATTGTGCAATGGCATACGATCCTGGACTTTACACTAACGTAGGATACTTTGTCAAGTGGATTGAAGATATCGTATGGCCTTCAGAAAAATAAATTTTAACAAAAGAAGGTTTCTATTGGTGTGTTACTACTTTAAGATATTACATGTTTTTGACTTTTTAATAAAGTATTTTTTAAAACTAGATGGTTTAATTTATTATTAAAATTTTTTTATTACTTTTTATTATTTTTTGTGATTATTTATTTGTGGTTCTATGTAAACAAAAGCAGACAATATTGCTATAATACAAATTTTTATAAAAATATGAAATTAAGAATCAAGGGAATGTCACGAAATGATGCTGTCGGTATCCACATACAACACTATTTGTGGTTGTATTTGTTTCAATGTGGTTTAAAAATATTAATTTTGTATTTTCCAAACATTTTATTTTATTTTCACAAAAAACGAGGGTATAAATTTATGAATAGGATGATTTATAACTTATACAGGGTGTAACATCACTTAGGTCTTATCTGATAAAAAAGTTCATATAAGGCATGGGTCAAAACTCTTTCTTTGTGGAGATATAGAGATCAAAGTTGGCAACTTTTTAAACTTTTTTGATCATTACTTTTTAAAAAACGCAGTAAAAATATTAATTTGGGTAAAGTCGTGTATTAGAACAAGAGCAATAAATTGAAATAAAAATTATTTTGAAAAAAATTAGTCGGTGAATTTTTTTTAGAAAAAACTATGTGGTATAAAATTTTATAAATTGGCATTTATAAAATTTTATTAATTAAATATATATATATATATATATATACAGTCGAACCTCTCTAACTCGAACCTCTATAACTCGAACCCCTTTATAACTCGAACCTTTTAAGCGGTCCCTGCACTTTTTACATGTATTTTAGCCTATGTAACTCGAGTTTCTATAACTCGAACTCTCCATAACTCGAACTGTTTTGGTTGTCCCTTCAGGTTCGAGTTATAGAGGCTCGACTGTATATATATATATATATATATATATATATATATATATATATATATATATATATATATAATATATTTAAATATATTAATTAATATTAAACGCAATGCGAGACATAATAATAAAGTATTATTGATATTTTTTAAAAGAATAAGTAAGCAAAAATTAATTTTTTTAAAAATTATTATTTTTTATACATTTTTGGAGGTTATTTTGACAGCCTGTAAGATACAGGATGTCAAACCGAACCGAACCGAACTCAAATCAAACCGAACCGAACCGAACTCAACTTGTACTTTTATCAAAAAAAGAAATACCACATTTGTGAATCACAATGAGCTGAGTATTCAGCTGGCTGTGACAGATTTTCTTTTTTTTGTAAAACCCTTTTTCCCCCACTCCTCTAACTTTAAAAACCCTATATCTTAAAACCAGATGTGTGTTGCCCCCATGTTATATAAATTTTTTTGTGGGAAATAACCTCCTCTATCACCTGCTGCACTATGGCTGCTAAGTTATGGGACACCCTGTATTTTAATCAATATTATCTCTATAATCTTTATAGTTTAAATGAGCAGAGTTGTAGTATTTTTCTTGAATTGTTAGAAGGTGACAAAATAAAATAATAATCTTTTATCAAATATTGACCTAGGTTTGCTTGTTTCTTATTAAAAGTCGTATATTTAAACATTTTAATTATTTTTCTGTTTGCTTTCTAAATAATACACTTAATAATAATAATATGTCTGTCTTAACAAACTTTTTCTGAGATTTATTAAGTCAAATTATCATTGAAAACAAAAATAGCTGAAATGAGAATTATACAAAGCAATGATACGTTATATCTCATAAGTTAAAATTAAACAAAATTAAAAAGAAGAAAAAAAAATACATTACATTTTTGTAATATTTTTGTTGCTCTTTTTGTTGATACATAGAACAGCGTTAATTTGTTAATTTTATTTAATAGCTTTGACTGAGAACCCTAGTTTTAAAACATTTTGATTTAAATAGCAATATCAAAAATTCCAGATTATTCCAATAAATTATAAAGACTCAAAACAGTTATTTTAGTGCTCTTTTTATTTATATTTTTTATAAAAACTGTAAAACAGAAAATACGCTTTCTGTCTGTAATAGGACAGCAATTAAAAAAGATATTTTACATTTGAAAAACTAACAAAAATATACATTTAAAAAAAATACCGAAAAAATTAGGTAGCAAATTTTAGGTCATGAATCACTTAAGTGGTGGTTACCTTAACTGTGAGTAAATGCGCCTGTGTGTCGTCATAAATCCAAGATTTGTTGTTTTTTCCATGTTTTTTTCAGAAACTTTTGCTTTTAACTTTTTTTACAAAAAAATTGGATGGGCCAAGATTTGTTTGCTCTAGAACAAAAATTTAATTGTAGTTCTAATAAGATATATATATATATATATATATGTATATGTATATATATATCAGTGGCGCACCCAGGAATATATCTTGGGGGGGACCGAGGCCTCTTGAGGGGGCTCGAAGCCTCATGTGAAATTTTAAGCTATTTTTTGTGTTTTATCATCAAATATGTAGAAAATATGTAAAAAGTCTAAGGCTTGGGGGGGCCCACCCCCCCCCCTCTGGGTGCGCCCATGTATGTATGTCTCAATAGCTATAAAAGAAATTGGTATTTTTTGAAATATTAAAATATTTCAATTTAAAGTCGTCGGGTGTTTGCCTTAAATTTGAGGAAGAGAGCCCATACGACATTATAAATCCACTAAATCATACCAGTATTTTCTGTAAAACAGTCCTTCTGGTTCAAAAGTTAATGATGACTAAGGGACTGGAATCACCTTCTATTTCGGGTAAAAATCTAGATCTAGTATACTGTCATTTCCATCACTTGATTAGGTCATCATACAATTTTGACATAACGTTCTCAAAATCTGAGTAGTAGCTTGCAGCTCTTTCCGTGAAACAGCCAGTAATAACTCAAAAGTTAATAGGGAATATGACCGGGTATATCACTTCAAATTTAAATAAGCGAAATAAATTAAATAATAAAAGAATTGAGAGTAAGATATTACTTTAGCAGCAATAGTCTTGAAATAATGTTGATTATAAAATTGCAGTGTGTCTGTCTGTACCAGTTAAGGCAGTGGCGCACCCAGGATCATGTCTTGGGGGGGGGGGGCGAGGCCTTTGGGGGGGGGGAAGCTTCATGATGTCGTATTTTATGCTATTTTATCTTTTTATTCTTGAAATATGTGGAAAATATCTAAAAAAAACTTGGGCTTAGGGGATGCCTGGGCCCCGAGGCCCCCCCACTGGGTGCGCCCATGGTTAAGGGTCAATTATTCTCGCTGTACCCATTTATTATTGTTACAGGTTATTGCACAATGGTAATGTCCGCCAAGACAAAACATTTTCAAAAGCCGACGCTGTTTTTTCGATATGACGACTACGCAAGCACTCATACTTTTCTGCATATTAACACAGATAAATTTCAGAGAAGGTAAGTGCAGGTACCCCGGTGTAAAACTTTTGACGTAATATGTAGATTTTAACGTTTGTCGTTTAAAGTAAAAAGTTAAATACGAAACTTGAATATTTGTTACAAAATAAAAATTACTTTTATGTCGTAAATATCTCAAATAAAATTTAATAAAATATTTTGACATTTATAGCGGTAATATTCTGTTTTTAATAAGGAGTGTCCTTCATTCTCACTTTTTATTATAAAGAAGTTGCCAAAAAAAATGTTTATTATTATATAATCTATTACGATATTTCGCAATACTTAAAATTTGCCAGCGTCTTATTTTTTAACTTGCTTATAAATGTTATTAAAGATTAAAAATATCTTTTAAAATAAGCAAGCTAGAAAGTTATGTTAAAAAAAAATATATTTCTGTTTAGGTCACATGTCCGATGAACCGGAACCAGAGTTTCTGTCACTTTTAGAAAATCACACAGTGCCCCAAGGAAGAGATGTATTTTTCACCTGTGTTGTTAATCATCTTTCCAGTTATAAGGTAAGCCAGTAATTTATCGGCATCATTAAAGTGGTACGTCAGAAACAAAGATATTTTTTCATTTGCAAAATCTACTATTGGATTATATTTTAATATATTTTTATGTATTTGTTAAAATGACGTACAAAATTGAAAAATTATAGCAAGGTATTACAACAAATGGTATTGTGTACCACTTTTATGATACCGAAACCATACCTTTAGCTTATTTTATCACAAGGTATCCTATTATCCATTTGCAATATCACAAAAGAAGAAACTTTCATTTAGCATATTTTGCCGATAATACCGGTATATTGACAGCGGCAAAATATGTCGATATACAGGTGGATACTTGGACCAAAAAATGTCGAATAAAATTAAATGGAACCAGAAATGTAAATCAAATACAAATATCTTGGTATGAAACTTGATTCCAAATTGCGCTGGAAAGCACATAACAAGCAAAAAAAGAAGTTGAGATACAGTATTGTGGCTAACTAAATGGTAAACCAAATCAACCATTTATAATAAGTCACTACTATTTACAGTGAAACCTTATATAAGCGGACACTCACGGCTTCAACGATTTTGTCCACTTATGAGAGAGAACTGCGAAGTTTTAAGATATATTTATTAACAATTTCCCCTGCTTGAGTTTTTCCGATATTAAATTTTTCATCGATCTTTCGTGCTGATAGATATTCCTTCTCCGAAACGTTAACAACTTCCATTTTTTCAGGTAAACTATTACCACCCAACTGAACAATAAAAATAAAACTCAGCAGTCCTGCCAAATAATTAATATATGTTGTAAATACGAAAGAAGTATTTCGCCTTCGCATTAAAACGGAAAGAGGTAAT